>JAQFVV010000081.1:2981545-3541545 GCA_028023455.1 Epiperipatus broadwayi | reverse complement strand
TATCTATCTATCTATCTATCTATCTATCTATCTATCTATCTATCTATCTATCTATCTATCTATCTATCTATCTATCTATCTATCTATCTATCATCTATCTATCTATCTATCTATCTATCTATCTATCTATCTATCTGTCTTCCCGCCCATCCATCCACCATCCATATATCTATCTATCTATCTATCTATCTATCTATCTATCTATCTATCTATCTATCTATCTATCTATCTATCTATCTATCTATCTATCTATCTATCTATCTATCTATCTATCTATCTATCTATCTATCTATCTATCTATGCATAAAATAATAAATAAGTATATCAGAGCAAAGACATCTCAACAATTGCATAGAGAAACAGCAAAAAGTCATTACCCATTAGGACTGTGAATTGCCAGTTTGTGAAATTTTTAATGGTATTTTATTTTTGTGTGCATCTCTGTCTCTAACTAAAAAGATCTAGATGTTCAATGGCCAACTAATGTTCTAGAAAGTTGTACCATATTAATGGTAAATGACCTAAGTTCAAACTCAACTGAATAAAATGTTTTAAGTTATTATTATAATTAAGATAATCTATACTATTAATAAGCCAATAACCTGACATATACATGCACTTTGCAGATGTCACTATATAAGTGAATACTCCCACTTTTTCAAACCCAAGATAAAGTCTTATTGGTTTATTAATACTATAGATTATAGAACAAAAACATCGCGCTATATAAGAAAATAAATGTCTTGTTTACATATGTTTAATTATAAGAATGACGTATCGTAAATTCTAGAAATTTTATTGGCGTCATTCATTTACGATGTAGAAAAGTAATTTAAAGTGATCAATTAATAACTTCAGCTCTTTATTTCAAACACTTCAGATTTGCCCATACATATACGGTTGGGTCGAAAATATAGGTGGATTCATTCTATATTTTCTTAAAGACTTTATCTTGGGTTTGAAAAAGTGGGAGTATTCATTTATATAGTGACATCTGCAAAGCGCATGTGTGTATCAGCTTATTGGCTTATTAATATTATAGATTATAGAACAAAAACATCGCGCTATATAAGAAAATAAATGTTTATAATTATGATAATATTTTTATGGATATCTGACTCATATGAATCAGCTAACCATTTGGTATTAGTCCATAAAACACATATCTAGTCACTCTTAATTGAGAGATAAAACCAGAATGAAGAAATTCTTATTATCCTGTGGCTTCATAAGTAATACTTTGTTCTTCTATTTTCTTCTATTTAACTTCCTATGAGACCTTTTTACTCTACAGGCTACCTTTTAAAAGCTCTTTTTACCTTTTTATTGGATAGTTAAGTAGATTAGATATGAGCTAAACTGCATCATTAAAGAAATCAAGACAGAGATTGAAACAAACAATTTTTCAAGTTTTATATAAAATCACTTGGCTACAGACTTGTGGATATATAAAAAAGTTTAACATTGTAATATTTAAGATATATAAATTATACCTTCAGATAGATCTATCTAAAGGTAAAAACTATACCTGTAGGTAAATCATAATTGATCAGCAGGTGCAAACAGTATGCTTGTAGCAAACAAATCATCAAAATTTTTATGTAATCAGAAACTCTAACATATGTTTTTACAAGTATGAAAGTCAAACCAATAGTAACAAAGAAAAATGTAATAATCCCCTATGGTTAAAATGTGGTTTTACAATAGAGTTAATAGTAGAAGTATCTTATACTGCTCCTAAGAAAAATATTTGTTTTATATAATTATGGTTCCAAATTCGACTTTTTTATTATAATAATTATTTATAATAGGTTTTATAATATTTTTATGAAGAATTAAAAAAATATATGCATAAAATTGCATAAATGAAGGAGTAAAAATTATTTTTGTTTAGAATAACTTTTAAATGGAATCAGTTAATTGTTCTTTATGATCAGTTATTATAATGAAATAAATTAACTTTTTATTATTGTAAACATTATTTACAATAAATTTTATATTTGTCTAAAAAATACAAAAAAATAACCATACATCACAAAATTAAAAAAAAAATTATTTAGACTACAAGAGGTATGATATGTAACTAAACTCCAAACAAATAATATAAAACATATACTATGTAATGTATATTCAAACTAATTTGATTTTTTGCAAAATAGAAACATACCTTGGAAGATCATTTCTCTTGGAGACCTTAAAATAATGAAGCAGTGCAAATTCCTAATGTCCACTCTATATGTTCTTATCATTACAGCAGTTATTCCTATGTGATTATTCCTATAGTATACAAACATGGATGGGTTACTTACCAACATGCATTAGCTAGAATCAGGAGTTTATTGGATTTTTACTTCTGAGTTTAAGATCAAGAAACACCAGTCTTTTCTCGGTTACCTGATAGCTCTTGACTGAAAAATCAGTTGAGTTTTCTTCTAGGCAGAATGAACATTTGTGAATAATTTTTTTCTCTTCTAATAGATATTTACAATCATGACAGACAAAAGTGGAGGTTTGTTATGAATCCCCTGATTGTGGGCTCAGGCTGGCATTTGATAATGACCTTCTATTTAGGTTACTTATGACTGCAGATCACTTTAATGTGAAGGAAGATTGCAAGCATTGGAAGAATTGTCTTATATTAAATGGGACATTATTGGACTTGGTGGAATTAGATGAACAGATGAAAAGGTACTTGCTTTAAAGAGTGGTCATGTATTATATTACAAAGAAGCAAACATTGACAGCCCAAGATGAGGAGGATTCATTATAAATAACATGTGGAAGAACAACGTTTTAGAGTTTGATGGTCTACTCGACAGAGTGGCAAGATTAATTATTCAACCTAATGATAGATATCAAATACAGATAATTCAGGTTTTTGACCCAAGTTTTTATTGTAATAAAGAAGTAGAGCATTTTATATGGATGTACAAAAGGCTTTTGATCAGACCAAACAAAGTTTTAAGCCAATAAACATCATATGTTCACTATTTCTTATGCTTGCTCTTAACTGTTATTAAAACATGCAAAACTCTCTATACGTATGCAGAAGGCTTGTGCATAAATTCCCCATCTAGTGCCTACTCATCCAATATCCCCAGACTAGTTTCTGGCTTGTGGCCTTCGAAAGTGAGGAGCCTTGTATCCAGGTACAGCACTCTCAGATCCAAGGCTCCTCACTGACAAAGGCCACAAGCCAGAAACTAGTCTGGGGATATTGGCTGAGTAGGCACTAGATGGAGATTTTATGCACAAGCCTTCTAGCATCCTTTGATTACTCTGGCTTGCACTGAGTGGCAATACGTATAGAGAGTGTTGCCTGTTTTAATACCAAACAATGTTATAAAATTGTCATGGGAGACATTAATGCTAGAATTGGCAAACAATTGAAAGATGAAGATGTTCAGGTGAATTTGGTTATAGTGATAGAAATGAGAAAGGAAATAGGAGCTTGCAGAAAAAAGAGAAATTATATTATAATTCTTTTTGAGAAAAATGTTAAATGCAAATAGACATGGAAACATCCAAATGAAGGTAGAGCCAAATTGGATTATATTTTGTCTATCAGAAAATATATATTTCAAGATTGTAATGTTCTTAATAAATTCAATGCAGAAAGTGATCTTTAATTAGTAAGATACATTAAAATTTCTTTAATATCTCCTCTTATACACTTTAATGCAATATTTTTTTTTATAATTTTTCCTTTATTTTGCTTAAAGTGTATAAGAGGAGATGTTAGAGAAATTTTAATATGTATGAATATATGAAGAGAAATACAAAAACTGTGAAGGAGAAAATATAAGAATGTAAGATACATGTTAATGTAAACTAGAGAGAGAAAAATAATTAAGAAAAATAATATTCACAGTTGATATTCCTAATCTTCAGAAACATTTCGATAAATTTAAATTAGAACTTGCAAATTGTTTTCAAATTTTAAGAGATTTTGAACATAATTCAAATTTGAATGAATTGAATAGGAAGTAACTGATATACTTTTTAAAACTACAACAAAGATAGCTGATTCAAAAAAGCCACAATTGATGAGTAAATTTTCTTTCCAGACAAGACAATTTATGAAAAAAAGAAGGAATATAAAAATATATAAAAATAATGCATTAAGAAAAATTTAATATGTTGAATTTCGTAAAGTGATGTGAAAAAGGTATGATAATGACATAGGAAAGTAAAATTGTGAACTAGCAAGGAATGCTATAGAAGAAAATAAAAGTCTCACGAATGTAAAACTACATCTTAGTATTGGTAAGAAACATATTTCTGCAATAAAAAAAAAGATGAAACTATTACTAAAAATGAGCTGAATAGCATAACATGTGTAGGAGTTTTTTTTAAAGAATTATATAGCAATAAAGAAAAAGAAAAAGTACCTTCTACAACCTACTAATTTTTCTGAATTGCCCAGAAATTTAAATGGAAAAGTGAAATATCCAATTAAATTTACAAAGAAGGGAAAGGCTCCAGATAATGATGGAATTATAATTGATATCTTAAAAAAGCCAGTGAAGAAATAAATTTCTTTTTGGCAATGTTATATACTGTAAAGTTTTATGTGTTAGTGTAAGCCTTATATTGCACAATATAAAGTGCTAGTTTATCAAACTATGAAAAAAGAAGAATCTTCTTATGTATAAGGTTAGATATCTCAAGAATATAGTTATATTTCCTGATTAACTGATCTAATAATTTCTTGCAGCTCAAATTGGTGACGGATTTAGTATGAGGTCACCAGATTCTGTAGACTCACTAATGTTCATTAACAAGATTCACAGTAAATAATCAAATTTAATATTTTTTAAGAAATTTTCTTGGGATTAACTATTAAAGAAGCATATTGGCAAAAATAATTTATACAATTTTGTAAAATTAATAATCTTTTTAATAATAAAATCTAAATAACTAAAATTAAGAATGTACAATGAAATTATTATATGAATGATAAATATTTTAGTAAAATCAATTAAAATAATTATACTATGGTTATGAATTATTTAATAAATTGGAAAACACATATGCACACTCATCCAGATAATAATGTACAACAAATAATTCAGTTAGTTCATATTTTGATTCTCTTTTTAATTTCTTCAAGAAAGCAATACATGAATAAAATGTCTAATAATCAATACTGTAAGTCATATATAATGTAACATTGCTTTTATAAGCTTATATTTATAAAAAAAATGTAATACAGAGAGTGTACCAATAGCTCAAACAAGCTCTTAATTGATAAGTGTGGTAAGAGAAAATATTTAAAATCTCTATCCATAATACTCTTATCCCCAGACCAGTTAGTTTTGAGTTTATGGCTCACCTCAGTGAGAAGTTAGAATATTCAAACACTAGATCTAAAATATCAACTCAAAACCCAGCACTTATTTTATATGTAATATTTAAGTATAAACCCTGAAGTTTTTCAGACATAAAAATGTCTTTTACTCCAGCTAGCTAACTTAAATAGCTATATGGGACTAAACCAAATTCAGATCTACCACATATTAATAACCTCAGCATAGCTAAAGCCATAAAGGTAAAATTGTAATAATCAATAAAGCGAGTCATATATAACATGACATTGCTTTTATAAGCTTGTATTTACAAAAATGTAATACAGAGAGTGTAGCAATAGCTCAAACAAGCTCTTTATTGATAGGTGCACTAAGAGAAAGTATTTAAAATCTCTACCTGGAATACCCTTATCCCCAGACCAATTGGTTTTGAGCTATGGCTCACCTCAGTGAGGAACTATAATATTAAGACACCAAAGCTAAAATATCAACTTAAAATCCAGCACTTATTTCATACATACTATGTAAGTAGAAACTCTGATGTTTTCAGACATACTGAGGTTATTAATATATGGTAGATCTGAATTTGGTTCAGTCCCTTATAGCTATTTAAGTTATATAGCTGGAGTAAAAAAACATTTTCATGTCTAAAAATTTCAGAGTTCCTACTTAAATATTATGTATGAAATAAGTGCTGGGTTTTGAGTTGATATTTTAGATCTAGTGTCTGAATATTCTAGCTCCTCACTGGGGTGAGTCATAAGCTCGAAAACAACTGGTTTGGGATAAAAGTATACTGGATAGAGATTTTAAATATTTTCTCTTACTACACCTGTCAATTAAGAACTTGTTTGAGCTATTGGTATACTCTCTGTATTACATTTTTGTAAATACAAGCTTATAAAAGCAATGTCACATTATATATGATTTGCTTTATTGATTATTATAATTGTATCTTTATGGATTTACTATGCTGAGGCTATTAATATGTGGTAGATCTGATTTTGATTCAGTCCCATATAGCTATTTAAGTTACATAGCTGGGGTAATAGACATTTTCATGTCCAAAAACTTCAGAGTTTCTACTTAAATATTATGTATGAAATAAGTGCTGGCTTTTGAGTTGATATTTTAGATCTGGTGTCTGAATATTCTAGCTTCTCACTGAGGTGAGCAATAAGCTCAAAACCAATTGGTCTGGGGATAAGAATATTTTGGATAGAGATTTTAAATAGCTTTTCTTACCACACTTATAAATTAAGAGCTTGTTTGAGCTATTGGTACACCCTCTGTACTACATAAAATGTCTATTTATAATAAATCAGAGAATGTCACTATCAGTTTTTAAAGTTCTTAATTAACCTTTGTAGTTAAATTTAGTGTGAAAACACATAATTAGACATATGTTATGGTATAAATAAAAGCTTATTAGTAAGTTTTGCAGGTTTATGTAGATCGTAGATATGGTAGTATACATGTATTTCCCTGGGATTAAAGAGCTCACAGATCTTGATTTTCTTCTGTAGACAGTTTTATGTTCCTGGTATGTAGTAAGGCTGGACTCAAAAGCTTTTTAGAATGACATCTTTATTATGGAAGGTGCCCACAAATGTCCCAATTTCCTGTATCATATGAAGATTTATTTCAGCATAGAATGGTCCTGGATGCTGAAGCCCCCACCAAGACCAACCAAAAGAAAACAAGACGTGTTATTTGCTTCTTTTTGTACTCTTAACCAGTTTTGGGATTTCTCTGCACATATATATTTTTTCCTTTTGTTTTGTTGTCAGAGGGCAAGTTTTGTACATTTCATTTTGGTTTTTCACTGAATTATTTCTGCCAACTTTAATTATCTCATAAAAGGTTTTTTCTCTGAATGTAATCATTTATGTTTGTAATTTCTTTCCTTTATCTGGATAAACAATCTGTATGCATTTTTATTCCCTCCAATTTTTAACTTTAATTAATTGGATAGATAATACCAAATGCAAATAACTTTAATTTTATGTAGTTTAAAAAAAAGAATTACATAAAAAAATCTAAATAGTATTTATTGACTATTTCTAAATTTTACCTTTTTCAACTTTTAAATCTTACTGAATGTCAACATATTTGAACCATATATATGTAAATGGTTCAATACCAAATGTCTAAATGATAAAGATGTACCAGATGATAGGAAGAATGCAGTACTAATATTAATATTTAAAAAAGTTGATAAAGAAAATATTAGAAATTATATATCTATAAGTCTTTTATCAGTTTTATACAAGTTTTTTTGCCAAAATAATTACAACTCATCTACAGTGAACATTGGATTTTAACCAACCAAAAGAACAAGAAGAATTTAAAAGTGGTTTTAGCAACATGGATCATATTCTATTATTGAGAAAAGTTATAGAAAGGACCAATTAATATGAGTAGCCATTATGCTTTGGATTTGTAGATTATGAAAAGGCATTTGATTCTCTAAGAATTTCTTCAGTAATCAAAGCATTAGATCATCAAGGTGTAGATTTAGGATATTCTAAAAAATATTTATAATTAATAATGATACTAAGAAGGTTAATTTTGAGAAAGGTGTAAGACAGAGTGATTCCACATCTCCAAAACATTTTATGACAGTGCTGCATGGAGTATTTTGTTGATTAAAATGGGAAGTTAAAGAAATAAAAGTAAATGGAGATTATTTAAATCATTTAGATCTTGCAGATGTTGTAGTTGCTTTTGCAAATAAGGCTTCAGATTTTTAGGAAATGTTGCAACATTTAGCAGATAAAGTAAGAAAATAGGACTAAAGATAAATGTTAAGAAGATTAAAATAATGTTCAGTAGATTTGCTCAAAATATGGAAACAAAGATTAAAGATTAATAATGATGAGTTAGAAGAACTTAACAATGATAAATATCTTGATCAGATTATTGCTAAAGATGGAAAAAAATGGATAAAATTAATCATAAAATTAAACTTGAATAGAATGATTTTGCTAAAAATAACTTATTATTAAAAGGTAATATGACATCCATTTATTACTCTGATTTGCACTGAATGGCACTACTGTAAGGAGAGTTTTGCCTGTTTTAATAACAATTAAGAAATGGTGATCATGTGATGTTTAGTAGTTTAATGATATGTCTATGTGTTTGAAAAGGAAGGTTTTTAATAAATGGGTTTTATCAGTTCTTTCTTATGGATCTGAGATTTGGACACTTAACACAAGAGCACTATAGAGACTTCAGATCATTCAATGAAGTATGGACAGATGCATGTTAGGAGTAATAAGATGAGATAAAAATGATATACATGAGTGAGAAAACAAACAAGTTATTGATGTCAGTGAAATAATTAATAGACTGAAATATAGTTGGGATTGGCATATTGCTAGAAGAGATGATAATAGATAGACAGTTGGAATTTTAAACTGGTTTCCAAGAGATGATAAAAGTCCTAGAAAATAACCACATGTGAGATGAATGTCAATGAAAGGTGTTGGTGTGCTGTGGAGAGGAGAGGCTAGAGATCAGACGAGATGGATTGAACTTGGAAAGACCTTCATCCTACAGTGGATCGACAATGGTTAAAAATGATGCTATATATATATATATATATATATCAAACCACCCATCTTTAAGAAATTCAACTATGTCCTCTGTTGAATAAATATATTAGAGTCTGTATTTTTAAAATAGCCAGTCCAAAACGTATCATTTGAAACTGTTAGCTATTAGATCTTAAATATTGAAATACGTACTAATTCAAAGATAGAGTAGCAACAGTCTTAAATTGCTACTAAGCAAACGTGTTTACTATGCTTATATAAAGACAAACTAAACATTAATCATTTTAATCTTTAAAACACCTAACACAGATATATACGAAAATAATTCCAGTATATAATGCTAAACTGAAATAAATATCCAAATATTTAAATCTCTCATCGTTAAGAAATTCAGCTACAACCTCTATTAAATAAATACATAAGCTTCCGTATTTCAAAATAGCCAGTCCAAAAAAATACTTCTTTGAAACTGTATGCTATTAGAACTTAAATATTGAAATACTAAGTCAAACAAAGAGCATACTTTTTTTGAATTAGTTCATAGCTCAATATTTTAAATCTAATAGCATACAGTTTCAAAGAGATGTTTTTTTGACTGGCTATTTTGAAATATGGATTCTAATTATATATTTATTCAACAGAAGCTATAGCTGAAGTTCTTAATTATGGGTGATTTGATATTTATTTCACTTTAGCATTATGCACTGGAATTATATATATATATATAGATTGTGACAATAATTTAGGCAAAGATATTAATACTATAATACATTAAGAATTAATGATAAGATACTCTAGAACAAAGAATTAAATATATGTTCATAATCAACCATTATCAATCCACTACAGGATGAAGGTCTCTCCAAGTTCAAACCATCTTCTCCGATCATTAATTTTTCTTCTCCATATTACCCCTACACACTTTATTTCATATATCCGTCTCACATGTGGTCTCTTTCTTGGTTTTTTACAATCTCTTGGAATCCAGTTTAAGATTTCAATTGTCCATCATCTATTATCATCTCAAATAATTGTTACCTGCTTATCTATTCTTGAAGGCTTTCAAATGTGTAACACTATACGACCTAGAAGGCTAGTCTCAACATATAATACTTATTGTAATCTTCTTAGTTTATAATACAGTTGTGCTTCCTTTAATTTATCGTTCTCTTTACCTATTTTTAATTTTTTCCGAGGTAATAGTTTAAATAAGAAATTAGTTTTTTTTTTTTTACTTTACTTGATACTAATTTATATTTAGAATTTTAAAATTATATTATTAAATTATTTTATTACACACAGGTTGTTTTTTTTTTTCATTTCAGAAAAGATTGTTCTTAAAATTATAAATTGTGTTCGTAGTCCTGAAATGAAGATCTTTTGCGAATTCTGGTTCAAAATGAATAAAATTTTAACGAAATGAATTTTTCTTGATTCGATTTTCACTAATTGTAAAACAATGTATCTGTAAATGAAATAATACTTTTTTTAAAATATCCAAGTAAATTTTTATCGTGTTTAAAAGAGACCTCCGCCAGTTTAAAAAAGACTCTTGTCCTCGCATGTAATCATTGCATCGGGCACGCTTTTTCTCGAACCGTCTCTGATTATAGTTATTAAACAGTTTGAACTATTTATAAATCTGTCTTTAAAACTATATTTAGACAGGCTGAGATAATACTGTCTTATTGATAGTTTTCATACTGCAGCTGGAGGATTAAAACCGCTTAACGTTACAGCTCTAAACGTGCGCGCGCGTAAACACATTATACAAAAATAAGTACATGCACACCCAAAACTATCTATTTTCTTTGTACTAAATAAAGAGTTAATGCGACTCCATCTTTATTTATCGGAAACCTTTTCAGAACTTCCTAGATAATAAAATTGATGTTTCAGAGAGAGAAAAAAATGAATTTGCGTGAGTTTAGACCAAAGAACGCGAAATTCAGCTGCCTCTGAAAGTTATCTGATTTTTATACCGGAGACAACACTACAATTAATCTTCGTAGCTTTGTACATTGTATGTTTTTAAAAAGCAACATGTCACAAATAAAATCAATCACTTTAGTAAAATTTATCATTAAAATTATATTCTAATTTTTGTTTCTGCACTTGGAAGAAATATAACTTCCTATAATCAGAATCGTGACAAGTACTAAAAATAACAGAAAATATTACAGAGTTTCAAATCTACGTTACTATTAATTACAAACTAAAATGCAAACACAGACAGAATAATGTCTTTGGGTGTATTCTTTAGTGTTCGCTGTCTGCTTGTTATTTTTTTCTTTTTCAATGTCTCTGTCTGTCTTTAATGATTTATTATGATGGCTAATTCTAAAAAAAAAAGATGAATTTTTTGGTAAAATTATGATTATCGTTTTCAACCATTATGGATCCATTACAGGATTAAAGTGTCTCCAAGTTTAATCCAGTTTTTCCTATCCCTAGATTCCCCACATCATAAACAATCTTTTTTTAATTTCATCCAATCATCTCACATGCGATCTACGTCTAGATCTTTTATCTTCTAGCATTATGCTTAGTCCAACTCTATTTCAATCTTTTAATTTTTCCAATGATGCCAGTAACACTTTTTGCCCATTTATTTATAATTGTTGTTTGTTATGGAAAGTATGGTAGATGTGGTTAAATATAGTTGATGTGATGTTTATTATAATAATATCAAATGTCCAAAGATATGCAATAGAAATGTTATATATATATATATATATATATATATATATATATATATATATATATATATATATATATATATATATTATCAAACTATATTTCTAACTCCATCAGTATAAACTCTGCCTGGCAAATTTTTGAATAGATTCTAGCACTTGTTATTTTTAATATCACTCCATATTTGTTTGTTTTTTTGTGTGCGCAATTACATTTTTTTATGTATATTATATACTTTATATGTTAGATTATAAATATTTAAGCCTTTTAATAATTAACATGGAAAGGATTAAAAATTAATATTTAAAAATTGTGAAAATAAGTATCTAACCGAAAATCTTACCAATCACAAAGCACCATGTCATTGTTGGCTTTATGATACCTATTCAAAAAGTTAGAACTTTATGTTATTAAAAATGATATATTTAGAATTAGTTATCACCAAAAAAAAAAATTCTAAAAGTTAATAAATTATTAATAGTTATTAAAATATTTCATTTACACTTTTTACAAAAATGGTTTTCTTTTAGCCTATAATAGCTGTTTTGTGGCAATTTTCAGTTCTTGTAACATACTTTTTATATTTTTTAAAAGTGGGTCTTTTTAAAAATAAAATGCTTTCAACAGTGATGTAGTTTTTGGTATTTAATAATTCTTTAAAAAAATATTGTGTCATAATCATTAACAATTACAGAAAATCACATTTTATGTGGCATTTAGCCAGATAACCTAAAGCATCAGCCAATCACAAATTGCTACCTTCTCAATAGCTTTGTCAGAACAATCAAAAGTGCTGTCAATCACACACAAGAGTCCTTAAAGGTCTGTATACTGCTGACATGGATTTTTTTAAAAAACACATTAAAAATGGAAGCTTCATAGAAAGAATCGCTGCAGCCTGTCGCACAACGTAGAAAAGTAACAATGGCACCACCAATATGCCCTTTAAAATGTCTCATATAATAGCATGATCACAGCTCACCTCTGGTGAGGACTTTTGTCTCAATGCACCTTTCACTTTATCTCAATACTATCATAAATATCTATGAGCTCATACATATATAAATCTCATATATAATGGTTTTATCTGTAATTGCTTAGTATATTAGCTTACTAAGCTCACATACATATTTGCTTATGATATCATTATTACTTTCATCCAGAATATCTCCACATCTCATTCATAGATTATGAGCAAAAAGATTCCAGAACAAATCTCAATGAAGTAATCAAAATGTTGTGCTCAAATCTGGAACTTGAAGAACATAAACATTTCATGACTATCTCTGTTATCAACCATATGATTATTGCCCTGTGTGATTTGGTAACAGCATAAAGTAGTAGTCCAGAACTTAAATGGGCATTTCTGGCACATAAATAGCTCTTCATTTTTGAAACAACTAACCATATAATTTTTTTCTAATTAATAATGATCCACTGAATTATAAATGTCTTTTAAAATTTCATCCTATTTATCTAATTAATAGCTTCTCTTCTCCATGTCACCCACCAAACTTTCTCACCCACTTTAAACTAACATGCTTTCTACATCATATTGAAATCTTTTGATATCGATTGAAGTTTCAGTTGATCATCAAGTATGATCACTTCTAAAATGTGTCCAACCAATTTTCTTGTAACCTTCTCATTTTTCCAAGGGTATAAGTTTATATCTGTTTTAATTTTTCAATCTTCTACTTACATTTTTAAAAAATTATTGAAGGCTAATTTCTTAAAGAATCATGTGATATTTGAGTATCCAAATATTATTTTGATGACATCAGCTTCATGCAATTGGCTAAATAACATTTTTGTTACCTTATGCAGCTTATAATTGATCTTAGAATCTTAAGCTTTGAATCTGCACCTGTACAAAACGAGATTAACTCTTTTTATCTCTCTTTATAATTCTCTAACATAAATCTCTCCACAGTTGTTTAATTTGTAGATTATAAATTATTTTCAGTCAAATAGCCACATTTTAAAACCATATGGAAGAATGGTAGAATACATTTGTATGTCCTTTGCATAATTCAGAACAGGCATAGAATGACAGACACCAGAACTCAAGTCTCAAGGATCTCAAATCAATTCAGTCACTTCTGGTGCCCAAATTTTGGCCCACACTTATAAAAGCCCCAATCAACACACCAATTGTTTATTTTATACAAAAATAAGTTTACTTTGGGTAGAGTACTTCATTTTTATATGAAGGCATTTTAAAAAATAATAATCAAATTTAAATTGTATGGTTAATGGATTAATTTCATTCATTGTATTTTATGTGGATTATTAATTTCATCAACTCCTTCTTTATTACTATCAATTTATTGTTTTAAATACTTTTGAATATTATTTGAAGCTTGTCTTAATATATAATCTCTGATCTATGCTCCTATGCTTTCATTAAATTATCCATGTGTTTATGCTTAATTAAAATACTAACATATAAATCTGTGATTGGTTTCTAAAGTAAATCTGGATTAGGCATAATCTCTACCTTAATAAATGATTCATAATAATCATTAATTTATTGACCTGAAGAGAATGGTGTCAAAGTTGTGAGCACAGAAAGTCTGATATTGGTAAATCCCATTAGTAACAACTCGTTATTAGTTCAAACATTCTCACACACAAGTACTATTAACTAACTGTTACAGGTTGATTTATTAGTGCCACAAATTATAAATAAATAAAGTTTAAATTCAATTCAATAATTCTACATGGCAATATTATACTGAGCACAGAACATATAAAATTAAAAATTGTAAAATTTTCATTAATTTTTTTTTGTTTACTGTAAACTCTAAAATAAAGTATGATTGTCAGGAATACATAAGAAGGTGTACCCCAAATTAACCCAAATTTTTGTAATAAAAATGTGGATTTATTTTTAGATGTTAAAAATTGAATCACATCAGTTTAAAGGTGTTTTCACTTTTTGAAGTAGTCCTAGAACTTTTGCAAACTGATGCATTTTGTGCCTCCATTTTTTTCTTCACAACATCTGAGTTAGTAAAACTTTTCTTTTTGAGGTATTTTTTCATTAGGGGGAATATAAAGAAGTCACAAGTATCTGTTTTTAATTAGAACTTGTTCTGGATTCATGGCTTTGGATGCTGATGCACTGTTATGGTTAAGCTTGCACTCCTACCTTGCGACAAATCAAGTGTAATGGGCACTCATGCTGTTACATTATTATAATAAGTAAAATTAGAAATTAAAAATAAAAAGTTCACAAATAAAAATTTCCTTTTAAGAATTAAAAATTGAAAATTAAAAGTCATTTAAATTCGTATATGTATAAAATTGCACAGATAGAAAATTATTAAAAGAAAACTTTATTAAAAAAAAAAGTATTTTAAAACTAAATTTTCGACAAAAACTTAAAGATTTAAAGATAAAAATATATCTTTAAGAATGTACAAAATTTAATTACTTACTATTGTGTAAAAGGCTAAAAAATGAAAATGATTATTTTTAATTAGTCTTAAGTAAACTAGCCCTTGGGCATCTCAAATTTTATAATCAAAGGTCGGATAGGAGAGAAAAACAATAAGAACAGAATAGCCAATAAAAAAATCCCTCAGGAAATGTACCATAGTGAAAGGATCATCATCATCATGACATCATGTTCAGTCAATTCCACAATTTTAATATAAAAAGGAAAAGATTGGAAATAATTTAGAGGTGTGCTATATGTGTTAAGTTCCAGGAGAGTTGAAGGAGAGGGGATTGAAAAGCTGCACTTTCAATCCCTTCAGTTTTTCCAAAAAAAGAAAAGAAATATCGTTTTCCTATATTGCAGACCCCAGGACATCAGGGTCCTGAAATAAAAACCTTCATAGAACTATACCAGCTACAGTAAAGGACCTCAGGATAAATACCAACAAAATGGCTAATGGCATACCGGTCTCCCCAGGACATTGTGAGAATTAATACTGGATCCAAATTACAAGCAACTATTAAGGATGAACTTTTAAACTGTAAGAACTATATATATATAAACATTACAAGCATAAAGCTAAACTAGTCAATATAAAATCAAAACTACCCCAAATCTAAAATTAAACCAGACCAGAATAAAAATAATATTAAAACACAACCTAAGGTTTCACTGCTACAAGCAGACTTCTCAAGTGTAAAGAAATAATAAAAAAAAAACACAACTTATATATACTATTAAAAACTACCCACAAATCCATTCACTTCCCATCCACCCTTAATATTAAAAGAACTCTTAAATAAGTTAATTGCTTCAGAATCATAAATTTTCAATAATAAAGACTCTTTAATTCTTCTTTTGATTTCATTTCTCTCAAAGAAGACAACCTTAGCTTCATCAAAATCAATAGTGTGGCCTGTATCTTTTTCATGGACATACAAAGCAGAACTAAGATATCTATTTTTAACTCTACTTTTATGAACCTTTACTCTTTCATTTAAACTCAAACTACTCTGACCTATGTAAACCTTCTTACAAAATAAACAAGGAATAAAATATACCACACCAGGAATAGTCTTTCTATCAAAAACTTCCTTTGTATTATTCAATAAATTATTCAATGTAACACCCCTTTTCCAAGCAATTTTCTTATTTCCAAACAATTTATCTTCTTATAAAATTGTGTGTAGAAATAGTAAATTGTTTGGAAATAAGAAAATTGCTTGGAAAAGGGGTGTTACATTGAATAATTTATTGAATAATACAAAGGAAGTTTTTGATAGAAAGACTATTCCTGGTGTGGTATATTTTTTCCTTGTTTATTTTGTAAGAAGGTTTACATAGGTCAGAGTAGTTTGAGTTTAAATGAAAGAGTAAAGGTTCATAAAAATAGAGTTAAAAATAGATATCTTAGTTCTGCTTTGTATGTCCATGAAAAAGATACAGGCCACACTATTGATTTTGATGAAGCTAAGGTTGTCTTCTTTGAGAGAAATGAAATCAAAAGAAGAATTAAAGAGTCTTTATTATTGAAAATTTATGATTCTGAAGCAATTAACTTATTTAAGAGTTCTTTTAATATTAAGGGTGGATGGGAAGTGAATGGATTTGTGGGTAGTTTTTAATAGTATATATAAGTTGTGTTTTTTTTTTATTATTTCTTTACACTTGAGAAGTCTGCTTGTAGCAGTGAAACCTTAGGTTGTGTTTTAATATTATTTTTATTCTGGTCTGGTTTAATTTTAGATTTGGGGTAGTTTTGATGATATATATATATATATATATATATATATATATATATATATAAATATATATATATACTATACTACATTACAAGAGATTATATATATATATATATATATATATATATATAATCTCTTGTAATGTAGTTACAGCATATCTACTTAAAATCTCTAGAACTAGTTGACTCCTGATGCGATTTATCTTGAAATTTTTGTTGAATTCTAATCAGGGGTAGGAGTTTTATTTCGTCTTGCATTAGCATAACCAACCAAAGCAACTATCCAGTATAAGTCAGTCAATGAGTTGTCTAAATTTGTGTCTATCTATGTTTAGGTATGTGTATATATATCATCATCATCATCATCATCAAACATTATTAATCCACTGCATAATGAAGGTCTCTCCAAGTTTAATCCATCTTCTCCGATCTTTAGCTTCTCTTCTCCACAACACCCGTGCACATTTTCTTATTTCATCCATCCATCTCTCACATCTAGCATATATATATATATATAATTCATGAACATTAAGTATAAATATTTCCAATATTTAAATAAAAATATAAATTCCTATCTGACCATATTAAATCATTAATAATTATTTTTATCATATGTAGTATTAAAATCATTTCCATTAATTTAATTTTTCTGTTCTTTTAGGTGTTTGTAATTAAATCATGTTAAACTTAAGTCAGGTGTGAATGGCTGCATAGATTTCTAAAGTTATGTTAGTTTAATGGAGGGTAAATCTTAAGTTATTTGTTTCCCAGTTAAGATCCGCTATGTGGTTCAATGTTAATTTAGAAGAAATCAATATAAATTATTATTTTTATTTAAATAGTAATAAATGCCCAGATTGATTTAAAGCTGAAATGTTGAAATTAGTACATAAATATAGAAAGCAAAGCCATTTATAATTTAATTTTTACAAAAAACTTGCACATAATAAATATTAAATATGAAAATAAATAATTTATCACTACTGCAAATTTTTTTAATTACTTGAACAACATTAAATCTTTATAGATAAAAAAATGACTAATCTTTGGCAAATGTGCCATTCATAGATTGATCAGTTTTTTTTATAAATAGGTAATATTTAGAAGTATATTTTAAATAACAAACAGATAATGTTTATAAGTTTAGAATGTTTTATAAATAATAAATTAAGATGTAATCCTTTTATGTGTCAATGTTTTTTACATCATCCCATAATGTCTGTTTAAATTATAGTTTGACATTATTTCAATATTAAAACCTTTATTTTATATTATGTATTAACCAATATTATGTGGTATAGTATTAGAAATATATGCTTAAAATTGAAAAAAACATTACTAAAAAGTCATATTGGAACTTTACAAATAAAACAAAAAATGTAATAATGTTAAATAAAGTGAAATATATTGCTAGAAGAGATGATAATAGATGGACAATTGAAATCTTAAACTGGATTTCAAGAGATTGTTGAAGACCCAGAAAGAGACCATATGTGAGATGGATGGATGAAGTAAGAAAGTGTGCAGGGGTGATATGGAGAAGAGAAGCTAAAGATAGGAAAAGATGGATTGAATTTGGTGAGACCTTTATCCTGCAGTGGATTGATAATGGTTGTTGTTGATGATGATGATGATGTACTGAAAACAATTTTTATTTTCTTATAAAATGAACACAGCAAAGCCAGTAATAAAATAATTAAATCTTGATTAATTGAACTTGACTTATAAAATGTGAACTAATTATTGTTAAGTAATCATAAAGGTATGAATGCCTGTTCTAAAATTTAAAACTGGGTTTTTATATTAATATATCAAAAGTTCTGTACTATGTTATTTGGCAAATCATTATTGACCATGCTTTCACTTTATTATTAAAGTATTTTCTTATATATGAGATCTTCATCCTGCAGTGGATTGATAATGGTTGATGATGATGATTAAACTTTTCTATGCTGGACATTTGAAACTGTAAGGAAAATAAAGAAGTAATTATATATAAAAGTTGCATTAAGGTGTATATGAGGAGACATAGCTTTTATTATTAAACTAAACATATAAAACAATATAAACAATTCAATTCAAAACAACACTCTCCATATAGTAGTGCCATCTTGTGCTAACAAGAGCAATCAATGGATGCCAGAAGGCTTGTGCATAAAATCCCTATCTAGTGCCTACTCATCCAATATCCCCAGACTAGTTTCTGGCTTGTGGCCTTCATCAGTGAGGATAGTGATCATGTGATGTTTAGTGGTATAAAACAATATAAATGTAATCATGAGTATCTTTGTTTTTAATATTTTCTATACAAATATTTTGCAAAAATAATCATAAATATTCACATATGCTATAAAAAATATTTTTTTTTGCTCATTATTAACAATAAAGGAGAAGTTTATAAGTATTTGTGTGACTGATCTCATAACAAATTTACCAATTAGAGGCATTGTTGGCTGTTATAGTACTTTTCCTATAGAATAACGACACCTTCAGATCATTTTTGCACTATTTTTACACTAATTCATCAATATTTATGTTAGATCCAGTTTCTAACAATAAAGGAACACATAATTGGCAAGAGAACATTATTGATAGCTACAAAAAAGTGGAAAAACATCAAAAAACAGCAGCATCATCAAATACATTGTAATATCATAACTGAATCAGTAAATTAATATTACTTCATGTAATTACTTATTTACAGTGCCAATTATTTGTATATGTGAAAAACAAAACTTTGAAATTAACATTATAATTTTCACTATGTCAATAAATAAATAACAGTTATAGCTAGCTTACAGTATGAGTGCCATCTTCAGTAGTATTTATAGTAAATGTTCTGGTAACCATTGTTTATTTATTTATTTATTAGAAAATATATAGTTGTGAGCAACAGTAGCCTCATCAAATACATTGTAATATCACATAACTGAGAATCAGAAACATAATATTACTTTATGTAATTAATTATTTACAGTGCCAATAAATTTTATTTGTGTACATAAAAAAACAAAACCTTAAAATTATCCTACAATTTTTAATATGTCAATGAATAAATAACAGTTAAAGCTAGCTTACAGTACAACTTCCATCTTCAGTTGTTTCATAAATGCTTTCAAAATGGCACTCATAACTTTAAACTTATTGTAACCATTGTTCATTTATTTATATATTAGTATATTGGAAAATAGATAGCCATAAGTGAGTAATAAAAAATAAAAGCAACAGTAGCATTGTCAAATAGTCTCTAATATCATGCAACCAAGAATCATATATTACTTTACTGAAATTAACACCCCAATTTAGCTAAATTAAAGTATGATTGCCATCTTCAGTAGTATCTATAGTAAATGCTCTCAAAATAGCTGATATGCTGCAAGATAGTTGTAGCTCTTGTTTATTACTATAGAATTAATCCAGTGTTTTATTTTGTTATATGTATGCAAGTGTGTATAAAATATAAAATGTAAACAAAGCAAAGACTTTCTCAACAACCTATCACAAAAAAAGAGTGAGTTTATTCTTTTCGCATTTGAAGATGTAGCACTACCATCCCACCATGTGATCCATATATTGAAAGTAGTGTTGTAAACTGAAGTCATGAGTTGTGAGAATGTTTTCAAATAGTTGCAAGATTTTGTGATAGCAGGGAGAGATTTGAACACTATCCATAAAGATATGAAACACACTGTCACATTCAATGGTATAACTTATAATCTAGTCTAACTTATATGTTAACATTTCAACAGAGAATAGCTAAACCATGTAGCTATGCCGTACATGCATTAATACAGAGATGACATAAAGCAGGCCACATGGAGAGAGAACCAATCACCTTTTTACTGGGACTTATTGTATATGAGTACATAATTAATGTTGGATTTGATGTTTTAATTATATATATATATATACATTTAGCATTGAGCGTCACAGCGAAAATACAATCGCCTCAAGTTTGCTTTAAAAAAATATTTAAGAACTATTATACAAAACATAAAAATATTTTTTCTTTAGTTAATTATAGCAAAGAAAACTATTCAACACCCAGCAAGCAGACATCTTTTCTAATATAATAACAAAAGGAAGAGGTGATTATTGAAGTGAGAAGTGAAATCAGTCTATTCAGCTTTATTAACTTTAGAGAAACATACAAAGATGAACGAGTTTCCTGTTGTGGAGAGACCCAACAAAAAGCAACCGCTAAGTTATGCTCAGAATAATAAAGCAAATATAAAAATAAAGAAAAATAATAATTTTAATCAATGAACACAAACTATTTTTGGTCATGAAAACAGATTAATTTTATATATTTATATATTCTGAATATTATTTTTTAATGGTGCATTTGCAGAACATATTCACGCACATCCACATAAATTGAGTGTGAGAGAATGCTTTTTAGCTTTTATTTGGGTGGGTGCTTATTTGGAATTAAATGTTTCAAAAATAATGCCATCAGCGGAAACGTAAATTTTCATGTAACCCTTGTGTACCGCACATTTCCAATATATGATTGAATAGTTTATTGCTCAATAATTCATAAAAAGTACGAGCTAAAAGAGTGAGAGTTGGGCAATTATTCGGGGTCTTCCACTCGAGAGTATACCTTTCGACCCCTGTGATAACTTATGCGGGACAATTCCATTAATGATTACACTTCAAAGCAAGAAACAATTTTGTGTTTTTATTTAAAAGGATTATTAAAAATTAGAACAATATATCTTTAAATTATAATAGGTATCTTTTAAAATTTTCCAATGTCATTGTATTATTGTCCACAAACATTAATAAATTATTTTTTAATTTATAATGCTCATTTTAATTTGATAGGTTAAATACGGAGTACAATCACAGTAAAATTTATGCATAAATTTACATTTTTTTTTATTCCTATCCAGAATTAAACTAATTGCCTTTTTAAATATAATTTAAAGTTAAACAAAAACAGTTGTCTACTCTAGCTCCGCTTTCACTAATCTTGGATAATTAGTGAACTCCAAATGCAAGAGATCCCCATCTATGGTTTAGCACTTCAGATTCAAAGCAGGAAGTCATGCAGTCACACATTTAGAAACCACCTTTAGCTCAATTTTATTATTCAACTAATAATCTGAAAATCAAAACACTCTACAGTTTGAAACTAAGTCAACCTGCTCAAATAGTTATATATATTCAATTCTGTATCAGTAATATATATATATTAGTATCTTCAATTTTTTAATATTAAACGTAGATACTTTCTTTTTTCTAAGACTGCTAGTAATAACAATTTGGCTACCCAATACGTGATAAAAAAAGTACTGTTAATAATCAGTTGTAAAGTGTAAGAATAAAGGATATTTTTTCATATTATTAACTTTTCTACCTACATTTAATAAGAATTGATAGTTCTAAAATATATAGTTTCTTATTCAAAATCTGGTAGATATAACTATTTAGACAAATTGGTTTGAGTTTCTAGACCTTAAGATATTTTGAATTACAGACTTTTAATTTGAATAGTAAAATGGATTTAAAATTTATTGCTAGATGATTGAATGCACTGTCCCAGCTTTTTATCCCAAGACCTCAATGATAAAGACAGAATCCAGAACTAGTATAGAAATGGAGACAAGCATATTCATATCTGCTAAATATTGATGAATTTTCAAACATACTATTGATGGCACTGAAGCAGAAAATTGTTCTCGTTTTATCACATTTATGTAGACTAAAGAATTAAATGATGTATGATTTAAACTACCAGAGAAAGTGTAAATAGGTCCCTTGATAGTGAGACATATGAGATCAGTTCAGCTGAAGCATGTCATTAGGGAGCATGAATTTTTCTTATGTTTAGGAATACTGTACTGGAAAATAACTGCAAGTTGTTTTAGATTGTGATTTCAAAATGATCATCTGAATGTCTGTGATGATGACTTTTTACTTGCAATTAGATGTTGGACTACTTATCTCACTGAGGATTATTTGTTAAACATCTTTAGAAAAATTCAAACTTTAGTCAAACTTTTTAAATATATTCAGCTGTTAAAAATAGCACATAAAACATCACATGATCACCATTTTTGTGCTTACACAAGCTGTTTACACAGAGGCAAAACTCTCTATATAGTAGCACCACTCAGTGCAAGCCAAAGTAATCAATAGAAGCAGAAAGATTTGTGTATAAAATCACTACTTAATGCCTACTCATCCAATATCCCTAGACTAGTTTCTAGCTTGTGGCTTTCATCAGTGAGGAACCTTGGATCTGAGATTTAGGTGCAGTGCTCTCAGATCCAAGGCTTCTCACTGATGAAAGCCACAGCTAGAAACTAGTCTGGGGATATTAGATGAGTAGGCATTAGATAGGGATTTTATGTTCAAGCTGTCTGGCATCCATTGATTACTCTGGCTTGCACTGAGTGACACTACTGTATGGAGAGTTTTGCATGTTTAATAACAGTTACGAGCAAGCATAAGAAATGGTGATCATGTGATGTTCAGTAGACAATTCATGATATAAAGAAATCACTCATTAATTTCTTCTGTAAGACAAATTGGAAAAATTAAAAAAATCTACATCGATAATTATATCATATTTCTACTAATGTTCACTTTTGTAAAAAATAATCTAGTTTATTCAAGTGTCACCTTAAACTTTAGCATTTATAAACCTAAAGATCCCATATTTGTTTCCCATGTTAGAACTGTCACTGGTGAGCTCAGTAACACTTGAATAAGAAGAGAAAGAAACTACTAGAAATATTGTTTTACATACCACTATGTGCAAAGTTTAATAAAATTTGAATTGTTAAAAGACCATTTAATAAATAATTCCAAACATCATTTTGATCATCATTATTTATACTTATACAAGCTGTTAAGATCAAGGTAAAACTTTCCATACAGTAGTGTCACCTATTGCAAGCCTTTATAATTAATGGATGTAAGAAGGTTTGTGCACAAAATCTCCACCTACTGTCTACTCATTCAATATCCCCAGACTAGTTTCTATCTTGTGGCTTTCATCAGTAAGAAACATGGTTTGGGAGCCCTGCACATAGATTTTAGGATATAATGCAACAACTCAAGAAGCCACTATTTACCTTTTTAGTTAACTATAAAGCTATAACATTAAAATAAAAACATGTTTTCAATTCAAGTTCACTCACTTGTCCTTGGTTTATCAAATACCATAGTCACCATCAACCCATAGACAGGAATGGTATAAAACCACCGAAACACTGTACAATCACCATTTTTTTGTATGCTTTATAAGCTGTTATTAATAGTAGCTAACTACATAGTTAACTAAATTAGTAAAGAGGTGGCTGCTGGAGGGTTGCAATAGATCCTTATATCTAGGTATAATTCTCTCAGATTTTTTTCACTGATGAAAGCTACACTAGAAATTGGTCTGGGAATATTGGATGAGTAGGCACTAAATAGGATTTTATGCATAAACCTTTCTGCATCCATTAATTACTAAGGCTTGCACTGGGTGACACTACTGTATGGAGAGGTTACTACTGTTAATAACAGCTTATATACACATAGATAATGGATTGATGATTATATGAGACATTTTATTATTAAAATGAATTAAAGTATATATACTAAAACATAAGTAATTGACATCATTTTGGAGATTTCATAAAAAAGTGTGAAATAAATTTTTGTTTAAAAGTAATTCTTCAGTGTTTATATATAGTAATATATTATAGTAGTCTCTAAAGAATCAAAATTTTAAAAAAGTATATTCTTTCTTTTTTATAAAATACTAAAATGTGAAAACTTTCTACACCTTTTTTGTATTGCTTTATTTTTATTTTCAAACATTACAAAACTTCAAAAAGTCACTTCTTTGTATTTACATACAGTATTAGAATGTTTTTATTGAAGTAGGAATAATGTGTTTGTTTGTTTATTTGTTCACTCACTAGAGGGTGGTATAAAGATTTTTTAATAACATTTTTTAACATTTTAAAATCGATATTTAATATATTCAAGTTTAATATAACTTGCTGAAATTTTGTACATTTGTATGAAAGTGATAGGACACATTAATTATTTATATAGGTCTCACATAAAGAGTATACATATTAAGTTGCTGCAAATATATATATATATATATGTGTGTGTGTGTGTGTGTGTGCGTGTGTGAAATTGATTCAAAGGAAAATTATATGTGTTAAGTGAAGTTTATTGACAATATAGTTTTAGTAAGCATTTTTCTTGAAAAATAAAAAAATTCCCAATCAAAGTAAAAATGTTTAACACTTTTTACTTAAATCATTTATATACACATTTATCATTATATACACATACTAAATATATATACATAAGGGTTATACATTTATAGAAAAAATTTCTAATGATATATGTATATATTAATTATAACTGACAGTCAATTTATGATATAGTTTTACATTTTCATTTACTGTGCCAATACTACAAACTTAAAAAAAATAGATACAATTTTTTTTTATATTAAATGCTTTTATAGTCCAAGCATTAAAAAGAGAAAAAAAAATGTTTCTTTAACCATAACTGGGATTTTTCAATTTAACTTGAAATAAAAGCATGGGGGTCCAGAAAGTAATTAAGTCAATTCATTGTTATAAAGAATACAGATTCACTTAATTAATGCCCCCATGCTTTTATTTCAAGTTAAATTGAAAACTCCCATTGTGGTTAAAGAAACATTTTTTTTTTTTTAGTGCATGATCAATAAAAACATTTAATATAAAAAAAATATTTCTATTACTTCATAATCATCATCATTATCAACAATTATCAATCCACTGCAGGATGAAGGCCTCTCCAAGTTTAATCCATCTCCGATTTTTAGCTTCTCTTCTCCACATCACCCCTGCACACTTTATTATTTCATACATCCATCTCACATGTGGTCTCTTTCTGGGTCTTTTACAATCTCTTGAAATCCAGTTTAAAATTTCAACTGTCCATCTCTTATCATCTCTTCTAGCAATATGTCCAGCCCAACTCCACTTCAATCTTTTAATTTTTTCAATGAGATCAGTAACACCTGTTTGTTCTCTTACCCACACATTGTGTTTTCGATCTCAGTTCTTGTTACTCCCAACATATCTCTCCATACTTCTTTGAGTGGTCTGAAGTCTCTGTATTGTTCTTCTATTAAGTGTCCAAGTCTCAGATCCATAAGTAAGAACTGATAAAACACATTTGTTAAAAACTTTCCTTTTCACACACATAGGCATATTTCCTTTTAGTATCAAGTTATTTCTATCAAAAGCTCTCCAACCAAGTTTAATTCTATGATTATTTTTTTCATTATGTTTCCATCTGTATTAATAATCTGACCAAGGTATTTGTAACTGTTAAGTTCTTCTAATTCATCATAATCAATCTTTATTTTCATATTTTGAGAAAATCGATTAAACATTACTTTATTAACACTTATCTTTAGTCCTACTTTCATCTGATAACTCCTGCAACATTTCCTGCAGCTCTGAAGCATTATTTGCAAAAAAAAAAAACTACATCATCTGCAAAATTTAAATGACTTAAATAATCTTCATTTACTTTTACTCTTTTAGTTTCCCATTTTAATCCACAAAATATTTCTTGTGGCACTGCTGTAAAAAATTTTGGAGATATGGAGTCACCTTGTCTTATACCCTTCTCAATGTTGACTTTCCCAGTATCATTACATAATCAAATTGTTGCTGTTGCATTTTTATAAATATTCTTTAAAATATAACAATATCCTGGATCTATACTTGTAATGTTTTATTTTACTAAAAGTTTCAACTATTCTGCAGTCTTCATCAGAGCTAAAAAAATAATTTATTATAATATATTTTTTATGTATGTTATTTTTTAACACTTTGATATTTGCACAATCAAAGAAACATTTATTATAAAATATTTATGTATATATTATTTTTAACATTTTATAATGAAATTTTTTTCCTATTATTCCAAATTTAATTAAAACACAGAATAAAAATAATGATGCCATTAATTTTATATTCGAAAGGAAATTTTCATATATTGAAAATCAATTCTAATATTATTTTGTTTATGAAAGAAGCAGTTTATTTCATTTTTTGAATAACTTAACTTTTATAACCAATAGCAATTAAAATGAATAGAAATTTTTACAATTAAGGGAAATTAAGATATATCCTACCACTTCTGTTACATCCATTGCTTGCTATATCTATTACTGAATCCTGTCAAAATCATGCTAAGCACTTCATAATTGTCCAGACTAATAAAGCATTGCTTTTAATAATTGTTTGTGTCTTTTACCTATATTTGAATTTATTGTAAATGCTTCATCGCTGAAAACTTATTCGACCGATATCAATCACTGATATCACTATGGTGAACAAACTATTGGACCAGCCTGAAATATATCATTATCATTTTGCATTGTTATCAATTCCAAACCCATAACACATTTAAAGGAAATCATTTTGATAGGAGTATGCTAAAACTTGATTACAAAATTTATTTTAAATAAACAGAGTTTTTAAATTAAATAAAAGCTTTTAATATAAGTATTGGGACATAGGGGAAGAGCCCAAATATATTGGAAAAAAACAGGCTTGGTGATAGATAAAGTAAGGAAAAATGGATTGAATTTTTTCTGACATCTTTGGCTACTTTAATAATTTTTTATTAGTCATTCATTAGACTAGTGATTATCCAATAATGAGCAGTATTTCTGTACTATAAATTTTATTACATCATTAAAAATACAAGGTAAGGACTGTTTTCTACCTGCTTTTGACACCTTTTGGAAGAATGCCATTGCATGAGAATGGTATAGTGAAAATTACATTATATTTATTATTGTCTACCTGTTTATAAATGTAAAAGTAAGTTGGTTTAAATCTTAATTTAAAATACTTTAAAGATATCTAATACTGAATCTCCAAGCTATATTGAAACTCACTATATTTTTATTATATCATTTTCAAATACAAGAAAAAACTGGTTTATATCTTTTTTTAACAATTTGAATCAGAAATTTTTTTTATCGAGTATTCCTCATCTCAACTCAATACATCACAACCATGAGCCAATAAAAAACTTCAGACCTCAGATTATATATTTTTAAATGCAATCTGTGGTATATTTAGTGGAATTCACTGTATATTTTGGGTTTTAAATATAAATATGTATGGTCTGTCTGTTTACTTTATTATTTTATTGTTATATAATATCATTATTAAGCTATTTATTTGCGATTATAGCATAAAATTTAGAATAACCTATATTATTGTACACATTATATAAAAGATACATTCTATCAAAATAGATTGCAAAGATGGATCCAAATGAAAAAAATATTGGAAATAATTGGTATAGAATAGACTAATAATAATATATAATTTTTTTCTATTCTGCTACTCTTATGCCATCTAGTGAAATCTTTAGTAATTAGTAGATGCTTAATAAATCCTTATCTAGTTCTGTTCTATCCAAATCTTCCCAGACTAGTTTTTAGCTTAAGCACTTATTAAGCACTAACATTTGGTATCTATTAATTGCTAAAGTTTACACTAGATGGAGTAGGTAGAATAAAAGACTTTGCTAGTGCATAGGCAATATGCAAACTGGGATGAGGTGATGTATTGCTGATCATGTGGTGTATTATTGGTTTACAAAATGAGATTGTAATGATTAAATAAACTTTTAG
Source organism: Epiperipatus broadwayi (assembly GCA_028023455.1). Classification (NCBI taxonomy): domain Eukaryota; kingdom Metazoa; phylum Onychophora; class Udeonychophora; order Euonychophora; family Peripatidae; genus Epiperipatus; species Epiperipatus broadwayi. Next base: position 3,513,116 of record JAQFVV010000081.1, on the reverse strand, counting down.
TAAAACATTGTGTCTATGTTGTGAATAATATTTTTAATGGTAATAAATATATTTAAAAGGTAAAAACAAATTATGGTGATTAATATTCAATGAGAAATAAAAAGAAATACATGTAAAAATGTGTTGAAGTATTTTCATCATCTAACATTAAATGTTAAATGTTTATAAAATTTTGAACTTTATTCACAATTTTCAACAATAAACAACTGATAGTAATAACACACAAACAGATAACACAGAGTAGCAGATTACATAACATTTTAAATGATATTATTCTCCACTCTTCTTCAGGTACTAGCATAAGAGTCAAAGTTTCATCTTTAGTTCCTTGAATATCAAAATTTAAGCAATTTTCTAGCCAACTGAGCTATTCTGTCAAAGTCATCTACTCATTTGTGGTGTTTATTTGGATGTTATTACTAACAGCTGCTTGTATTTGAAAAGTTTAAATAAAGTTTATATTTTTCTAGACATACAACATTTAATGATGGGTGATGGAAATAGTCCAACATATTATCATATCTAATATAACTCTCATCACAAACATTCAGGCAAATGAAAAGAAATACATATGAATCTTCAATTCACAATAATATATGAGTTATTTTAATTCTTAAAAAAACATTACTACGTGTAAGTATGGAAATATAAAATATATTTGCAGTATAAACTTTTAAAACATACCTTTCTTCTTACCAAGCACAATATGAAAAAATCTCATTGCTTTGTATAAGGAGTACAAAGAGAGAATGATTTTTAAAAATTTATTTATCACCTGATAAGACTTGACCTATTATCAAAAATAAAAACTAAAATATAAATTTAATAATTTTATAAATAAACTATTAAACAAAAGAAAAGCAGATTGAAAACATAATTATTCTTAAAGTAAGATCAGTCTGAAAAAGTAAGAGTAAGTAAAATGGAAGAGCCAGTCTTAGGAATTTAGTATTGAAGGGATAAAAATATTAAGCTTCTAAAATAGAGGTTTTTTAAAAAATATCAAAACAATACGTATATAGGAAAATATAAGTTTTTGGTAATAATAATAAAATGTAACTATAGTATATAAAAACATATATTTAAAACTTTGCTATTAAAAATAAAGTAAAAAAACATAGTCAAAAATTAAAAAAATATAATAGAACAAAACTATGTGTTCCCATGAAAAGATGATTTATTCATGTTTCAAGTTGCCAGCAATGCCATCACTATGTCATCCAATGACTTATATTGTAATATAAAAAGTCTGAATTGTGAGTACATAAAAATGACTATGTATAATTGTACATTTGTAGATTGCTTTTACTGCTTTCTTAACATCAAGATATCTTGAAAATCACTTGAAAACATTATGCAATCCATGAATGCTTTGCCATTTGCTATTTGAATCATTTCAAATGCTTCGGTAGGAGTTTTACCCAATTTAAAACAAGATTTAATTTTGACACCTTTTTCTTTTATATATGAAATACTGTTACATTTTACATCATAACCTGTGATTTATACATGCTAATGCCTTAAAAATTTATGTGGTTAATAGGCAAACTTACTGCACGATCCATGTGTTATATACAGTTTTAAAATCTGATGCAGCCTGGAAAGAGAACCAATCACTGGACCTGTTTTACTGGTTCACATTGTCTAAGTTTGAAAGTCAAGAAATAGACTTCATCTCTGTGATTGTAGAACCTTAGCTTTAGTTAAAAATCTTAAATTAAAATCATAAATTTTATACATATATTTTGTTTGCTATTTTATTTTTGTAAAAATAAATGAAATATTTGTTTTTTTGGTAAGTATAAAATGTTCACATTGAGATTTTAATTTGATTATATTTGTTTTCTACTAGAGAAGAAGCCAAAGAAAATATAATAAGATGAAACAAAAATTTATTAGTAGCAATAATTAATGTATAACAACATAAAATGATTACTTTTATTTGTGGCTTTAATAAGTGTAACTTGAGAGAACATGACAATAGTCTGAAGATTCCATGTCAAAGATCTGAAAACTTAAAATACTTTTTTAGATGGAAAGCTAAAACAAAATCTTTTCATGTGACTTTTATTTTTGTTTATTGCTTTTTTTTAACTTCCAAAGTTTATATATTATAGTTATGATTACTTAATGTTTTTAAATATTAATTCTTATTAGGCGCAATGTCAGCACATAATACTTATATAAAGCTAAAGCTTTAGTACATGCACCTTGAGTGCTTAATTTTAGCAAGAGAGACCTCTACAAATCATAACATGAGATTTGACTTTATAAAGATAAGAGGGACCCTCTTATCTCTAACCTATTTTTTTTAATTATATAGGCAAATCTAAAGCATTTTGATTTGGGAGCATGAAGCTAATAAATTCTTCACTGATTAAGTCCACTATTTCTATTAAACATTAACATTCGCAAAATCTTTCGATTTACAATGAGTCAATATTCAGATATTAAATTTAGAAATATTTTGAATCAATTTAAAGTTATAAATATTAATTTTTATTAAGCGCAATGTCACTACGTAATACTTATATAAAGCTAAAGCTTTAGTACATGTGCCTTGAGTGCTTAATTTTAGCAAGAGAGACAAAATTTGTCAAAAATATAAAAAATTAAGAGATAGTATGAATTTTTTGTTAAAAGGAGGTTGCCTTGACAACAGGTTGAGATTGTTGATTGTTATTGATATTGGCATTGTCTAAGTGTTGACTGATTTTAATGATTTAAAATAAAATGTATATAAATAGTTATCAAATAAAGTACATGTGGCTGTTAAAAAATTCATGATTAAAATGATAAATAAGTTCTACTTTATTCACAAATACTAATTTTTAAATAAACATACACTTATTATAATTGTGTAACTGTGATTAAATTGCCCTCTAGTGTCAACAAATAACAATATATTTTTAAAAGTAAAAGAGATAATAGAAAACAATTTAGTTATAATTAAACAGTTGCACTGAGATAATCTCAAAACATTACATAACATATTTAGCACTGTAAATTCTTATTTATTACATTAGTACATAAAATTGTTATTGGCAAGATTAGAAATCAAAGAATGTCAATCAGATTTAAAAATATTTAGAAATAAATTTTTGATTGATTTAAAATGCATTTCTTCTAGCAAAGGCATTGTGAACAATCCAGATACATGGAAGGACAAAGGAGGTAAAGAGATTAATAATTTTTATTAGTCATTCATTAGATGAGAGATTATCCACTTATTTAATAATATTTCTGTTCTTTAATTTTCACTATACCACTCACACCTAAGATAGGAACTGCTTTCTATCTGCTTTTAACACTTTGTGGAGGAGTGTAATCTTAAACATATGACCTAAGACATGTGAAAAAAGTGTATGATCCCAAAGATGCATATTTTGTGCTGAGCCAGCAACCATCTGTTCTCCCAGACAGCAATCTCTTACACACATCGTTATCATTATTCAGAGTATATAGAGATAGCAAATTACTGCAGTTTATTTGATAAGTGTCAAATGTGCTGCCCTCTCAACTTTAACACAAATCATTTAATGAAAGTATATTATATTGAATTAATGACTAAACAGGTTTGGGTTTGAAATATGAAAGAATTTACTTGAAGCTAAATACTTTTGACACCATATAGTATCATAATTATATCATAGTAAAAGGTGAGGGAATTGTCATCCATAAATTATGTTAGTGTTGAATAATAAATTGGATTGAGATTAGAATGAATATTTAAAAGTGAATTTGCATACTTATGAGAAGTGAAAAGCTATAAGCACCATTTTGTAGAAAGAGGAATGCTGAAGACTTTTTCATTTATGGCACCAATCTCTTTAACAATTGATAAAGCCTTCTTAATCTGTCTCTTTTGATCGTTGCACTCTGATCAAACGATGCTAGCTGTGGAAGGATTAAGTTTATGACCAGACAGCCACTCAGATCGAGGAAAAGAGAAGAATATGCCGGGCTAATAATTTTTGTAAGTCATTCATTAGACTAGAGATTTTCAACTTAATGAATAATATTTCTATAGTTTAATCACTCTCCTACAAGATATGGATTGATTTCTACCAACTTTTAACTCCTTGTGGAGGAGTGTGATCATAAACATGCACTCAAAGACATGTGAAGAAGATGTATGTTCCTTAAGATGTACATTTTATGCTGAAAACACTCATCAGTTGACCCAGACCATAAACTTTTACACCATCTTTATCATTTTTTAGAATATATAAATAAGATGCACATTTTATGCTGAATTAACACTCTTAAGTTGATCAGATCACAATCTCATACATTTATCTTTAACATTGGTTAGTATATATAGATGGTCAATTAATTGGCATGAGATTGGCATCATGGAGATCATACATCCTTTTCACATGCCTTTTGGCCATATGTTCATGATTACACCCTTCCACAATGTGTTAAAAGTAGATAGATATTAGTTCAAACCTTGTGTGACAGTGGTGTAGTGAAAACGCACACTACAGAAATATTATTCATTAAGATGAAGAGATATCTGTTTTACCTTTAAAAATGTATTGTCATTTGCTTACACTAGGAAGCGTTGTTAGCCGTGAGGTCATCACAGCAACCTTGCAAGCAAGTGGTTGGTTGCAGACGATTGTGGGTTCGCCTCCCGGCTGATGCTATGACATATGAAAAAAAAATTATAATTAAATAGTTCCAATGAGATAATCTGAAAATATTGCATAAAATATCAATATAAATTCTTATTTACTAAATATATACATATATATGCGTGTGTATGTGTCCTGATGGGGAAAAAAGAAAGAAAAAAATGGGAATGTATACTGGTATACTTTATTTTTAAATGGATTAATAGAAATAATGAAGAGAATTTGCTAAGTTTAATCTTTTTCTATATATCAGATTTCATTGATTTTAAATTTAATCATTTTCTTTCATAACATTAAAATGAAATTAAGTAAATGTAATTTGCATTAATAATTTAGAGATAAGTTTTATGGCTTTAACAAGCTGAAAAAAATAATTTAACGTGAATATAATTTGTAAAGACGTTATCAACTCTGAAATGAATTAATTTGGTTTTCCGAAATATTCTCTATTCAGAACGAAAAAGAAGTAAAAGATTTTTATTATATATATATATAATAAATGGAATGTTGGTGAATCTTGTAGAATTTAATATACTAATATTAATACAGTAGCAGGAATACAGCTATTCTAATTCCGAGGAAAAAATTACAAAAAAGCATTAATAATAATAGTAATCCTTTGAAATAATAATAATAATAATACATCAACAACAACAACAATTTTGTCACATGAGCATGTAAAAAGCACATCTTTCGAAGGTTTTAGCTTTCACATTATTACAACAACAACAACAACAACAACAACAATAATAATAATTATAGAGTTTTATGATGTTTATTCAAACCAATCACAAATACACCCATTACAGAACATGCGGTTGCTTTAATTATCTTCTTATTTGATTTTAAGATGAATTTTTACTCCAAACTTTTCTTTGTTAAAAAACTTCAATAACTTGTCTCATTATCATTTTTCATCACATTCTATCCTCAATCGTATTTTTCCAGAAAAAGCAATCAATATTACCCTTCTTAAAATGTATTTAATAATCACTACAATATATGGGGCCAACTTCTATAAAAATTATGGGTAGTCTAACCTGATGTGCTCGATCGCCACCAGGCGATACTGTGGTACCATCAACAACCAGTCGGAAGCCTGCAAGTGATAAATTTATATCCAAAGTGGCTGAAAATCAACAAGTAAAAATTCCCGAGGCTACACATATCAAAATGCTGAAAATTGACAAGTAAAAAATAAAAATTGCTGAAAATACGACAAAGAACCCCCCCCCCCCCACAAGCAATAATTATCCACTTAAATTGATAAGTAAAAATGCCTGATGCTGTATATATCCAAGAAATATAGCGAAAGTCCAAATTTAAAAAAAACAACAATCAAAATGTATTTTCAGCTATTTTTATTTTTTACTTGTTATTTTTCAGCATTTTGATATGTGTAGCCTTGGGCATTTTTACTTGTTGATTTTCAGCCACTTTTGGATATAAATTTATCACTTGCAGGCTTCCGACCGGTTGTTTATGGTACAACAACATCGCCTGGTGGCGATCGAGTACGTCGGATTAGACTACCAAATTATGTTCAAGTTTACCATAACCTGCTTTTAGCAGGTCTATATCATGCATTTCTTTCACATGTCTAATCCAATGAAATAACCTTTATAATATCACATGCAGTGACTTGTAAAAAATATATTTTGATTTTATGATTCTGCCATTTTTACATTTTTTATGGAAACATTCTCAAAACAGTTATTTTCTACTGTTTTTATGTCAGGGATTAATTATCAATTGCATTCAATAAATTAGATAAATTAAAAAAATGTTCTCTCTCTTTTCTATAAATCTTTGATGACTAAGTTTAAGACATCAGCTACCTCTCTACCACCATTTAAAAAAACAAAAACATTTTAGTTCTATTACATTTAAATTGCTGTTTTTAATGATATAATTATAACTTGTTTCCTCATCCAAAAATTTGTGCCCCCCCCCTGGTCATTTTTAAAATACTCCTCCATACACTTCTCTTTGATCCGAAGTGTTTTCTTTCGCTCTTCCATTAAAAATATAAAAACGTTTGTTTTCAAACACATTAGTATTTATTTGTATTTACATATTGGACTATTTCCATCATCTAATATGAGTATTGAAAGTCTTTAACTTTATTTAGATATTCCAAATACATTCAATGGTTGGTAAAAAATCGCCTCTTGTTCAGGTATTTCTGGCCTGAACTCTGACCATACTAGCATGGGAATTGAACCTAGACCCTTAGATTCTTAAGTATTAAATTTTTAAAGTATCACTCTAATTAACTGAACCACCCTGCCAAAGGCAACAATCAGGAGAAATTTCATATACTTATCTATGAGGTTTCCTCCTGATCTCTTCACTTTCTCCTAAAAACAAAGTTGATTAGTGGTTTTCATACATTATGTATAGTCACACTAGGTTGATTTCTGGGATTGTTTGCCATTGTCATGTGAGCAGCTTCTTTAAATTTTCTTCTTTGTGCATTTTCTTCTCTATGTAATATTTTTGTATTTTGCCAGTTGAAAATAAGTTCATTGGTACATACATGGTCTGCTACCTTAGACACATCTGTTTTCTCTCAAAAATCTAAGGATCCAGGTTCGATTCCCATACAAGTACTGTCACTGGTCAATCCAGAAGCACCTGAAGAAGTGGGGAGAATAATACCCCCTGAAACACTGTGCATATATTAACATGTGGGCTATTACTAACAATAGAATGTATTTGGAATATTCAAATAAAGTTACATTTTTCTAAAGACATTCAATACCCATATCAGATGATGAAAATAGTCCAATATTATAAATACAACTAAAACACCATCTTCACAATCCTTCAGGAAAACATGGTATTTAACTGTTGTTTTTCAGTTGGGTAGAATAAAATCATGTGATTTTCATCTACTTCCCATCTTCCAATCTTGTTAAAAATTTGCATCCATAGGTATTGATGATGGCAATATTGTCTTTTAGAGTTTTCAAGTGTTACATCCTAAATTTAAAATTCAAATATCTAGCAACAATCTTATAATTTAAAACTGAACGATTAATTGAAAAGTGAAATATAAAGCTATAAAGGAGAAAATAAAAAATATAAAAGAATCGAAATATAAGCACTTCTTTTCTTAATTCTTAATCAGAAGTTAATCAACCTTCGACATGTGCCGTTCAGTTATCTTATTAACTCACCAATGTTGTGGTGAGTATGCAGAATACTCTCAAACCCAAATGCAAAAAAGAGACTTTTAAAAGATAATTTTGTTATTAAATTGATTTTAACATCAATTTAATATTTACCAGCCATAGATTTGAAAATTACACTGGGTTTAATTACAAATTAATAATGTAATTGATATAAATTTACAAAGATTAAATTTTTATATTCTCATTCCAAAATGCTTTAGATTGGCCTATATAATTGCACTTAGCCCTGAAAATAAGATGGCCATTCTTATCTCCTAAAATTCTCCTTCTTGCATTGAGGTTTGAGAGTGTCCTATATACTCATCATAACATTGGTGAGTTAGTAAGATGATTAAAGAGTGCACATCAAAGTCTAATTACCTGCAGATGAAGAATTACTAATTAAAACTGCAGTTGTAAATTATATTATTAAACCACTCCTTGGCATTAAATTGCAATTAAAGATAAAAATATGTTTTTCAACTTCATAAATAAAGGTATAGCGTGAAGAATTTTTTTAATATATTTGCAAATAATACTCACATTCCTATGTCAATGTGATCTTTGTTTAACTGATGAAGAAATAGACATTTATACAAAAAAGGGCATTATTTATAAATTATTTAAATAATTTTTACTCTATTCTTTTTTTTCTGTAAAACCTGAAGAAAATTTTTGTACACATTAATGCATTTATGTGAATAAAAGGAATTTTTATTTTTTAAAAAGTAAAACTATGCCATTTAAGTATGTATAACTTATTACATTTTCATCTGCACTAATAATCAGACAAAGACACTTAATAATTTATAGTTGTTGGTGCAAATTTTTTTATTACCATTAGTATTTATTTTATATTTTTTTGATGAGTTATTAAACATTTCTTTAATACATTACAATGCCCACTAGTGGAAAGGTGTTATTATTTACATTTTAGTTACTGGTGAACATGCTTTCAGTGTGGAACAACATAATTTTTAGCCCTTATTTTAGTTTTATTTTATTGCCTTTATTGATAACTCTATTGACTGGAGTTCTGAAGTACTATTTGTAAATACAAACACATCATTTAAAAAATCTAGAAGACCACAATAACTTCCATCATATGATTTTTTATTATGCACAGAATATTATAAACAATAGCAGCCATCTTACCTACTCTAATGCCCTCTATAATAAGTTCAAATAATTAGTGAATGTTCAATATTATTATAGATGGAACTAAAGTATGCACTTAATCAATATTAATATCCTTTTAGTTTCTTCTTTTATTTTTAAAATATACTCCACAAAACTGCTGCATAAAAAGGTTTTGATATATGCTATCACCTTTTCTGCACTTTAATCACTATTAATCTTCTTAATGTATGTCATATAATATAATGTCTTCCATAATAGTTTGTTATATATTTTTCAAAATGGGATGTTATCCTGGATCTATATCTAGATTCTCAAAAGCATTAATTATCTTGAAAATATTTTATAGATCATTATGCACTTCATATTCATTGGATTTATTAATGACTTTTGTAATATTTGAATATGAATAGTTGTTCTATAATCATATCTAAATCAACTTTGTTTTCTTGTAATTTGATAGATCTAATATTCTTTTTTATTATTTTAAATTGAATATTATTGTATTCTTCCAATCATCTGATACATTGTTATCATTTACACATTTGATATATAATTTTACTAACAATTTTTCTATTTATTAGTCAGCTTTTTTAAAACTTAAAATTCTGACATTTTTTATTATTACACCTGGTGAGAGTTTTTGTAAATGCTCAACCTTTTATTTCTATATAAAATTTTTATTTTATACTAAAACTCAATAAATTAGATTTGCTGCTTTTTAATTTAATTTTATAAATAACCAATATTCTAAAAATCATATTTGATTTTTTTAAATATTTAAAAACTGATTTATACATATGAATAATGTACCATAAATGTCATCAATGATGTTAGTATAAACACCTTTAGAAAATAAACAAATTATTTTTTATTTTGAGTTTTTTTTAAAAATGTAAATGAACAAAGATGGAATTGTGATAAAACTATCAAAATGTGCTTTAAAATGTGATATTTACTTTATAATTATTAAAATATTTTTAAAAAATAATTTTTAATGATATTAGCATAAAGTTTCACATAAAGCACCACTAAGAAAGAAAAATGCTTTAAATCTTTTCCTCAAGAACTACTAAAAGTGTAATGATGATTAATATTTGCTGATGTTCCATAAGATACTGACCACTTTGGATTTTTTTCAATTAAAAAATCAATAAAGAAAATATGGTTCAAATTTATGATATTAAAAAATCCTTGCTAATATGAAGTATAATAATAATAAAACAGTGTTCTAAAGCCAGGGAAACACCCAATAATTCTAAATAAAAATGAGAGTGATATAGTAATGCATTAATAATAATCTCATAATTTTAAGAGCTTTTCATAAGATTAACTGCTCAGATTCTTATTTAAAATATGGATTTCATAAAAATGATGTAGTTGTTGTAGAGAAATGCTTTGTTATTTATCTCTTCATTATTATCTAAATCTATATAAAACTCTGACATATATTTTATATCATTTTTAATAATATTGTATCTTTTTTCTTATTACCAAAACAATTTTGTTTTAATACCAACATATACTTTAGGGACTTTAATTTACTTCCATGAATTTTCTTGCCATTTCAGAGTTGTATTTTTGTCTCATCTCTTTTTATATAATTTTGAAGTTATATAAACAATTTTTTTTAAAAAAAGAATTGTTTTATTTAAATATTTTCATTTTATTTGCTTCATACAATGTTTTCCTTTAGTTGAAAAGGTACAGGTGAATTGGTGCCTTTGCACAGTATTTTCATGTGACAGTTTTTAGTAGGGTAATGATTTTCATTGAAGATGTTAAAGTCTATGAACTCATCAGAGTCACTATCTTAACACAAAAGTTCTAGCTCAAATTTAATACAATATTCTTAAAAAACATTGATTTAACAACTGGTAAGATTTAATCACTTATTAGCTTTTATCCTTCTAGCTTTGCTTTAATGTATATTTTTATTACATAAAATCATCATTTCTTGCATGAATTCTATTGCATATATTATGGTCTTGAATTACAACTTTTCTGTAAGTAAAACTATAATTTGTGGTACCTACGTTTGCCTGCTTCTGTTTTCATTCACCCTTTGTATCTCTTACAAACAAGAATCTATACTTCAGAAATATTAACAAATTCACCACTTCCTTTATTTTGCTGTAATATCTTATATAAATGCAATTTATTTATTTAACTTCGAATACTTTTTATCAAAAATCTTTTATTGTACATATATGCATAAACAATCTTATGTTTCGACTTTCCTGCAGTCTTCTTCAGAACCACTTTTACTTTAACTTTTTAAAAGATTTACTTTTTTAAAAACCTTTTAAATTTTTTACTGTTAAAAAAATTAAAGTAAAAGTGGCTCTGAAGAAGACTGCAGGAAAGTCGAAACATAAGATTGACTCTATGCATATATGTACAATAAAAGGTTTTCGTTAAAAAGTGATCAAAGTAGAGTGAATAAATTGTATTTATATAAGAACATAATCCTCTTTTTTAATACTTCTACAATGTCTATATCTTGTTTCATTTAAGAAGTCATCTTCTCTCTATTCTAGAATTTTCTATTATAGATTAAATAATGACTAGAATTTAGCTTTTAGGATAACATGGCCACTCATGGCTTTATAAAGTTTCTAAGTTATGTTTGGATTTGAGAGTTTCTTCTGTACTCAATCAAGAATTATTGAGCTATTATAAAAATCAGTAAGACATATATGTTAAAAGGTGAAATATTTTTTTTCTAATTTAATAAATACCTTATTATACAATGATATAAAATCCTCATATGCTGAATGACAGGTTACTTGCTTTCGTTATTGGTTAAGATGTCTAGGATTCAAATATGGTGCTAATTGACTTATTGCATTCAGCAGACATATTTTTTTCTTTGGTCCTATTGAGACAACCTGAAATTTAATACATTTCCAAGTCTAAAATTCAGGTTAATATTCTGAGGAAGGTACATGTTATTGTGCTGAAATGTCAGTTAATTAGCTATTTTATTACATGTAATATTCCAAAAATAATACTAATATGAAATCATTTATCTGCAATATATATATATATATATATATATATATATATAAATATTATATATATATATATATATCCATATATATATATATATATATATATATATATATATGGATTTTTAGTTTGATAAGGAATGAAAATTAAAAGATTATATCCATGTAAATAGAGATAATTTTACCTTTTGATGTTGTCAGGAAGTTATCATTTACTACTAATTGACAATTTTTCCTGAGACTAAATATGTTCTCTTCATTAACCTATATTAATTATTTTATTGAGATTTTATATATATATATCATCTGGTGTTTAATGATCACTCAAACATAATATTCAGCCTCAAATTAGGATAAAAAATGATTGTCCATGTAACCACACATGTAAGCACATTGTACATCATTTTATGTTGCTAAGTGTACTTGGAAGTTCGTAAGGAAAAATGCGAAAGATCATATGACATTGTTGATATTATTTTGTTAATCTGTTTCAGAAATACAATTTATCTGTAGCTTATTTATCTTTCAATCATTTTCCAATTCTTGCATTGAAGTCTCCAATGATAATTTGAAAAGGATTGTTCAGTTTGATCAGAAGTATGTAAATTTGTTTGGAAATAAATTTAAATTATCAGCATTGGATGTTTTTTTCATTAAAATCATTGAAAAATATTGCATTCTGTCTGATATATCATTGGTATTCAGAATGTCATTATTTATATGGCTCATTCCATTCGTGAGTCCAAAATGCTTTTTATAAAGTAGCTTGAGCCCAATTTTTAAATCAATTATCTTTTTCATTTTTGTTCTGATTTTATGATGGCTTTCAGTATCCATTTATATTTAATAGTTTTCTATCAATTCATGCAATCTACAATCACTTGAATTAATCTATAGTTGTAGATAGATAAATAAAGTGTCATTTCTAAATGGCATCCAAAGTTCATATCTTATGAATTCTAACCACATTTAGTTTTTGTTCACAACTCTCTTTATTAACTGATGGATTACACTGCCCAGGATCTGTGACCTATAATTTTGTCTATTATGGAAGCCACATAAAAATTGTACTTTGACACTGACCCATTTTCATATTGTTAGATCTTCAAAAAAAACTTGAAATGATATCTCAGTTAAGATCTGTCAGACATCTAAAAAAAGAGACTATGATGTCATGATTCTTGGTTTAAAGCCAAGAACCAGTAAACTCACTGTGCTAGATGATTCATATTGATGAATATGCTCAAGTTCTGGATAATTTTGATGCCAAAACTATTTCATCAATGGAACCTTGTTGTGTTACAAACATGAATTATCTGCATTTGGTATCTAATATTAAGTCACATCACTATTTTTTACCCTTTGCCTGATATACCAACAATCTCCATAATGTTGTCCTTTCGTTTTTCATTCATCATAAATACCATTCCACTTGTATTTTTAATATTTGTGTCTTTGAATAAAATACACACCCACTTTTTATTCATTGGTGTCTTCACTTTTCTTCCAATATCACAATGTCCATTAACAACCCATTTATTGTTGGACAATTCTTCTTCTAATTCTTGCATTATTCCTTCTCTAGAAACTGATCTGCATGTATAAGTATCTGAATAAAATATCATCATCAAATGATAGATAGTCCCCATCATGGGTTTCTTTTCACCCTTAGTCTTTGACTAGATCTTGCAGATTAAGCTGTGACATTACTGCTTCCTGAGACTAAGGGACAAAATTTGTCTTATCTTTTATTATTGTTAATATCTTTTTAAAAAGTTTATTATATTCATTCTACCTTCATGAGAAGTCATCTGATATTTTAGTTATAAATTATAAGGCAACTGAGAAGACCACACCATTTCTCAATTTTAATTGTGGAGATAAAAAGCTAATAAACCCACTATGCTGTCTGTTATCTGTTAGTAAGCAGGGCAGCATGTCCATGTTTATATATTACACGAATAATCATATTACAATAATCTTCAATAATAAGAACCTATGAAATAGATATTACAATTTGTTCTGCTCAATCCCTTTCAGGATTCGAAGAAGAATCAAAATATATCCTTTCAGTTAACAGGAAAATCTTTTCTGCATTCAGAAAATCAATACATATATTTAAGAACACACAACACAGTATGCAAAAATGAATATTTGGAATAACAAAGAGAGTTTGAAAGCAAAATACTTGGGTAAGAGAACAAAAAATTATTATTGGCATCATTAAGTGTCTGGAATTGAAAGGAGAAGCTATGGATCAGAATAAATGAATTAAACTTGGGCAAACATTTGTCCTGTAGTGGGTTTGGGTTTTACTGGCTGAAAATAATTAAGAATACAAGATAACGTTTGACAATTTAAAAATAATATTTTTATGTAATTATTCAGCCTACAGTTACACATTTTATTAATTTTTACAAGCCTGACGCTTAAATTTCTTAACATATTACTATTAATTTGATTTTTGTTTCTAATATACAGAATCTATCTAATGTAATAATAAGAAAAACGTAAACTTTCCAATTGAGCAAGTAATATGTCTAAACACACTAAAACGCAGGTATTGGTGAAATTTTTGAGAAATTTTGTCTTATCATAATCATACCCAATGAATTGAATGATCATAATGAAAATGTGTCTGGTGAATATTTAAATTTATGCAAAGTGGATTAGAGTATCCACTTTTTGAAAAGAGAGAAACACAATTCCTTCCGAGTTATAGAATGGGTGTTATTAGCTATAGGCCATGCTTCATTAACTTTATGTTTAGAGTCATGGTGCTGTATACAAGAGATGGTAACAAAAGATGGTTCGAATATATATCCAATGGATCTTTGGTCTTCCAAAAAGATATAATTATATTCGGGTTTGTTCAGAGCTCTTTTGCACAAATAACAATCCTAAGAGATGCAAGTGGAGAGCAAGGTGTGAGAATTACTATAAAGTATAGCATGACAGCCAATTTTAGGAAATGTGATTTTATACACTGTGTGAGGAATTTTATCAAAGGGTAAGGTGTATTTTAAGTTATGGATTAGTATATTAGTTGAAGGAGGTGTGTAAAAACAGCTTGAAAGAATGAGAGAAGGTTTTGATATAGCTTTAAGTGAAGAAATGAATGTGTGGAAGGAGAAGTCATGGTTTGTCATTCTAGGGATGGTTGGTGTGTAATGTCTGACAAATTTTTTTTATTTTCATTGTAAGATGACAGGGTTTGAATCCAATATTGATGAGATCTTTTATACTTTGTTCTATGTTACTTTTGTGTGAGACTAACAGTTGATGTTAGATACTTGTTGTATTTTGTAAAAATTGCATACAAATTTGTGCACTCCAGAAAAACTAGAATTTATTTGAGAGATTGTATTTAGATCATGCACTGATAACTGAGGAATTTAATTAAAGCATTAATGTAATGGCGATTGACAATTCCAAGAAATATTTGCTGATTGCAAATATTTCTAGATAAGAGACCTTACCTTATTGGACAATGTAATTAATTGTTGCAGTTATCAGGAAGCTATAAAAAGAGTATGTAACAACTACGTCAGGCAATTCAAGTGCATCTCCAGTAGACATTCCTGTTCAATTCCAGTAGGAGAAATCTCACATCAGTGCTTTGGTTAAGGTCCAGTGCTCAGTGGAAATGTAGTTCATGGTCATAGCTGAATAGGCTCATGGAGATTGGGAGACCATAGCCTGAGGAAACTGTCTGGATAGCAGCTGAATAAAGAGTTGAGTTTCCAGTGGTTTTCAAGTGGAGTTACTGGTAGACTGTTGCAGAGATGGAAGCTGTAAGGAGCTTAATATCAGTTGCAGTACTGTACTACAAAGCATTTGTATACAGGTAAACTGGACTGGGGTCAAGGTATGCATAAACCTTGCCCATTGTGAACCGTTTTTGTAACAGCCAGCCTGAATGTACATTGAGGGAATTGAACATTAGTGAACTGTAGAGATAGAGTTGTTGCAGACTATTCACTATTCTGATTACCTAAATGAGTCTTGTATATATTTATTTGCTGGTTTTCCAGTCATACTTGCGGACACAATAATACTCACACTAATTCTTTTTTATTCTGACTGCCATCTAAAAATAATTATTAATAGAGTTGAACATTTTCTATTCTATTCCTTCATTCCCCAGTGCTTCATATCTACCCTATATATAAAAAATCATAAATGAAATGGAAATAGAACCAAATAATGCAGCTTACTAAAACATCCTGAATGTAAATTTTTTTCTGTCTAATCACCTTAAGACAAAAAGAATAAACTTTGGGTGATATGATGTGACACACTGTGACTTCTCTTTATACACAGTCAGGAATCTTTCAGCAACTATGTCCAGAGAAACCTGTTAGCCTTTACCTTCCCTTTCCTAATCCCTGCCCTAAGTTTTCCCAAAATCTGCTCCATCCCATTTCAACAATAGAATCTTTGTCAACTCCATGGCCTTCATCTCTAAATCCCCCTTATCTTTTCCCAAACCCAGCATCAAAATGAAATATTGAGAATATGTAATATTTTTGAATAAAACTTTGATTGCCTATCCCATAGTAATTCACAAGTTAGAAACATCAGATTCATTTTAATAAGCTTGTAAACAATGTACTCTCACTTATTTGGGCATTCAGAGTTATATATAAATATTATAAGTTAATCTTAACACTGCATATTTTTAGAAATATTGTTTATTTAAATATTTATTAAATTTTTTAAAATTTGAATCTTAATGGTTACTTGGCACTGTGAACTTGTTAGGTAAAGACTTTATGAAGATTGATATTAAAATAAATGTTCACCCTTTTAATTAGTTAGGGTTAATTTATTATTCATATATGAGCATGGTATTTTTGTGTAGTAGATAGATTGACATTATTATTAGCAATGAGAGGTGGGATGATTGCGTTAGGAAGATTGTTGAGTGTTTTAGTGTTAAGGAAATGAGATAAAAGAATAGATAAATTAATAAAGAATAGGGAGTTGGAGAGATGGAGAACTAATATGGAAAGAAAAAAAGTTTAAATATATAGAGAGGTAAACAGAATATTGGGTGCTAATTAATTTATGATAGTAGCAAGAAAAGTAGTTTATTGTTTAAGGCTTGATCGGGATCTTTAGCAACAAGAGAATATACACATAAATGGAAAAATATGGGTGATTTAGTCTGCAAATTGTGTAAGGAAGGCTTAGAAAATATTAGACATCTGTTAATTGAATGTAAATCTCTGAAAGAAGAAAGGGTACAAATAATGAAGATGTGGAAGAATAAATAGGTACAAATAATGAAGATGTGGAAAAATAAATATGAACAAAGTGTTTATACAGAAAGTGGGTTATTGATTTCTATGCTGGGTTTGGGAAAAGATAAGAGGGATTTAAATATAAAGGCCATAGAGTTGACAAAGATTATGTTGTAGAAATGGGATGGAGCAGATTATGGGAAAACTTAGGGTGGGGAATGGCAAGGGAAGATAAAGTGGCTAACAGGTTTCTCTGGGCATAATTGCTGAGAGATTCCTGACTCCATGTAAGGAAAAGTCACAGTGCATCACATCACATCAGGTAGTAATTTGATATTTGGACATTTATTTCAATAAAGCGTTTATGCACTGGAATTATTATCAGATATTTGTATTAACTTTTTTTTTATTAAAGTAGCTTTTAGCCACTTTGTTGTTATGCTAAGACAATCAAATGTTCGAGGACTTTGGCATCAATGTTGCTCATTAGTTGGAGCAAACTCACTTTTTATATTCCAAATTAAAGTATAATACTTTGTACAATATCAAAAAAAGGGTTGTTTAGATTTGTTATGCCAAGACAATCAAATGTTCAAGCACTTTGGCATCAATATAGCTCTTTAGTTGGAGCAAACTCACTTTTTATATTCCAAATTAAAGCATAACACTTTGTACAATATCAAAAAAGGGCTGTTTAGATTTAAAAGTGCTCAACTGACAGTAAAACTATTGGATACTCTGTTTAAACTGAAAAAATGTGGTCAACTAAATTATTACCAGTTTAGTAATATACACAGTTGATTTATGATACAGTGGATTATATGTTAATATGTGTCAGATCATAATTATAATTGATTTCCACTGTCTTTTACACTCATTTACCATAATAATTAAATGGTTATTATTGAAAAAGGATTGATTTTATGCTTTAAAATATAATAGATCTTGAATTTGGTATTATATGGAAAAGAGCTTTTCATATTATGTTGAAATAGTAACCATGGACTCACTGATATTTGAGGAACAATGGTGATATAATAAAACAATAATACATTTGTAGACAATTATTTTAGCATGATAACAACGTTGGTGAAAGGCATAATATAACAATAAGATGATTATCTAGTCTATTAAAATTTTGATAAGAATTATTCACATTATTTTTCAATTTGCACATTTCATTTCTATAACATTATCAAGCCATTTGAGTTTGGGACCATTCTAACACTAAGAGAAAAAAATATAAAGAAACAAAATAACAACAATAACAACAATAATAATAATGTGTATATAGAATTCTTTATTCATTTAGAGCCATACCAAAATATATTTACGCAAATGACAATGCTATTGTGCTTCTATTAAACATACTTGCGCTTATAAAAGTTTATATGTTTAAGTTTTCTTTTAATTTTAAACATAATACAAAATATGGTAATGATAATAATAACTACAAATTGCATTTCAATAATATATTAATTATACATAATAAAAATATTGATTATACCATATTATATACTCATATATATTTTCAGAGGCAAACTCTCCATACAGTAGTGCCATTCAGTGCAAGCCAACATAATCAATGAATGCAAGAAGGTTCGTGTATAAAATCCCTATCTAATGCCTACTCGTCCAATATCCCCAGACTAGTTTCTAGCTTGTGGAATCCCTCTCTAATACCTACTCAGCCAATAAAGCCACAAACTAGAAACTAGTCTGAGGATATTGGATGAGTAGGCATTAGATAGGGATTTTATACACAAACTTTTTTGCATTCATTGATTACTCTGGCTTGCACTGAGTGGCGCTACTGTATGGAGAGTTTTGCCTCTATGTAAACAGCTTGTGTAAGCATAAAGTATGATGATAATGTGATGTTTAGTGGTTATATATATTTTCATACATACTAAGTTAATTTTTTCTCTTCTCCCCTTCTTTACTTTATTTTTTTAAGTGGATTTTTTATTTTCTTATATATTTTTTTTTATTCAGTAGGTGAATTATTGAATAATTTAGGAACATAATGATTTCTTATTCTAATTCCATATTTATTACAATAATTTGAAATTATGTATGTATCTGTGATTCATAGACACATTTCAAACTGTTTTATATAAAAAATTTTGAACGTATTATCAAAATTTTTTTGTTCTATAATTATATATTCAAGAAGTTGATTGGATAATAAAGTATTAGTATTATTTTTTTATTTTTATTTTTTAATGTGTCAAAGCATCAGCCGGAAAGCTAACCCAGGACAATTGCTTGTAAGGCAGCTGTGCTAACCACACAGCCACCAACGCTTGACTTAAAGTATTATTTTTGTATCCACTTTTTTCATTTTTTAAAAATTTTCTTCTATTAGATTAATTATTATTTTTTTGCAATAATTAGAAAAACTTGCAAAACCATAAAATGTTATTCTATATCTGAATAAAGATTCATGTAATGATTTATGTATAACAACTTTGATTTTGTAGAATATTATTATAACATACCTGAATTATTCAAATACAAGTCGATGTCTGATAATGTGCTATTTCTTAAATATTATAAATTTTTTCATATTCTTCTGCCAGTAATTTCAAAAGTTTTCAGCACTTTATAATAATAGGTTTACATTTATAAGTCATGTTTGTCTAATCATAGGAGGTTAAAAAGGAGACACTGTCTTTCTCCTGCAATGGGTTAAATAGATTTGTACAATTGAATATTTGATTATAAAATCAGCCACACAATAGACTCAAGCCCTGATTTATGCATGGTCTGTAAGAGTTGGGTTATATAGAATGTATGCTCTAAACTTAAGTGATTCACTTAAGTTTTTTAAATTTTTACTGGTGGGAGAGGAAGGGAGATTTATAATATTTAAGAAATAGCGCATCATTGGAGATTGACTTCCATTGGAATAATTTTTATTATAACATACATACATTTATTGATTACTTTCTCACTGAATTGAATATGTAAACATAATTAGTTTAATAGATAACTATATATTTTAATCATAGACAATGTATATACACCTGGATCTCATTTTATGCAGTAGATAGATTCCTCAGAAAATGTGCATAAAAGAAATTGCACAAAAATAGACTTACCTTGAAAACTTAGGGATACATACTGTAATTTTCAAAAATCGCATAAAAGCAAAGCAACAATATAAAATTATTTTAAAATTCGTATAAAAAAATAAGAAAATAAAATATGACTAATAAAAAATTTCAAATGTGAAAAAATTGATAGAAGACAAACTTTTTTTTATTAACTACAAGATTTAATTTTATTCAAAACAATATATGTTTATGCGTAATTTATAGTATTTTACATTTTTTCATACATGTACAGTATTTTAATCATTATCGCTATTTGATGATATGCAGGTTTGTTTGTGAACTAGTAAGATATCAGATTCATCACAAGAGGAAATACAATTAGTGCCAACTTCATTTTTTTAATTGCTTTTATAGAGGACTTGCCCAAATTAAAATGTTTTCCAATCACTATTGATCCTTCCCATTTCACTGAGTGACCTAAACTTATAATTTTTTGTTTCCAAAGAAATTCATTTTCTTGGGTGTTTTTTCCTCTCCATTAGGGTAAACTAAAAGTTTAAAATAAAAATAAGAACTTATATTTATGATAATAAAAAAACACATACTCACCACTATTGGACAAAATTTAATTAAAACTAACAATTAAAAATTAATTCCTTATTTTTGTCTTTAATTTTTTAATTTTCAATTTTGTTTAAAAAGCAAATTTCATTGTTTCACATCACATTAATTTCAGATCACATTATATAATTTTTAAATTGTTAATTACAATTAAGTATCAGATTTTAATTTTTAATTGTCAAATTTAATTGTACCCATTGCTGTTACTCACCTTTTAAAAATAAACTTGTGGACACTAAATGATTAATTGATTATGCAGTCTTTTTTTAAAAAGCAAAAATAAAATATGCTTTAAAATGCAAAAACAGCAACATGCATAGTATAGGCATCCATAAAGGATACTTGCTTCGAGATCTCGAAGAAATGGGCTACGTAATACTAGCTTATTTGAATATTTGTATTTGCATATTTTATTATACATTTTATGAAGGCTATGAATATGAGGCATGGATCCTCAAAAATGTTAAGCCGATAAACTTTAATACTAATTAATATCTTCTCTAATTAACAATTATATATTTTACATATAGTGAGAAGTAAAGCTATATTTATTATAATTTTATAAAATTTAATGTGTGTATATAAAATGGGAAAATACTGATTTTAAATGAATTATGAATTTCTTTATTGCATAAAATCTATTACAATACTATTATAAAGCGCTGAAAATATTGAAATTATTAGATGGAAGTCCAACTCCAATAATGCGCTGTTACTTTAAATATGATTTTTGAGTGTGCAAAATTTATAATATTTAAAGTAACAGGGCATTATCAGAGCTCACCTTCTGATCTAATAATTTTTATTGCATAAAAGAAAACCACATACAAAGATATTAAGAAGAAACATGAAATGCATAACTTCAAAATCGCATTAAAAAGATCCACATAAAATGAGACCCAGGTGTACAAGAAAATAAAGAGGAATGTATAAATTTTGTACACGGCTCAATAAAATTGGGAAAAAAATAGGCATTAAATAAAAATTAGAAAATATAAAAACATTTTTTAGGATTGAGTTTGGTCAATAGAGGGTGTTCTAAGAGTATATGTAAATCACATGATATTTTGGATTAACATAGCACCTTGATAAGTTGATTAGCAAAATAAATATATGAATAAAATATATATGTTTACATATTCAATTCAGTGAGAAAGTATATAAGAAAGATGACAATGATTTTAAAAGAAATAAACATCAAGTGAAATATTTATTAATTAGTATGTTAATATGATGCTTTCAATACTTTTATTAACTCTCCACACAGTAGCGTCACCTAGTGCAATCCATAGTAATCAATGGATGCTAAAAGATTTGTGCATAAAATCCCTACATAGATATACTCACTCAATATCTTCAGAACTCTCCATGCAGTAATGATCATGGTACAATTCATAGTAATCAAATAGATGTTAGAAGGTTGTGCATGAAATACCTATCTAGAATCTACTCATTTAATATCCCCAGATTACTAGCAAACTAAGTACAAGCCTTATTAATCATTAGATGCTAGAAGGTGTGTGCACAAAATCTCTCTCTACTGATTACTCAACCAATATTCTGGGGGATTTGGATGAGTAAGACAGTCTGGAGATATTGCATAAGTAGATACTATATAGAGATTTTGTGCATAAACCTTCTAGCATCGATTGGTTGTTGTGGCTTGCACTGGGTGGTACTATTATATGGAGAGTTTGATACCATAATAATAGTAGTGATGAA
The DNA here is from genome assembly GCA_028023455.1 of Epiperipatus broadwayi. Classification (NCBI taxonomy): domain Eukaryota; kingdom Metazoa; phylum Onychophora; class Udeonychophora; order Euonychophora; family Peripatidae; genus Epiperipatus; species Epiperipatus broadwayi. Next base: position 3,490,504 of record JAQFVV010000081.1, on the reverse strand, counting down.
TTTTGCAATGGCTATACAAACCTATATGTGAACCAGAAATATGCCCACATACGAAATATACTGGCCCTATATTCTGTTTGTTTCATAGTTTATGATACCATCTTTTAACTTTTATCACAGATTTTCTTTCTATATTACTTCAAAAAATTGTGTCTAGTTATAGCCCACCCCCATTATGTCCTATTCTTCACTACACCTTCTTAATGAATAGAACCATCATTTTCAGAATATATTTAACATACTAAAATAGGGTCTGCTTTTTACATGAAAGTCATTCTCAAGTTAATCATAAAAACGCTTTTATAAAGGCATATATCATTCATTTGTTCCATATGTCCAGTCCAGTAAATATATGATTTTTATACTAGCAGACTCCATAGCAAGGCATTTATCAGATTAAAGAACACACAGATTTTTTCTAATACCTTTTTGATGCCATCAAGGTTCACTTACAGCAGTAAATAAAGTAAAATATAACTCTATATACAGATTTATTTAGCTTCAGTAGTTATTTAAATGTAATAAAATATTTTATTTTTTTAGCTTTATACAGCCAATATATAGGATAGGGTCTGTAACTTAACATCTCAGTCTATCTTTCTATATAAAGAGCTGCTGACATATTTCAATTGATTTCCATTATCAAACTGATAATATTCCAAGCTAAAAGTTGCTGAATATTTTTCTTCCTCACTGGCAGCAATGATGTTGAATTTTTGAATATTAAATTATTAAACCAAAGTTGTTATATACTGCAACTCCCCATAGCTATCCAATCCATCTTATACAACTGATACACATGACCACCCACATACATGTGAAAAAGATAAATGATCTCCAATATTCACATTTCATGCTGAACCAGCACTCATCAGTTGGTCCAGATTACCATCTTCAACACATATATACAATCACTTTTCATATTATGTTAAGATAACAAATCTTCAAATATATTAAGGTCCTATGTGTGAGAAGTCAGATTGACTTAAGGTCAACATGGATATAACAATAATATTGGCATGATCAAGGGCTTTGTGCATTTTATCCTCAGATTTTTCAATGATATGGATAGATTATTTACAATTGTAGGGGTATAAAGCCATAAAATTTGTATTTGGTGTATAACCTATTTTTAAACATATTATAGTTGAAAGATTTATGTATACTCTTAATGTAATTATTACCCTGTCTATTAAATTATGTTGCCATCAAATAAACCCATAAATAATTAAATAATGTTTTATTAGTTTTCAGTAATATAAAAGAGTGATTACAGTTTGTTTTTACGATTGATTATCAAAGTATAGTTCTAAATGCTAGTTTAATAATATTTTATTCTTTTATAAATCTAATAGTTAGCCAATAATTTTAAATTAATTATTTCTTAACAATTATTTTAAATATCTTTAGTATATGTGAGTGCGTGTATTCAATTTCAATTTAAAGATGATGCTTTTAGAGAGAAAATGATTATATTTTTAATTTTTTTTTTTTTTTCATTTAAAATAATCTTTATTGTAAAGTTTTGTTTAAAAAAATATCATTTTTTTTTAATTTTTGATCATTAATACAAAAATATATATTTTTTAAAAAAATTATATGAAATATATAATTCTGAGAAAATTTAAAAAAAAAAAAATTAAAATAAAGTATTATTTATTGATATAATAATTTTAATTCTGAATAATAATTATTTGTAAAAGATGATGTAATAATTATTTGTTTAAGGAATTATCCAGACTTGGTAATTAAAAAGTTATTTTTAGCATCTTTAACTTGTCAATAACATGAGGTTGCCTAACTTAATCAATTATTCCCAATATAATTGTCAATCATTAATTAATAATCTATCATATGACTCACCCTATTTAAACTCTGTCCCCATGTATTTTATACTCTTTATCTGCAGTACATTATTATTTTTTCCTCAGCATTCTAAAGTGTAATTCTTTATAATTACTTATTATTATAATAGTTTAGCCACTCAGTGCTAAAGTAATCATCTATTTGGTTTCTAGTTTTACCCAACTGTTACTTCAACTTCTTTTAAATTATACATCATTAGGTATCTCCAATAATGTGTAAATAATTACAGAAGCAATATGTTGTTTTAACAATTTCTGACAACAGGAAATTTTGCTACAAAAGATATAAATATTGTTGAAACTGTTATTAATTTTCAATTTGCTTGTTTAATCATGCTTAAAATTTGTTTGAAAGTGACAATTTTAAAATGTTGAATGCCAGAACTTTATATAACTTTGCATTAATTTAAAAAAAAGTTTATATGCTGTATTTACAAGGAATTATAGATGCCATATTTTTCAAATGCTAAGCTTTTCTATCATTTACAGGTTTACAGAATATTCTTGTTTATGCTTAATTTGATAATTTTAATTTAAATTAGAACTTTTGCTAGACTAGTAGGACAATGTAAAAAAATATAAAGTATTGAAGATGAAGTGTGTAAAATACATGGGGTCAGAGTTTAAATAGGGTGAGTCATGTGATCGATTATTAAATCACAATTATAAGTGTATGAATGCTTTGCTTCATTATGTCTATGTATGATAAAATATAATATGAAATTAACTAAAGGATTACTTCAATTTATTGTTTTCTTGAAGGTTTGTAATGATGATATTTTTATTGTATTTATATATAGGACTATTTCCATCACCTAATGTAAATATTGAATGTATTCAACTGTTAGTACACAGGTTAGTGCATACACAAACCTTAGATTTTTGGAATATTGAATTTTAATGTAATACTCTAGCCACTAAGCCATCCTGCCAAAGGTAACAGTCAGTAGAAATTTTATACACTTATCTATTAGGTTCCTCCTGATTTTCCCACTTTTTTGTAAGAGCAAAGTTGAATTGTGTTTTCCATACATTATGTATAGTTGCACCAGGTTGATTTATGGTGTTGTTCACCACTTGTTATAATTAAATAAAGTTAAATTTTTCTAAAGATATTCAATACTTATGGAAATAGTCCAATATATAAATTCAATTACTTCAATTTATATTTTGCTGATAAAAAATACTATACTCAATAAATATGCTTTTGAATATTTTGTTGCCAATTAAATATAAAATATTATTTATTGTTTGGTTGCAAAAATTCAGCTCTTTGTTTTCATAATGTGTATTCATAAGAAAAATTATTGATCTCCTGGTATAAAAGTTATTCATTGCTTAATAAAATATTGTACTTCATTATATTATTTAAGAGAAATATATTATGCTATTTGCTAATGTTTCATTGCACAAAGCTATGACTTATGTTTTTAAATGAAACAATATTTTATTGTGTAGTACTTAAATGAATAAAATGCTTTCTAATTGTTATTATGTATATTTTCATTGCTTCAAATAAAAGTATTGTTCTTATCATCATGTTAATAAGAAATACTTTATTATTATTTTGAATGGCTTTTCGGTAAACTCAGTGCTTACTATTTTTAGTACCTCAGATTTTAAATTATTTGTTTGCCAATATTTAATATTTATAATCGTCCAGATATTCTGCTAAATCTTCACCATATCCAAATTAGTGACGTTTCGACTCGATCACACAAGTCATCCACATCAGTATATCAATATTTAATTTTTTTAATACAGATGAACCCGCAAAATATGTCTTATATATATAACTAATTATACACCTCTTGATTACATAATGACCTTGAATAAAGTAAACTTCTCTTGCAGCATCTATAAAAATTTCATAATCTCTCAAGTGCACAATTTTGATAAAAAAATCAACCAGTCACAGATGGACATATGTTTTTGCCAAAACTAACATTATTGGTAGCCTGGAAATGACCCTTGACATCCATCAAGCAAAACAATTAATTTTCTATTTAAATATCATTAATGAGATATTAAAGTTTGAGCATTTTGAATTAAAATTACTTTTGTATATATTATTGGTCACTGCAGAACTTTTTATCAAATAGCACATTTTATAAATAACTTTGTTGTCCAAAATGTATAGAGGCTGAACTAGGTTTAGATCTGTATGACCATACATAATTGCGTATAACCCAACTATATTGGGCAGGGACATTGGAAATATTAAAATTGAGTGTCACATGTCTTAATATCTGCTTGGCTGTCTGAAAAGGAACAGTAGGCACATGCGAGAGATTGGCAACTTCTCAATTTATTACCAATTTAACAACAATATGCGATTTATACAATAATATTATTTAAAGTAAATACGGTACAATGTTCAAATATTTTTCAAAACCAAAAAAAACAACAATTAAATCTTTTTTAAAAAAAAAACAATGAACTGTAAGATGTTTATATTCTTTTATTAAAGAATCAAAATGTACAAAAGTTCATAACATAATTAAATGCAGTAATAATACAGTTTTTAAAATAAAAAACAATAAATATAAACTAATTCTATTTTCAGTGCCTGAATATCTTCTTTAAAGACAAATTTTAGACTCAAATTATAAAACGGAAATACAAAGTTATACATGTAATTGCATATATTATTAAACACATTCATCTGAACTCTATTAGATTTCCTGTTCATTAGTGAATTTATGTTATTAATGAAAAGCTTCTTGAATTTTCCATTTCCTGTTGTTTTACTCAGTGCAAACCATCCGCACTTTCTTCGAATCAAAATCATGACGAGATATTGTTAAAACATCACATGACAACAATTTCTTTTTCTTGTACAAGTTATTAAAAATGATATTGTCCACTAGGTGGCACTATTGTATGGAGAGATTTCCTACTATTTTTTTACTATGGTTTTACTGCATTTAATTTATTACATTTCAGAGATGAAGATATAATAGTTTATTGAAAGTTATTCACATATTATTGAAAAATGATCAAATTGCCAGTTACAAAACCTTTGTAACTCCACTAATTTAAATTATACATTTACATATACTTAAATTATACACTATGATAATAAAGGTTTGGCTTATCAATAGTGATGAATAACTGTTTTCTAGTTTTACGTCTTTTATGCAAGGAAAGACAACTAAAGTTAACTACAATATTCTTGCCATTGTTGGACCATACAGACAATTAACCATACAACAACAATAAACCCTAATGCACCTGCACAGCAAATCAAAATCAGTGTTTCTTCGTCAATAAAAGAGGATTTCTTTTGGCAAGTAATATCATTTTCTTCACTTTTACCAATAAATGTAGGACAATTTCTTCTGTTATTACAAACAAGTTCTTTTTCAATGCAAGTGATTAGATCTGGACACGTATGAGGGCACTCTAACTCCAAAAGGTCCTTGGACTTGGCAGACACTTCATTCCAAAATAGCTGAAGTTTCGCACCCGGTTTATTAGTTTGTATTTCAAAAGTTACTGGACGAGTTATATTTTTTGAGAAAAATTCATCTAATATCATTTCCTGCAAAACCCATTCCTTTTTAAAATTGTCTTTACAAATATCCAAAGCATTTTTATTGTTGTTAGGTGTTTGATAAATTCTTAAAAAGTTGTTTTGACACTCACCAGACAAATCAAAGTCATCTACAAGCACAAATAAGTATCGTTTGGGTGAGACATCTATATTCCATCTACAGCGAATTGGTAATGTCACATTATTTGGATAATTGGGAGTTAATATAATTCCTTCTAGTCTCTGAGGATGAGGTACAATACATTCATAGGTGACAAACTGAAAAGAAGCAGTGAAATTTAGAGTTGCAATGTCTGGAGGGACATCTGTCCAACTCTCGAGCTCTATGCTAACAGTCATTGTATTCTTGAGTGAAATAAAAACCATGGGGAAAGTTTCATTGTGACAAACACATCCCATGTAACTACCATCTGAATCATAAAATACAGCCTGTTCTATGAACTTACCATCATTATGCTTAGAAGTACAAATTTTTTCATCTGTTCTTGAACAGGAAGAGGAAGTTGGGAATATACTACTTTGAACAGTAATCAGTACTTGCTCAAAGCTTTTGCCTTTAAAGTTATATGTACAATTTAAGTGTCTATTTCTCCATAAGAGCATGTTCCTTGGAATATGAAAAGTACCTTTTTTACTGTCAACACTATTAAAGAATACTTTACAATCATCTGTGACCACAGATTCTGATGCCAATTTAAATTCATATGCAGCTGAGAATATCATTTCAGATCCGTCCAGTGATCCATTTATGCTCTGAAACTCAATGAAAAGGTTTGACTTTATAGAGTACTGAACTTTAGGAAACCAGTAAGAACAATATTTTCCAGCAAATTTATTACTATCAGCATAATGAGAATCATAAATTATTAAGTAATTACGACAGTATTTATCTCCATGAAATTTAGCAAAACTAATTTTAACACATTCATCAGAGCTACCTATAAAGCGAAATGTACACTTCGTATTTTTAGGGTACCAGTGACTAACACTACCAAAAACTCCTGCAATATTTTCAGAACTTAGGAAAGTATAAGAACAAGTTCCATTTGTAATTAAATAAGGTGGAAACCTTCCTGGAAATGTATCCATTATTTTTCTGGAAGATAAAGAAAATCTAAATCCTATATTAAGTGGAGATTTAACATTATGTGATACAAATTCTAAATACAATGTATTTGAACTGGGAATTATTTGAGGCCAGGCTTTTAAATATCCTTTTCCACACAGTCTAGTAATTTCTTGGCTTTCTTTTGAATTCCCATCATAAATTGCTACATAATCAGTGGAGCAGTCAAATGAAATTGAGCGGATTTCACAAAGCATTGGATCATCGCACATTCTGCTTCCAACATCAAATTCACTCTTAGAATACAAATTTAAAATAAGCTGATAATGAGAAGCATTAGTAGGAGATATTAAGTATGAACAGGTTAAATTTGGAAGATAAACCCCATTATATCCAGGTGACTGCACTTCATTTAATACTAGTTCGCTAATTGGACCTGAAAATATCCTATCACAGTAGGAATCTGGAATAAGGTTCCCCCTGTTAGTAGTTCTCCAGTGTAAGTGTTGGGAATTAACCAATTCATAATTTATCTTAAAATAAGTGTCTTTTGAAAACTCTTCAGTATGGAAAATAATTATTATAGATGGAGTTTCTGAATAAAACATAGAAGATGATTGTAATTCTCCACAAAATTTTCCAATCGGCAGACTACTAGAGTATGATTCATTTCCACCATCGATAATTTGAAAATAAGCATTTTCACAAATACTATGATTAACAATGCTACCTAAATTAAAGGAATTAAATTCAACCTTAATAATGCTGTCATCATCAGTGGTGTTAAACTCAATAATATAATAACAATGAATTGCTTTGCCTCGAGTAATCCTCCTTAGTTCAGGACTCTCAATCATTTGATTCGCAGAATCCAATGTCGAATTGCAACCTAAAAAATAATAATAATAAAGTGATCATTAATTTTTCATATAGTATAGATAACTTAAACATATAAAACAATTAGAAGTTTTTATAAACATATGTATAACAATGTGTTCCAGTGATTTAATGTCCACTTTTTCCTCTACCATTTTTTCTGCAGTTACATCTATGAATACACTTGTATTACTCTGCAAAATATTTTAGCTACTTTTCTCAAAACCTTTAAAGTACTAGACAGTCTAAATCAGAAATTATAACAGGAATTGTGAAAGTGTGTTTAATATCTTCGCTGGTCGGCTTCTACGCTTTTTTTGCCATTATAAAATCATGAAAACAATTTGATAACATTTTTGAAACTTGTAATTTTAATTCCACACCCAGTTTAAATCCTTTAAAGAAACTTAGTAGTAGTTTTTCAAAATGTTAGCATCTTGTTTTATTATAGGGTAAAGTAAAAAACAGTCACATTTCATGACATAACTTATGATCTAGACATGTTAATGTCTCAAAAATTTTGTGGTAGATAGCTAAAATATTGTTGCAGTATAACACACACACACACATTAATTCAGAGATTGTAACTGCAGGAATTTTGGTGATAGTACCAGTCACACTTCACTGGGTTACCTATATATATATATATATATATATATATATATATATATATATATATATATATATATATATATATATATATATATATATATATGTTTTCAAGATTATATGATGTAAATGCAATAGTTTTGGATTAAACTGTGTAAATGCTATTTCATTGAAATATTGGGAAGTAATACAAAGTAATATACAGTTTAATCCAAAAATTATTGTGTGTGTATATATATATATAAATAATGGTAATTAATTATTTTATATAGTTTTTCAATGTGCAGAACTACTTGTGGTTAATTCCTTAACCCTCCTCAACTGTCATTGAATTTAACAACAGTTGAGGAGGGTTAAGGAATTAACAAAAAGTACTACGGCAGATTGAAAAACTGTATATAATACTTAATTACTATTATATTATAATAGGTTTTAATTAACAGACATTTTATGTGTATTATATATATATATATAATTGTGTCTTCTATTTATAAATAAAAATACAATTCAACTCCAACATCATTTATCTCTAATTGCTTAATAATGACCTGAGAAAGATTGTGTCTATCTTAAAATGAAAAGACAATTTGAAGATGAACTAGATTGCTTTACCAATATGTAGGTGAGATAGTACTTAGGATACATTCTGTGGTTATGTTATGCAGTGGATATGTTTGTGTATGTATGAGTGTGTGGTAAAACTAAATCAATCTAAAATTATCTGCTACATGCCAAATATCTCTCCAGATTCTGTCATGCAGGAATAATAAAAGAGAATGTAGGATTCATCAACCTAATAAAATTCTAGGTAACAAACATTTTCAAAGTTTCCTCTACTAATTAATAGTATTCAGACATTTATTTACCAAATCAATAAATGGATTGGTAAGTAGTAAAAAAGTTTTGTAGGTAATATCTTCTGTTTTACTATTCCTGATTTAATCTGTTAGTGGACTGATGGACTCTGGAGCTCAGAATTACTGGAGCATGGCTCATTTTGTCAGTTCCAGTGCTCAAATATTTCATTAGGGACAACTCTCAAGGATTGTCAATTTGTAGATGGGTTATATTTCTAGTTTTACATTTTAAAACATATATATATATATATATATATATATATATATATATATATATATATATATATATATATATATAACAATCAATCCTTAAAGTAACTTGTAGTCAAGGCAACTTCCTTTAACAATAGAGGTGGTACTTATCTATAGTGTGATATATTTATATACACACTAAAGATTGCAACTTGACCAAGGAGTGTGAGATCAATAATGCAAAGAAGTTTAACCAAGCCCCATTAACCAGTAAAATATAACCTGTTCTGAATTCAGCCGAACAAATAGTTGATTATAACTTATTAAAGCCTTGAGTAATTGGCTTTATTGCCTTGATAATATATATAGAGAGAGATAGATGGATACATCATATTTGCCTACATTTGTTCTATCATAACAAAGTGTTTTCATTTCTTCTTTATAATCTAAAACTGAGTGAAATTATGCAAATTTGAATTACAAATGCAAATGAAGGGAGAAAATGGCATATAAAATATAATTTATACTTCCAAAATTTTAATTTTATAATTTAAATAGTAATTATAAATTTATTTAACGCACATTGATTACGTAAGTAATATTTACTAAGGCAATAAACCTCAAGCATGTGCGCTTGAAAATGCGAAGGTAGGGACCTGTATAGGTCTTAACCACAAGCTTAAACTTTGGAAGAAAAGAGGGGAACCCTTCTTTACTTCAACCTACTTTCTATATAAATAGGTGTCACTGAAGTGGTTAGATCTGAGAGTGTGAAGCTATTCAATACTTCACTGATTAAGTCCACAATTCCTATTACACATTAGTACTCGCAAAATCTTTTGATTTACAACGAGTCAATAGAAAGATCTTATAGTTAGAAATCTATTCTGATAGTAATGCAATAAACTTGGGTATTACAGAAATAAATGACTTAAAATATAGGGTTTAAAGATGGAAGTCTGTAGAGATTTAATAATTGTTGCTATTTATTAATATTATAATCTACTATATAAATTTTTAAATACAATATAGGACTATCTATAAACTATCCTTACTAATAGATATGACTTTAATTTATTTTAATGCATTGTTCTCTTAAGAGCTAAAAAAATCTAAAATTATAATTAATGAAAGAAGGAATAATTATTTACTTCGAAATACAGATGTAGTTTGAAATTATCTCGATTATAATATTTTGTAAACAAAGATATTTAATCTTAAATTTTATAGTTAAATTCAAGTAATGTCATTGATAAAATTTATGATCAGAACTGAAACTTGTCATTAAAGTAACATTAATTTTGTTCATAAAATTTTTATTATTGTTATTAATTTCAAGTATTTTCAAATAAGAAGTTAAAAATTGTAAAGTTGGTTTGGGAGGTAAACCAATCAAATTTAAAGAAATCGTTTGCTGCATTAATTATCGCGCGGTTTTTAGAAAAAGAAAAACCAGCAGACGACCGGAGAAGAGATTTTTAAAAAAGGCAGAAAGCTGTTTTAATATTTGTCTAAGTAAAATATTATAAAACTTTAAAAATATTTAAAATTTTGACAAGTCCAAAATCGTATGTATAAGCAATCTAAAGATATAACAGATTTTAAAAATAATTCTTAATACCATGGAATGAGGAAATCAATCTTTATTGTGACTTAGTTTCAAGTTCTGACCATCTAATTCCAGTCCAGAAATCCTACATAAAAGATAATATTTGTTTTTGTTTATTTTTATTTTTATTTTTTTGTAAATATCTAAAAGGTAAAAAGGGAATTGATGTTTTTCAATGGTTATAATGTTATTGTATTATATTTGTATATAAATGTATTACTATTATTACTTTACATTACATGTTATTTAAAATGTTTATTATAATATCTTGTAAATAATATGATTAAAGTTGTTATTTTGAAAGTTGACTTGAGTATTAAAAGTTGTATTTCTTTTGTGAGAGTCATAGTCACTACATCACATGAACCCAAAGTGTACTGTTTGCGATTCTGAACAACGTAACAGTTAACTAAGCATACCTTTCTTAAAGGAGATTTTTAACTTGATGTAAGCTGCCTTGATCATATAAATCGTTGACAATATTGTAAATTATTGAAGTATGCTTATTTGCAAGGAATTAAATTATGAATTATTTATTATTAAAGTATCAAATCTAATTACAAGGTAGATAACAATATTAGTTTAAGAATAAGTATTAGGGAACATAAATATAAAATCGAAGTACAATTTTGATTATAGATTAATGTTATAAGTCTTTTCTTAATTAATACACTAGCTATAGAGTTCAGTAAAATCCCTCTTGATATTTTATAGGTGGATTAAATAACTAATTACAAATCAATGATTATCCTGAGATCGCCTTAGTATAAATATATTATTATGATTATTGCTAATTATAATCCTATAGAAGTAATAAGAATAACATTCAGTATACAATAACATGATTGTAATAATTTCTTCCTTAGTTAATTGAAAGTCGATAATTATAGATGTTTTATTATATTTGTGTAATCATTATTGTTAATCATGAGAGTATTTTTATGCCATTGGATAAATACTTTTGTGTTTATTTAAAGTTAAAGGGTATGCAATCTTGTTGATAGGGTAGGATAGTCTCCCAATTATTAATATTGACCAAAGATAATTAAGAATGGTATGAGTCTTAAATACAACATGATCATGTTATAGGACAGCCTAATGTAGGGACTTGGCATATCATCTAGGGGCTATCATTCTATCAGCAGAGTACAATATATATATATATATATATATATATATATATATATATATATATATATATATAGAGAGAGAGAGAGAGAGAGAGAGAGAGAGATGTAAAATACACATAGCTTAAGGTATATGGAATTAAAAAGGAAGCAAACAGTTTCCATATATGCTATACACTTGTATGTCAGTGAAGAACAAAGAATAGAACAGATCCACCCCTGTTATTTATTTTTACTGAGATGTGAGTGGTGTTTATGCACACATATTGGGGGAGTTGTTACACTCATTTAAATGTTATATACTTTAAGTTATGCATACTTGATGTTTATAATCACAAACCTATATTTTATTAACATTACCCAATGTACAGATCTATGGGAAAGCCATGGTTGTGTTTAATTGGTTCCTTTAACAAAATTAAAATTGAATGAAAGTAAACAAAAGATTTTAATATTAAATAAATAAATGTGAAGGAATGTACCTGACCTGAAAATTCATCATTTTTGTAACAGCTTTGTTAATTGGTTGAAACAACCTGGCCTGTTTGGTAGCCTTATTAAAATTAAAATTTTTATATATACTTGTTATATTTGTTACGTGAAGCTACATTTAATAAAAAGCTTATTTACTGGTCAAGCATTGTTAGTCGAGAGGTCATCACAGTCACCTTGCAAGCAAGTAGTTGGTTGCAGATGGTTGTGGGTTCGCGTCCTGGCCGATGCTATGACATATGAAAAAAAAGCTTATTTACTGAAGTGTACTCTGAATAAAAAAAATCAGAGAATGCTTTAGTAAAGGTTATAGTCAACTATACATTCACATGGATAAAAATTTAACAATGATTTTAATTATTTATAAATTTCCATACTTTGTCTGTTGTAAATTGAGTTACAAGGGGTTATGTTTTAGACAGGGTATGAGCACAGACTTTCACATGACCCACCCCTCTCCACACCATCTCATAATACTGATACACCTGAACACACATATGTCGTAAAGATAAATAATCACCAATATACATATTTCATGCTAACCAGCAATCATCAGTTGGTCCAGATTACCATCTCTACACATATATGACAGGCTTCAATATACTCCACACTCCAACTCTTCAGCTGTCCATCCAATTGAAAATCTGATGATGGAATGCTCAAAGGCCATCCTTGTAATTTGGCATGTCAGTGTGATCATTGAGCTTTATTAATAGTTTTGTACATCTGACTTATTTTGTACCCAGACTTCAGAGAACACTCCAGTAAAGTATTATGGACAACCATACATTCACAAGGATTTTATTCATGAAACAAAGTTGTTAAAGCTAAAATTTCATCATTATCCTCTATAATGCATGTTTGTACTTTCATTAAAATTTACACTGTATTTAAATCAGACTAATACATAATTTCCATTCTTTATTTCCAACAATATTAATGAGTAAAATTATATAATCAATGAAAGATTAAAAAATAGATAGATCCACTCTTTAGCTCCACTGTATCCCTTATCATTTACTGACATATAAGTATTACATTCATAGCTTACAGTTGTGACTATTACTAAGGTATATATATATATATATTCAAAACAATACAATAATTAATACATTAAACATCAGCCTTTCAAGCTATTGTGCATGCGCTTTTTACGAGTATTAATAATAAATGAATACTTTCACTCCCAACACAAGATATAGTATTTATGAAAGAATAAAATGAATCCACTTATTCTTTCCAACCCAAATGCTTATATATGGGCAAATCTTAAGTACTGGAAATGAAAGCATGAGGATAGACCACTAACATTCATAAAAAGTGCATGCACAATAGCTTGAAAGGCTGATCTTTAATGTATTACAATTTATAAACATTGTGCTATATATAAAATAAATAATTAATGCAGTAAAAATATTTAAAAAAAACAAATATATACCTCAATTTAATAAAAGTACTTCAACTATCTATGTAGTTGTTATCATCTAGATTCAAATTGTATTACAAAAAACCATTACGAATGTAAACAAAAGGTAATATGTCATACATCAATTTTCCCACAATTCATTAATTTTTATATTGGCAGCCTGTCTATTTATCAAATACTTTTTATTAACATAGCTTCTTTAATTTTGCGTTTATTATTTCTTTAAATACACAAAATCTTAACTATTAAAATCAAAATCAAAACCATAATTACATGTTACATTATGATCAAAAATACTGATGGTGATACATCATCATTTCAAACATTCTCTTGTCTTGATTTTTGTACTCATTTATATACCAACAAATGCTCCTTTGATCTTTTCTCCAATGTACATTGGGATTTACCTATATATGTCTTTCCACAAACACACAGCCGTTTATATATTGCACAACTTTGATTTAAAATACTACATCTATTTTTTGAATTATTTATTAATCTATTTAAATTAGGAGTAGTATAAAATGTAATTATGGTTTTGATTTTAATAAAGTTAAGATTTTGTGTATTGAAAGAAATAATAATAAATGCAAAATTAAAGAAGCTATGTTAATAAAAAGTGAAAAGCAATATTTGATAAATAGACAGGCTGCCAATATAAAAAATTAATGAATTGTGAAAAAATTGATGTATGACATATTACTTTTTGTTTACATTTGTAACAGTTTTTTGTAATACAATTTGAATCTAGTTGATACGACTACATAGATAGTTAAAAGTACTTCTATTAAATTGTGGTATATATTTGTTTTTTAAAATATTTTTTTACTGTATTAATTATTGTATTGTTTTGAATAATGATATTTATTTTATTATAATTGGAATACAGACATTGATTAATAATATATATATATATATATATATATATATATATATATATATATATATATATATATATATATATATATATATATATATATATATAACAAAACTGCTAACACTATACTAGCAAAAATAAAAATTCAAACCCATAAAACAATACAATACTAGATTAAATTTTAAAATTTTTTTACCAAAATCCTTACACAACCATGGTTTCATCTACTACAAATAGACCTTCTCAAGTGAAAATCAATCTAAAGGAAAACATATATATATATATACAAACAAACCTTCCCATAATTCACTACAAATTCCACCTTCCCTTAATATCAAAAGAAGTCTTCATGAGATTGATAGCCTCAGAATCAAGGAGTTTTATCATCAAAGTCTCCTTTATTCTTCTTTTTAACTCAAAAAAAGAAGAATAAAGGAGGCTTTGATGATAAAACTCCTTGATTCTGAGGCTATCAATCTCATGAAGACTTCTTTTGATATTAAGGGAAGGTGGAATTTGTAGTGAATTATGGGAAGGTTTGTTTGTATATATATATATATATATATATATATATATATATATATATATATATATATATATATATGTTTTCCTTTAGATTGATTTTCACTTGAGAAGGTCTATTTGTAGTAGATGAAACCATGGTTGTGTAAGGATTTTGGTAAAAATTTTAAAATTTAATCTAGTATTGTATTGTTTTATGATTTTGCATATATATATATATATATATATATATATATTGGAACATGACAATTAAATTAACTGCACAATTTTCAATATACCAATATGTAAATGAATGAATAAAGGTAAACTATAGCTACTGCCATTTAAATTGCAAGTGATATTAGATACCATTATTTTCAAACAAGGCATAAAATTAAAACTATATGAGTTATATTCAAACTAATTTGATGTTTGGAAAATGTTAATACTTATCAAGGTACTGAGAAGAAAACCTGTTCAATTAAAAAATAATAATGTGAAATTAAGACATTTGAATAATGGTAGTGGAATAATATACCATTTGTAATCATTGAGATTTAGTAATATCCATCCACATATCCTGAGAGTGCTTGCAAAAGCACTTGTGGGTAATCAGCTTTTGTTTTACTTTTGAAACAAATGTTTATTTACATACTTTGTTTATATATTTATGATTCTTTTTGCAAAATATTTAAGAAACAATTACTTTTAATGACACCATGGCATTTAGAGATTTAATTTAAAAAAAAAAAAAAAAAATACAGCTCAAAAAAATGTAACAATGTACACCAGAAATTTGTGATTGGCTGAAATAGGAGCATGTAACTGAAGTTGTTACATTTTATCATTTTTAAACTGGAATTTTGCATTGTAAAGCATAATTTTGTTGCTTTATGTGCTCTAGAGAACAAATTGTTTGTATTTTTGAAATGGAGTTTAAATAAAAATTATTTTTACTTGCAATTATGAAATGATAGAAGATATTTTTCTTATTATATATTTCTGTTTACTATTTTTTTTTATATTTGCAAAATTAAAATATTATATTTAATCCACATTGACTACAATGTGGTTTTATTACGATCCTACTATAATCAATATCTGTTACTACTCCTAAAATATGTATTTACATATACATGTATGTATTAAATAGATTTTCAACTCAATGCTGGTTTATTGAGCAATTAGTATATAATATTAACTGCTAAGAAAAGTTTATATTTATACCATTTCAAGTTTGGTATTTTATAAGTATTATTTGGAACTGATATTTCTTTTCATTTATGTTTATTCAAAATATGAAAAGTATTTGAATATCTTCCTCTTTATGATACAGAATCAGTTGTGTACACTTTCAGAAAAATTTCACCAAAATCATAGTTCTCATAGATAAATAATATTTGCTGCTCCAATTATACAGTCACTTGATAATGTATGATTTTATTCAAATTAATTATTCAAATTTTTCATTTATTAACTGGAACATGTTTTTTTTTTGTTAATTATGTTTTTATTGTTAGAAATAATCCACATCTCTCTGATCTCTTTTTTCCTATTATTCAGCTCCACACAAATGGAATCTATTAATTGTAGCTAAAAAATGTAACCATCTTACTGTTCTTAATTCCAAAATGTAGACTTTGTATTTTAAGCTGTTTTCAGTACAGCTATATAAATATTTATGCTGCACTAATATAGTGGAGATATTAGCTTTATATTTCTCCATACTATACAGCAGTACAGTGTGGGTTATTGTGTAGAATTTTATATATTATCTGCAGTGCTCCCTCCTTTTGTAAATTATATTGGATGTCATTAATTAATCTATTATGATTTTGGTGTCTTATATTTTTATAAAATTGTTTGACATATAAATTTTAAATTATTTGTATAAAAAAAATTAAAAAATCTAACCAAAAAATGAAAAAAAATTACTGTTGTTTAACTGTATTCATTTAACAGCATTTTTATTTTCAGTTGTTTGTTTTCTTATAATCAGTGATTTAAATGATATAAAGTTGCTATTTACTATTATTGTCATTAGTTACAACAAGTTTTATTATAAATAATTCTGTGCTAACATGCTTGTTAGAGAAGTTTAATTTTGTAAAATTATATGTTTAGCTGTGCTAAAATAGCCAAAAAAAGTTGAAAAAATTTATAATCAAGTCTTGATTACAAGCAGTAATAGGTACCACTAAAACAGAATGGGAGATATAAAATGAAAACTATATGAATTAAATTCAAATTAATTTATTTTTTGTGAAATAGAGACAGAATTAAGAAGATACTGAGAGGAACACCTGCGCAGTTAAAAAATAATATGAAATGAGGTATTTAAAAATTGATATCAATACTACATATTAGTTGTAACCATAAAAGGTTTTGAATAGTTTTCATTTTAATGTTATCTATATATGAAATAAGTTAAAAGTTGTAGGAATATATTGGAAAAAAATAGATTTAATCAGTAATATTAAAAACTTAAAAATTTAACACAAATGATTGGTAGGGACTATCAAAAATATTCACAGTAAAAAGACTAATGAGATTTTGATCTTTCAAATTCTAATTGAAAATATCGGGTCATAATTTAGCTATATCTGTTAGTTAGTTATTAATTTGTACATTAAAATATGAAGAATTGTAAAATTAACTTCAATGTTTTACTTTATTATATAATTTATACATTGATATATTAAGATGTGTCAAATTATGTCCAAGTTTTTGTTTTCTTATATGTTATTTTATCTAAATATCTTTATCACAAATATAAACCACAATAACTATGTATAATAATACTAAAATTATGGCTAACATTTAAATTTTAATCATTAAATAACAATTAAATTAAAGAAACACTTTCAATTACTGATATGTAATCATTATCAATTACATTCAAACTTAAAATAAAAACTTTAACTCCCAGGATGCACTATTTTTCCTTGTCATGCATCCCCCATAAGACAGAATTGCTAAAAAGCATAAAAATATTACTATATATAAGATTATTGGCTTTTGTGGGATATTGTATATTAATGAATTTTAGTGCTAATCAAGACAACAAACGAACATTAGTTATTATATGAAAGGTTAAAACATAAAATATTTTTAAACATTTAATTAGTACGATGTGAAATATAATAAATAGTTTATATTCAATTTGGATAAAGATAAATATTATATAAAGAAAAGAATAATAAGAAAAGAAATAAAAATATTTTTATTAATAAAAAAAATAATTTGTATAAGAAAGATGAAACTATAGAGTGTAGAAACAATGCATTATGGCAATTATTATATTCATTTTAAATTTGTATGCAGTAATAATGGTTAAGTGTAAGTAAATGACCATTTGCAATTACATTTTTATTTAATATTTCCAATTAAATATCATTGTAAGTTATTTATTTTAACACACACATATTAATATATAATTAAAAAGTACTAAATAAAATGTAAATATATCCAATTTCAAAGTTAATAACGGGCATAAATATGTAACAATATTAGTTAATCAAACCATACACAAGCACATAAACTAATGATTACATAGTCACCTATAGTAAAAACAAAGAACTATTTAATTACTATACAGTAGTTCATTTCTAAACACATGATAAATGACCTTGGAAATTGACAATAGCCCCTCATGTATCCACATGAGGAGTTTTAAAATTTTAATTGGAAATGCACAATTCTATTAAAGAGAAATGGAAAACAATTGAACTCTTTTAAAATGCATTTATGTATATATTCGATGGGGATCCAAAAGTAACCAGAATTTTGTAATACAAAATTGTAACTTTAAAGCACTCATTGTATGAATTAATAAACTAATTAATTGCATTAGGTCATGAGCATGCTATGGGTCTCACGTTTTTTCCATCAAGTGTTAGAACAATATGCTAGCAAACAGGCAATAGGAAAAGTATGTACAAAGAGGCTTGGACAATTTCAAAGGTTCCATATTCCATCAACAAAAAAGATTCACATGTCAAGCATTGGTGGTCGAGAGTTTTCAGCACAGCTGCCTTACAAGCAGTTGTCCCGGGTTAGTGGGTTCACTTCCTGACCGATGCTATGACACATAAAAAAAAAGATTCATGTGTTCCATTGTTCTGTCCAAAAATTAAAATATCTAATTGCTTTATTTTCATATTGTGCATTATTTACATATTATATCATATCAATTATATAATGTCACCTATACTGCATAACTTTAAATGGAACTATGATTCTAGCAGTTGCTTGCAGACAGGTGGCTCAGGAAATACGTCTGCATCCATTTCAACGATATGACTACCTCTTTGGGGTCATGCATTCAGTTGGGCTCGTCACCCTAGGTGCTAACACACTTCACATTTCATTGATATCAATGTCCATATATCTCTCCACCAGCATTGACACAACTACAAAATAAATAGTCCAAAATAAAACCCTTCTTAAAAGTAGCATATTTAAACTAGTCTAGCAGACATCTACACTCAACTAACATTTAAATCATTTTATTAATTTAATTCAAAACAAAAAAATCTTTGGTTTAATTAAGGTTTTAAAATCATTTTTAAGATAACATTTATATTTTAACTTATTTTTTTACTACAAATATTATATAACCTATTTTTCTTTTAAATTTAATAATGCACAAATAATGATGTGTTTCTATTTTTAAATTTAAGTTTGCAATCGCAAACCCCTACCCTATTACAAATAGATCTTTTTAGCATGAATAAACAAAAATAAAATACAATACATTTTTAAGAGATTACGTTTTAACTTTAGATCAGAGTTTTAAAATTGCAAAGTTTATAAAGATACAGAAAGTTCAGGTTTATTCAGGAAAGAAAGTTTATAGTTCATTTTTTTAGACACAAATAAAATCCGAAAGATTTTAAGCTTAAAAGAGTTTATATTTAAGTTGATCATTTATAAATTTATACCTTTTTTGTCCAGTGCTTATTCCTTTGCGATGAAGATCTAATTTATGCAAGGGCCCTTTTCTTGCAGACAATGATGATTTATGAAGCTTGATGAAGATTTCTGCATATGGCACCAGTGGTTCGATCCTGGGATTCGTGAATAGGAAAGCGCTACCTTCG
This sequence comes from Epiperipatus broadwayi, assembly GCA_028023455.1. Lineage (NCBI taxonomy): Eukaryota > Metazoa > Onychophora > Udeonychophora > Euonychophora > Peripatidae > Epiperipatus > Epiperipatus broadwayi. The sequence continues at coordinate 3,470,349 of JAQFVV010000081.1, read as the reverse complement.
GCCGCCACACCGAAGGAAGCACGATGAAGCTCATTACATTTTTGGTGATGGCGATAATATTTATTTTAACTTTTCAGCAACAGATGAAAGAATTTAAATTTTTAATTTTTTTAATCTCCAACTAATCAATTTTTGTTTTGGATTTCTTTTTATAGTCCTCAGGTAGCTTATCTCTGGAATGCAGGATTCATCAAACATATTTCATGTCTGTATTTTATTGGGTTATTGGGTTTGTGTCCAAGATAAGATTTTGGGTTTTCCACTGAGGTCTGTGTCTATATCTTTGGGCGGGAACTCTTATCTATTTCGTAATCATTTTCTTAATTGTCATTTTGCCTTAAGGATCTGTTTGTAATTTTTATATTTAAAGTTAAAAAAGTCTTCGCTATTATTAAAAAGGTTTTTATTTTATACTTTATTTAAAGATTAGAATCTTTGTTTCGATTCTATAATATTTTTTTACACTTATTTTAATATTTAAATCAAACATTAATAAATTAATAATTTGTTATTTGTGCATTTTGAAAGTTTGTGCATTTAATTCAGTATTAGGTATTTACAAAAAAAGTTAGTATTAAAATTTAAATGTAACGCATATATATATATATATATATATATCCCGTTACATATCACTGAACTTATTTAAAAAAATGATAAAAAATGACTTTAGTTAGAGTTTGTACTAATTAATTAATAGTAATGTGTTAAAGTTCTTTTTTTTGTGTGGACATATTTTTTTTGCACAATATTCAAACTATGTTTATGTTAATACAAAAAAATATTTACTCATTTCAAAAAAAATATTACTGGCTTAATTTTCAAAGTATTCATATTTTTTTAAGTTACTTAATCATTCCTATTCTTTTTTAAATATTAATGTTACTTAATGATAATTTTTGTACCTGACAGTGCCATCTTATCCTAACTTATTCTTACTATAACTATTCTGATGTTCAGGGTGTTATTCGCACTATTTCCTAAACTTACTTTTTTAATATTATATTTCATAAGTTTTCTTTCTTACGGGAATGCATGCATATGTGCACAATATACATTCTGACAGTACTTTTATATCTACATTATATTCTATAGCTTTAAAATATAAACAAAAATTCATTTTAAAAAAACTTTTTTTACTGGCATAACCTTTTTTTTTTTTAATTTTCAGGGCACTCGTGGTTAATGAATATTATGCCCCATGTTGGGTGCCATTTATAACAGTCGGGGATGAGTCTGAAGTTTCCAGCCTTACTGTATCTGCTGTACGAAGGCGCCACTAGGCCATTTGAACCTAAAAAATTTATAACGTAGACAGATACACGCGGATAAGATCATGACCGCCAGCCCTAGTTACTAGCTCATGAAGTAGCAGAGGTTTAAAACATTTATTAAATATATTTCTTTTAATAAATAATAATAAAAGCAATCACTGTCAGTATTAACAACACAAAAATTTTTTTATTTACGTATATAATTAATAACGCACAAACTAAAAAAAAATTTTTATAACAAAAGAAGAAAGTTGTTTTATTCTGTTTCATTAGTTATTATTTTATTTGTTTTTAGCTTTTATTTTTAATCTTAGAAATGTTGAGTATAAATGAGCTACCTAGACGCACTCACAAATTTTCAAATCACTTGACTCCAGACTAAAAATCTGCAGCCACACCAATACTCGCTTCCAGATATATATCAGCAACCAATGCAATGTGAACATGCTAGCATAGAATCATGCCGACAGGAATGTGCATCTGAACAGTGTGATATTATTGGAGAAAATATGGCCTTCATCCTGCAGGAATGTGCATCTCTCAGGCAAAGGAACCTTGCATATAAAATAATAAAAAGAAATGCTACATATGGATGGGAGAGTGGTCTTATTTTGCCCACTTATCATCCAAAATTCATAGAGCTGGAAGGGGTCAATGGTGCAGGAAATACGTCTGTGTCCATTTCAATGATATGACTACCTCTTTGGGGTCATGAATTCAGTTGGGCTCATCACCCTAGGTGCTAACACACTTCACATTTCATTGATATCAACATCCATATATCTCTCCACCAGCATTGACACAACTATGAAACAAATAGTCCAAATCAAAAAGCTCTTTAAAAGTAACATATTTAAACTAGTCTAGAAGCCATCTACACTCAACTAACATTTAAATCATTTTATTAATTTAATTCAAAACAAAAAAATCTTTGGTTTAATTAAGGTTTTAAAATCATTTTTAAGATAACATTTATATTTTAACTTATTTTTTTACTACAAATATTATATAACCTATTTTTCTTTTAAATTTAATAATGCACAAATAATGATGTGTTTCTATTTTTAAATTTAAGTTTGCAATAGCAAACCCCTACCCTATTACAAATAGATCTTTTTAGGAAGAATAAACAAAAATAAAATACAATACATTTTGAAGAGATTACGTTTTAACTTCAGATCAGAGTTTTAAAATTGCAAAATTTATAAAAGATACAGAAAGTTCAGGTTTATTCAGGAAAGAAAGTTTATAGTTCATTTTTTTAGACCCAAATAAAATCCGAAAGATTTTAAGCTAAAGAAAGTTTATATTTAAGTTGATCATTTATAAATTTATACCTTTTTTGTCCTGTGCTTATTCCTTCATGACGAAGATCTAATTTACGCAAGGACCCTTTTCTTGTGGACGATGATGATTTATGAAGCTTGATGAAGATTTCTGCATACGGCACCAGTGGTTCGATCCTGGGATTCGTGAATAGGAAAGCTACTTTCGGCCGGCTGCACCGAAAGAAGCACGATGAAGCTCATTACATTTTTGGTGATGGCGATAATATTTATTTTAACTTTTCAGCAACACACGAAAGAATTTAAATTTTTAATTTTTCTAATCTCCAACTAATCAATTATTGTTTTGGATTTCTTTTTATAGTCCTCAGGTACCTTATCTCTGGAATGCAGGATTCATCAAACATATTTCATGTCTGTATTTTATTGGTTTATTGGGTTTGTGTCCAAGGTAAGATTTTGGGTTTTCCACTGAGGTCTGTGTCTATATCTTTGGGTGGGAACTCTTATCTATTTCGTAATCATTTTCTTAATTGTCATTTTGCCTTAAGGATCCATTTTTAATTTTTATATTTAAAATTAAAAAAATCTTCGCTATTATTAAAAAGGTTTTTATTTTATACTTTATTTAAAGATTAGAATCTTTGTTTCGATTCTATAATATTTTTTTAAGCTTATTTTAATATTTAAATCAAACATTAATAAATTAATAATTCATTATTTGTGCCTTTTGAAAGATTGTGCATTTAATTCAGTATTAGATATTTACAAAAAAAGTTAGTATTAAAATTTAAATGTAACACATATATATATCCCATTACAATATATATATATACATATATATATCCCATTACAATATATATATATATAAGAATGAAAATGTAAAACAGCCTTTAAATCTCCGCCTACAGGCAGGAAAGTCTCCAATAATCTTACTTAGAAATAGTGGATAAGATGGTACTAGTTACACACATGTTAATTGCCAATTGGAAATATTTTGAGCAATTTTTTATTATAAATGTCTTTTCATGCTGGGAATATCTAGTGTTGATTGTCTTGTTAGGATAAGCATGAGATAACTACTTGAAACATGAAAATTTTACCTAGCCTATTACTCAAATTCGGATTGTAAGCATTTTAGTTGAAGTGTTACCATTATAATCACAAATTCTTTTTTATATATAAACATGTGTAATATCAAATTCCACAAGCTAAAGTAGTAGATATCCTAAAGTATATATATCAATCCACAATTAAATTATTAGACAAATAGATTGCAAATTCACTACCAACTGTTTGTCTGCGAAGGCATATTTCTCCATTGCGAAGTAATACAACATAAAAGAAATGTTTACTATCTTCTTTTTACATGATTCCGAATCATGATCCAATTATTTCAAACTATTCACTTATAAATGTTCATTTAATATGAAAGGTAAATTGAATAAAAGATGTAATTATGGAAAGAACTGGTAGTATATGTTTGTTTTGTGTAAAACCAGAGCCAGTGAATTTGTAAATTTAATTCTTGCTAGTAATTTAATTATAAATTGGTCTATCCATCTATCTATCTATCTATCTATCTATCTATCTATCTATCTATCTATCTATCTATCTATCTATCTATCTATCTATCTATCTATCTATCTATCTATCTATCTATCTATCTATCTATCTATCTATCTATCTATCTATCTATCTATCTATCTATCTATCCATCCATCCATCCATCTATCTATCTATCTATCTATCTATCTATCTATCTATCTATCTATCTATCTATCTATCTATCTATCTATCCATCCATCCATCTATCTATCCATCCATCTATCTATTCATCCATTTATCTATCCATCTATCTATATATCTATCGATTTATCTATCAACTATATCAATCTATCTATCTATCTATCTCTCTATCTATCTATCTATCTACCTACCTCCCTCCCTCCCTATCTATCTATCTATCTATCTATCTATCTATCTATCTATCTATCTATCTATCCATCTATCTATCCATCTATCTATCTATCAATCCATCTATCCATCCATCCATCCATCTATCTAGCCATTCATCTATCTATACATCCATCTATCTATCCATCCATTTATCTATCCATCTATCTATCCATCTATCGATCTATCTATCGATCTATCTATCAACTATATCGATCTATCTATATATCTCTCTATCTATCTATCTACCTACCTCCCTACCTCCCTCCCTGTCTATCTATCTATCTATCTATCTATCTATCTATCTATCTATCTATCTATCTATCTATCTATCTATCTATCTATCTATCTATCTATCTATCTATCTATCTATCTATCTATCTATCTATCTATATGCTTCACGTAATCTTTAGAAGTAATATAAATCCTCATAAATGATTAATTTTAAAAAAAATATTATATATATATATTTTTGAAAGAATAAAGTATTAGTTCCAATAATTACAATTTAATTAAAATAAAATTAAATTTAAATAAAAATTCATATTATCATTTTTTATACGCTGTTTAACCTACTTTTTTAACAAACGAGAAAAATACTACATTATATTTTGATTAATTCTGCATTTTGAATTAATTAGTAGAACATTTCATCTTACTATCTTTATATTGTTTATTTTTCATTAAAAGTAAATTTTATTCATTATTTCAAAATTATTTAATGCATAAGATTTCTATTTGTGGGTAAAAATACTCTTAATGAGAAACAAAGCGTACACAAAAAAAATAATATATAGTACTATTTTTAGAATTCAATTAAAAGCTTTTAAATCTATAAACACAAACAAACAAACAATAAACAGCCACAATAATCTTAGTATGAATATATAATGTATCATAATAATATGCTGATTTTATTACATTTACAATGACCTCTAAATACTGTTTGATTTAATCGTATAACTCATTAAAGAAAATATTGTACGTGCTAATAAATATAAGTGCTACTTCAAGACATAGTTGTAAATAATAAAGATTTTCAGATTTATTATGCAAAAAAAATGTTCATAAATAATAGACGAATTGAAAAATTTTTAGATTTCTTTTATATTTATTACGGATATTTTATTAACAGATTAACTATTAACAAAATATTGTAAAAGAAGCTACAGAGATTCCGACCAGGAGATAGATTCACCATGGGCTTTAAGTCTTTCAGTATTGATATTTTAGGCATAGATTTAATAGTTTATTAGATTCATGGTTTGTGATCAGTACACAACTATATGAATAAGTAGTTAAATTCAATTTAAAAAACAGATGAGGACAATGTATATAGATGTCCCTATAATCTGTAGACGAAATTCCAATATCATCTAGAAAGAGGAAATTCAGCTAGCTTTAAAAAAATCAAATAAATCTCACTCTCTTTATATATATATAATTGAATATTTATAAATACAGTAATAAGATATATGTTAAAAATTTTATCCACTTAGGAGTGCTTTTGACTATCCTACTATCCTAAAGTCTTTGTCAACTAACATTTTGGAAGGCTAACCTACCCACAATTCCATGATCTTAATGTTTGCTGCCTGCCTGTTAAGATCATGGAATTGTGTGAAGGTTAGCCCTTCAAAGTGTTAGATGACAAAGACTATGAGGATAGTTGAAAGTGCTCATAAGTGGATAAAATTGTTGAAATATATCTCATTACTGTATTTATAAATATTCAAATGTATAATTACATACATTGCTTTAAAGAAATACAGAGATCAAATTATATATATATGTATTTATATATCTATATATAGGTATAAAAAAAAAGCATATATATATAGGATTAGATAAAATTATATATATATAGGATTACGTAAATGCTCCATCTCTAAGCCATAATTTTTTGAATGTAAATTCTTGGTTAAACTTTCAGGAAAAAAATCTTGAGTTTATATTTAATTATTATCATCATTAGTTTGGACCATTATTGATCCATTGCAGAATGAAAGTCTCTCCAAGTCCAATTCATCTTCTCTTATAGTCTATCTTCTTCATATTGCACCAGCACACTTTTTTATTTCATCTAACCATCTCACACAGTCTGTTTCTAAATCTTTTACAATCTCTTGAAATCCAGTTTAAGATTTCAACTGTCCATCTATTATCACCTCTTCCAGAAATATGCAAATAAATGCCCATTTACTAGACTGTGCTGTTATAAATAGCAATAAATGTAACTATTAACAATCATAGCTTACTGATGTAAAGGTGACCCAGTAGTAACTATGACTCCTCTTCAGTTATACATAATCAATAGTATTATTCTTATATCTTCTCCTCTACTTTTTTGCATTTCTTCATATATTACTATATACTATTTTTTATAAATCTCCTCATATACACTCTAATGCAATTTTTATATAATCTTCCTTTATTTTTCTAACAGTTTCAACTGTCATGAAGTCTTCATCAGAGCTTTTTATAACCTTCTTCTTCCTTTTCACATTTAGGGCAGATATAAATGTGAAAAAGGAAAAAGAAGATTATAAATAGCTCTGATGAAGACTGCAGGACAGTCGAAACTGTTAGAAAAATAAAAGAGGGAATATATAAAAATTGCATTAGAGTGTATTGAAGCAGTCAGATCTAAGTTCGATCCGAGCTTCATGAGATCTCACCTTTAGCCTACTTCAAACACTTTTACTAACAGTGAATTTTCGAATATAATGGGGCTTTATACATTTAATACATGCTAATTTCGAATAAAATAGAATATTATTTAAACATTTATTAAAACGAATTATTTTATATTTAAACTAACTTATATTATTAACAACTTCATGATAAAATTATTCATGAAAACACATATATTGTAATTGCATGGATTGTACATATATATTTATGAATATTTAAATATATATATTCCCTATAAAGTTTCATTACATCGGAATGTTTTATTTTTACTTTTACCAGTTTGTTCAAAATTCAGTGATTAAAAGCTACATTTTTTCGATAAGCTTTCAAATCATCCTTTCCCAAAGACAATGGGGAATTTTTATTAATTAGTAAAAATGATAATTTAAAATGTAAGAATGGTTCTCAATTAAATTCATTTATTTAGATTTACAAATTCATTTTCTAATTAGAAAATGAATTCAAAGTTAATGAATTTGAAAGTCTTATCGAAGGAATGGATCTGAAATCGATTAACAAAAATGTTAACTTTTGATAATGTAAAAAGCTTTAGGCTGAAGGCATCAAGAGTTAGAATGGGCCGGAAACCAGAGGACAGGTATAAATAGCCTGTAAAAGTTTCAGTGAGGGAGAAGTCATATTTTTTTAGAGAACTTGCTACTAGAAGCTATGTCCATTTAAATTGTGAATTTATATAGTGTCTTCATCATGGTGCATGGCTAACTTCAGAAATCTGATTGCTGGGCCCAAAGTCCCAGAAAATCTTCAATGTAGCTGCAAAATTGAAACTTGTCCATAGCAATCATGAGCTGCTAAATCTGAAAGAAATCAATCCAAATGCTATTCATATAAGTCAAAATGCATGCCTACATTTCAACCCAATTGGACTCTGCCATGTAAACTAAGGAACCAACCATGGAAGAAATGGTAATATCTTTCTTTAATGAACTGCAACTTTCTGGCCAGTTTCTGAACTTTTAATTTAAATCACCCTTTTAAATTAACTGCTGTTAAAATATAATGCCTTTAATTTGTATAAGTAATTCTCTATTTCTATCTCTAGTCTTTAAAATTAATAATTTGTTAAATTTCCTTTCCTTATGATGGCGGTTCATTTCACTAACTTTATTATATATTTATTGAATGATTATTAATATCATTTATTTTTGATTATATGCCAGTAATACTTCAACTCGATAATAATCTCTTTCGTTAAACTTACCTCTTGAAAATAATATAGTATTAAGTTTTATAGTAATTCTTGCCCATTAGAACTAATTTAATACGGTTCTACTAATTATCGAGTTGAAGGATTTATTAAATGGTTGCTAATTTTATTAATGGCTGATAATAATTAGCCCATTTTCTAACCTATGTTCCCTGCTATTTTACTGAATTCACAAATATTTATTTATTCATATTAATAATATTAAAATGTTTTGCTAAAGGTTGATAAAGAAAATAACATCAATATATTCTAATTTAAATTTTATGCTTTATATTAATATTCAGGGAGGGCATGATGTTTAGGGCATGATTAGTATAAATTTATAATTGTGTTAATCACATTTATTTTTAAGCACATTTGATTTTAATCTGACATGATCAGGTCATTACGTAGAGCATTCCTTTTGTAATTTGGATTTTATTAATTAAATACGATGATCATCGAATCATTACTTTCCGAACATTGCTGACACAAGCCATCTCCTACTTTGTAGGCTTGTCATCAGTGATATTATTTTTACTTTAATTACTTAGGAAGAAATCACTTCCTCACTTGCTCGTTATTATATTGGAACACCAAAGTTTCATGGTTATGTCCTGGCCTAACTTTTCCTGTGTTCCACAAATCCTTTATAGGGCAGAAAAGACTTGTAAAATACAAGCCGCCCTTCTTACTTCTTAATCTCTGACAAGCCATTATATTTCATATTTGTTCTTAATGCTCGTAATTCATCAGTACCGTTTATTCTTAGTTCAAATAAAGCCCCGCTCTCATGCTCATAAATTGTAATGAATTGATTTTATTAAAGTGAAACAATTTCATATTCATTTATCATTAAATAAGTTCTTTGTTAAACTGTAAAGTTATGCCCTAATATTTATTATGCTTTTCGTGAGTTGATTTATGGATGTGTGGAAATGAATCTCACATTCTTTTTTTAAAAAATTAGAATCATAATCTCTTTCCAAGCCAAGTACCTTTATTTACCTTTGTTTACTTGTCGGGGTATAGACTTATATTTCTCCCATAATTGCGTGTTAGTTATTGGCATATGAGAACGACTGCCATTACTTACTGTAATTTGTAACTCCCATTCTTAAAGACTAGAGGTAATATATATATAATATTAATCATAAACAATTTGAACAAAAATATTTATTATTATTAAACATTTTATATAACACATTTGGTTTTGACTTTCTTAATTATTTAAGAACTATTTTAATATCAATGCTCGCTGTCTGTATCGGCAACCCAAACATACACATATTGATTGATTTATAAATATCCATAATCATTTTATTGTATGTTAGTAGAGTTAGATCAGGGTCTTAGAAATCATCATCATCCATTGAGCTAGTTTCTTGGTGCATAGTCATGTGCCATCGACATATGTTATCCATTGATCTGACCTGGGATCATGAGTTGGGTTTGAATTCAATTTTGTCTTGGGTTTAATTCTTTGGTTTAACTGGGTTTGAATCCTACAGCAGTTTAGGTTGGTTGTTGTGACATTGACCAGTACAGTATATGACGAGATAATCAATAGTCAAAGATCAATACACCATTCTTAGTTTATGGATATTTGACTATTGGTTACACATAGCTTATTGGGAGTTGCATTTACTTCTGTTTCAATTACAATTTCTGTAAGGTAACCTGTTTTATAATATCAGGTCGTTTAATGTGGGAAGAAGAGGAAGCAACTGTAAGAAAGTTAATTTGAATGTGCCTGGAATTAATTTGAATGTGCACATAACATTTTTCATAGTAATACATAATTGAGCAACCAGGCATTTAATATAGGTACTTTCTTCAATCAAGGGCAAAATATTCATTAGCTGAATGTACTAGTGCTACCTTTATTAATCTAATCTCAGTATATGATTCTGTTTGGAATAATTATCTTTTTTTTAAAAGTTCTAAAACACTTAAGTAAAAGAAAATTGTGAATTTATTTGACAAAATACTTTCAATAAAAAAATCAAATAAAGCTAACTGATGATTAGAGTAGGTAAATACATTCCACATAATTTAGTTCTCTCAACTATTTTATTTAATATATAAATTATGGAGAGAATGTAAAAAATTCATCCATGTTTATGACGTTGCTTTGACTTTACAAAGAAATTCATTCCAAAAATGGAAAAGTCTCTCAATAAGGATATGAAAAATTTGGATGTTTTTTTTCAAATACTGCAATCTTATTTCTTATCCATAAAATGAATTATGCTCAATTTTTCATTTAAACATTATATGAGGAAATATAATCTAAATATAATCTTTTGCAATATTAGACTGAAACATAAATTGCAAAATAACTTTAGAGTATAGCCCAACTGATAATGGAAGTTATATATATATATTATTATCTTTTTTTCTTTAAAATCACACCTGCCAATTTATGATGGGGAAATTGAAAGAATTACAGTTCTTGATTTAGGTGGCTTGTGCTCTGGTGTTATGTAGTTGAGAATAGTGTGTCTGATAAATCAATGCCATTGTTTCCCATTCATTTGTGAAATGAGATGTTTGTTAGTAGGGAATCTAGCTGTGCCATGTGAACATAATATCCTGTGGGAGGGTATAATAGACTAAGGAATGAAATGAAGTTATTGTGTTTAGAGGTTAAATTGATTATGTCCATGAAGACTAAATATTGGAACGATGTCTCACTAACATTTATGTTGCTGCATATATGTCTATGGTGGACTTGTTTGTAGTTTCTGACTCTGAGTTGTTCAAGTTATTTTGAAAAGGGTAGCAGGGTGTCATCTGGTGTTGTTAACAAAGTAAAAGGTGCATAACATTTACCATATAGTACAAATGTGTTCATGCAATTTTCAAATATGTTAATAAGTGTGGTGGTGGTCCATCTGTGTGTGGTCAATATGATTTCCTGAATGCATAGGTGTAAAATATGAGGTGCTGGATTTCTTATTTATATTGGCATAGATTGTAAAAGCAATCAATTGTACTCTATAATCTGCAGTATCATAGGTAGTGGAAGGTGTTTAGGGCACAAAGATTAACTCATAGAAGGAAATCTAATACCTTGGTTCTTGTCTTTCTTTTCAATAGTCCATATTAGAGATGACACATATTCTAATTCTTGATAAGTTTTTGTAAGTTATGTTTCAGTTGCACATATCAGTGTGTCATCTGCATATCTGATATATAGTATATTCGAGTTCAGGGACAAAATTGTGACTGTAAATTCAGCTAAAATTATATGCATTGAGAGGAATAATAGAAAATGAAAAAATTAAAGTGTCTTGGCAATAGATAAAGATTGATTTGCTATAAAGAAAAAGACCCAAGCATCCCATCTCAAAAAAGTGGACTCTGTGAAGGGATTTAAATAACTTTGAATATTAAATTAGTAAATTTTAATAAATTTAAATATTAAAATATTTATCTAGTATACATATAGACTCTGAACACTAAAGAAGTGATGGAAACATGATTATTATAAATGATATAATAAAAGTATGCTAAGTGTGAATAAATGCTAAATTTAAAATATATGAAATACCTTTTCTGTATAATTGTCCAGAACATTTATGTAAATATTATTATTATCCAGAAAAAAGTAAAAAATCTTTGAGATACCCTAGTATCAGTGTTAGGAGATGTACGAAATGATAAACAAAGCTATTAAAAAGTGCTTGCCTGAAGATTTCTATTTCTCTATCCACATTGTTAGTGGAGAGCAAATACTTCATTAAAAAAATGTTGATGCCAGAAATCAAAGTATATCGATTTCCACATATATATTTTTATTTTAATAAATTTCATCAACATTAAATTTAGATATGTGCATTCAAATAAATTTCAAGATGATTAAAACCAAAGAAAGTGAAGAAGTGGCATGCATTGATTTTTATAAGTTATTATCATTTTCTGATTTGTGACATATATACCATGAAGATAATTTGAAGTGATAAACATTCTTATTCATCATCATCATTTTCATCCATTATCTGTCCACTGTAGGATGATGGTCTCTCTAAATTCAATCCATCTTCACTTATCTCTAGCCTCCCTTCTTCCCATCAATCCCATGCACTTCCTTATTTCATCCACCCATCTCACATGTGACCTTTTCTAAGTCTTTTACAATCTCTTGGAATCCAGTTTAAGATTTCAACTGTCAATTTATTATCATCTCTTCTAGCAATATGTCCAGCCCAATTCCATTTCTATCTCTTAATTCTTTCAGTAATGTTTTTATATAAATTGTCTGTATATGTTCATATATACATACAATGTGCAATCTCATATGTGGTCTCTTTCTGGGTCTTTTACAATCTCTTGGAATCCGATTTAAAATTTCAACTATCAATCTATTATCATCTCTTCTAGCAATATGTCCAGCCCAACTCCATGTGATCTTTGCTCATATACCTATTCTTACATATAAATCTCATGTATATAAATTAGCCTGTATGTGTTCAGTTATATACATAGTAGATATGTCTGCCACCCCTTGTTAAATGGATTATGGCCTGTGTATGAGGGTCTTTACCTAGGTCAACTTGGGTATGACAAGAATCTTACGATCTCAAGGGCTTTGAGCAATCTATTATCACATTTTCTAATTAATATGTCGAACCCAATTCTAGTGTGTAGTAGATTTTTCAGTAATGTCCATTAAAGTATAAGGATTATCTATCTATAGTATCATATCTACACTTATAATGTGCATATCGTGTAGAGGTGGTCTATTTCGGACTACTGTGTTGCTAGTCTAGCTTGAAATCCTAGTATTGGTGATTATTGATCTTTTCAACATATATGTGTTCAAGTGTATCAGTGTTATGAGATAGTGTGGAGAGTGGTGGGTCGTGTGAAAGTCTGTGCCCCGCATATACCCTATATATTAATTAATTAAAACAAACTGGAATATTTATCAGATTGGAAATAGGTTCTAATATTATTGTTCTTCTGTAAGTGTCACATAAGTACTCAAAAGTTCACAAAAACACTTTCGTAGAGATAGTTCAAGTTATAACTAATTAAATTTTTTAAAGATGAGTAATAGAAATTATAACAATTAAGAATATCATATAGAAATTTCTAGATAACAAACATACAGGAAAAATAATGATTTTTTTTTTGCAATTTTTTTTTACCAATTCCGAATTATTATATCTTTACAATTTAAATCAAGTTTAAAACATTTTTACACTCATAAGTACTAAGTAATTATTTTTTTTAAAACAGAGTAAAATTTTTAGATATTTGAAAGCCTACAACAATTTAAAATACTGACCAGTGCCATTTAGTTTCTAATTAATTTTAGAGTTCTATTCAGAAATAGTTTTCCTTCCAATTGAATGATGTATACATGGAAATTTGGCCTATAATGTATCTTAAGTCATTGTGAAGAGATTTCTGTGGAAAATGAAGTGAGGTTAAATGTATTCCAACACTATTGTACATGTAACTTCATTCCTAAACTTCATTAATAGCATATATACAGATCTATCTTATCATTGCCAAAATAACATTTTTTATACTCTTCACTCTGCGTTTTTTAAGATATTACTTCAGCCTCAATCTGATGTCATAAGATTAAGACAATATTACCGTTTTTGAGCAAGTTAGTGAAAATGAGTCAGAGAAAAAATATTACATTGACAGATGGAGGTGCTAATACCTGGAGTTTGATGATATAACTAATTCTGTAGTAAACATTATATGAAATCAATTTCTTTTTTGTATTAACAATAATAGTAACGAAATAAAACTATTTTTAATGAAAAAACCAATTATATAATAACATTTTCACTGTAATCAATACTTTTCTTCTAAAAAAAATTAAACATTTCCCCCCTCTTCTTTAATTCCGTGAAGGTAATTATAATAATTACATGTATCATCTTGTCAAATCAATAAAATTTTGCTTTCAAAGTAAGAGCTATAACATTCTGGTGAGCTGATAAATTTTTAATAACTTACTTGCTAAAAAAATAAATAATGTATAAGTAATGTTTCTATAATCTTTATTTATAAAAAAAAGGTTTGGGTTACAACTATTTTAAACAAGAATGTTTATTTTTGCTTGCAAAATAAAAATATGCTAATCTCGGCATATACATGTAGAAAATGAAAAAAAAAAAAAGCTGACGTATGCATATATACGTTTAAAATTGAAAAAAAAATCTGACATACCCATATATCTATATATATGTATAAAATATTCGTGAACATATTTATAAAAAAATGCAAATTAGTTTATGGCTTACAGTTCATAAGTTTGAGCACAATAAATCCTAAAATTGCAATTGAGTTCTGAAAGTACTCGAACTGGAATAGGCCAAAGGACATAAAACATAGTAAAAATGACGATTATACTTTTTTAAATTGATAAAAACATCGAAATGTGAGTCTATAGTTATTTTATATAAGTACACACACACACATATATGTTACTATGTGCTTTTAGATTTAAAGTATTTAAAGAGATTTCTCTGTATATTTTTATATTTCAGCTATAATTTAATTATGCACAGCATAAATCAATTTGAGCATATTGATTATTGGAAATTTCACATCGTGATATAAAATTCCCTTGATTAATCTTACTAATCGAAAGAACATGGAAAATTTCAGCTTCTTTTCTGCACTGTTTGAGTCTGATCAAAATTCGTTCTATCTAATTATGTGGGAACAATTAAATGAAATAGTTTTATAGAAAAATAAAAAAGCTGTTAAAAATACATTGTAATCACCTGGAAACATGATCTATGTTTAACATTTTCTAGAAAATTTGTTACAGTTGCCACTATACACTTAGATGGAAAAGGTTTGTGGCCAAACTCAGACATCACGTCAATGAAATAGGATGACCCTATGTTTTTCAGGCATATGGTGGATCTAATCAAAATAATTTTAAACCAGATTACATGAACTGTTTCAAGAAATAATCATATATTATCACACAAAAACATACACACACATATGTTTATAAAGATATCAAATGAAATAAATATAATAAGCAAAATATTCTAGAATAAATACTAAAAAATTGAATATGCCATATAAAATACATCTAAAATTTTTATTATGGCCAGCCTATGATATTTTATGTCATCTTATTGAATATGGCATAAAAGGTTGTAAGCTGGTTATAGCAAAGTTTTTTTTTATGTGTCAAAGCGTCGGCAGGGAAGTGAACCCCAAGACAACTACTTGTAAGGTGGCTGTGCTAATCACTTGGCCACAAATGCTT
Organism: Epiperipatus broadwayi; assembly: GCA_028023455.1. Taxonomy (NCBI): domain Eukaryota; kingdom Metazoa; phylum Onychophora; class Udeonychophora; order Euonychophora; family Peripatidae; genus Epiperipatus; species Epiperipatus broadwayi. The sequence continues at coordinate 3,454,677 of JAQFVV010000081.1, read as the reverse complement.
GATGTATAGGTAGGTAAGTAGGTAGGTAGGTGGATAGGTGAGTAGGTGGGTGAGTGGGTAGGCAGCCAGGCTGGCAGGCAGGCAGATAGGTAGGTAGGTTGCTTGGTTTAAACATTCATTCCACTACACATTCTTAAAAACACATCTGGAAATGATTAAAAAATATTTGGATGAACTTAATCCTACAATAGTGCACTTTATATAATCCATGTCACATGACTTCATAACTAATTCATTACTTATTAATGCCAAATTACTAAACTTTGATTGACACAATACAAATTTCCTGAATTTACAATTTTGACACATCCAAGACATTAATAATTACCGCCAATAATTTACAGATTATTTTATCTAATCCATTTATAAACTCAAACCCAGTTAAACATTAATGTATGTCTTTTATTTAAACATAAGCACAAGGAATAAGGAATCCAACTTCGTATAATAAAAAAAATAAATTTAGATTACTTATTTGTTTAAAGACTATACCTCAACTTGGAATGTTGTGATAATTTTTAGCCTAATAAATGATTACCAACAACCATTATTGTCTTTATATGAAGTGGAAGATGGCAAAAGTTGTAAGTGCAAAAAATTTGGCACTTGTAAATCAAATTGTAATAAATTTATGTATCATTTAATAAAATCAATAATAAGTATGTTACCATTTTCTTTACAAAGTTTAATAATATATTTAAAAATTAAAAAAATACATCAAATCGTTTAACATACTTTTTTTATTATAATTTTTTATTTTATGAACTATTTTCTATTTCACTTTTCCTCCAATCTTTTGGCCATATTGTATAGTTATTGCCAAGACTTGATTATTGACCATAATCATATAATATGGTCAAAATGTTGGGGCAAAACTGGAAAAAGAAAATGCTTCATAAAATAAAAAAAAAACAGGATTTGAAAAAAAAAAGTATTAAAGGATTTTTTTAAAAACTTATATATATATATATATGTTGATATGAAGATTTTCATGGGTGGCAGATATAAAAGACATATTTTGTGGGTTCATCCGTGTTAAAATATTTTAAATATTGATATACTGACATTTCGACTTGGTAACACAAGTCATCCATAGAGTAATAAAAGATAGACAGATGGTTGTAGAGGCGCTACAATCACTGATTTGAAAAAAATGTTAAAGTTCCACCAATAGCAAAAATGTTAAATTAAGAATGTTTTTCAAAAAAATCTTTCCAAATAGGAGGAAGTTTTTCTGAAGGTTTGTGATGATGGTGTTCTAGCTGTATTTTTATATTGGACTATTTCCATCATCTAATATGTGTGTTGAATGTCTTTAGAAAAGTTTAATTTTTAGTTAAATATTCCAAATGCATTCAACTGTTAGTAATATCACAGCAAACAGGTTAGTATATGCACCAACTGTTAGTAACAGTTGGTGCATATACTAACCTGTTTGCTGTGATATTACTAACAGTTGAATGCATTTGGAATATTTAACTAAAAATTAAACTTTTCTAAAGACATTCAACACACATATTAGATGATGGAAATAGTCCAATATAAAAATACAGGAGGAAGTTTGCTTGTATCATCTCGCTTATTGATACAATCCGGCCTTTTAAGTATCTCAATGGCTTCTCTAATTTTGCACTGGTATAGATTATCACATCTGGATATGATCCTGGTACTAGAAAAATCAATTTTATGACCTGAATCTATAGTATGGAGTGAGAGTGCTGATGATGATGAGTGTTGTTTAACTGCATTAGCATGCTCATCTCTCCTAACACTGATGTGACTATTACTCATACCTATGTAAGAAGCCTTGCAATTTTCACATGAGATTTGATAAACACCATGAGATTCAAGAGGGATTGAATACTTAGGCTTGGTTATTATATTACTGATCTTTTGATGAATAGAAAATGCTGTTTTTATACACATATTTTGTATATAATGGACAGCATAACAGACAAGTTTTTGGTACTCCTATGGGCTCACCTATCTCAGGAGTAATAGCTGATTTATTCATGGAAAATATAGAAGCTCGTTCTTTAGAATCATCCTCTTTAAAACCCCTGATTTGGCTCAGATACATAGATGACATTTTTGTCATATGGCAACATGGAAAAAAATAAATTAGATGATTTTTTCTTACATTTAAATAATATGCATCCTCATATTAGATTTACAATGGAGACAGAGTCTGATGGAAAACTCCATTTTCTTGATGTTTTCATCACCAGAACACCAAATAGCTTATCTTTTTCAATTTATAGAAAGAATACACACAGAGACAGATATTTACATTTACATTCTCATCATCACCCAATTGAGATTGTTTCTTTAGCCAAAACTCTTTTAAATAGTGCATTTAACCTTTCAGATAAGTCATATCTGAAAGATGAAATAAATCATATTAATAGTGTTTTATTAGCAAATAGTTATAATTATAAATTTATTAAAAAAGCCTTATTTCAAGCCCAAAATGGACAAAATAGGAAACAAAAAGATGATAAATCAACTATTAGGATTTGTGGTCCATATGTAAAAGAAACTACAGACAGTATTGGACATATATTAAAATGCTATAATATAAATACAGCATTTTCTACCTGTCAAAAGATCAGCAATATAATAACCAAGCCTAAGGATTCAATCCCTCTTGAATCTCATGGTGTTTATCAAATCTCATGTGAAAATTGTAAGACTTCTTACATAGGTATGAGTAATCATCACATCAGTGTTAGGAGAGATGAGCATGCTAATGCAGTTAAACAACACTCATCATCAGCAGCACTCTCACTCCATACTATGGATTCAGGTCATAAAATTAATTTTTCTAGTACCAGGATCATATCCAGATGTGATAATCTATACCAGTGCAAAATTAGAGAAGCCATTGAGATACTTAAAAGGCCAGATTGTATCAATAAGCGAGATGATACAAGCAAACTTCCTCCTATTTGGAAAGATTTTTTTAAAAAACATTCTTAATTTAACATTTTTGCTATTGGTGGAACTTTAACATTTTTTTTCAAATCAGTGATTGTAGCGCCTCTACAACCATCTTTCTACCTTTTATCACTCTGTGGATGACTTGTGTTACCAAGTCGAAATGTCAGTATATCAATATTTAAAATATTTTAACATGGATGAACCCACAAAATGTCTTTTATATATATATATATATATATATATATATATATATATATATATATATATATATATATATATATATACATATATATATATAATTATACATCATTTCAAGTATTATCATCACTTGGATTAGAGTCTCCCAAATGTAATCCAGTTTCTCCAATCTACAGTCTTTTTTCTCCACAACACATCAGCAAACTTCCTTATTTCTCAGTCTAGGTCTCCTGTAATTTCTTACAATTCAGTTTATACACACCAATGGTATATCTTCAATAATCTTTTTTTAAAAAAATATCCTGGCCAGCACCATTTTAGATTTATGATATCAAAGATGCCTGTCTAATATCTTACCTATGTATTTCATTTTGGATTTCTTTTTATTATCCTTAACATATATCACTCCATACTTCCATAAGTGGTGTGGTATATCTGAATTTTTTTCATTATTCAGTGACCAAATGTTAAATTTCCAAGTAAGAAATGTAATAAATCAATAATAGTAAATTATAAATACTGAACTTTAAGATGTAATTAATGAGAATTTGAACACCGACTTTTAAGCTTCTTGCAGCTATCCACTCCATCTTATATAAACCAATACACATAACAACGCATAAGTGAGTAAGATAAATGATCTCCAATATATGTATTTTGTGCTGAACCAGCACTCATCAGTTGGTCCAAATTGTCATCTCCCACATATATATATATATATATATATATATATATATAGTCAGTGCTTGGTTTATATTGATAGCAAATCCTCAAACATTAATGGACAGACTTTAATCTTCTCATCATCAGATTTTTAATGGTGTGGATGGCTGAAGAGTTGGAAGGTGGAGAAGGTTGAAGTCTGTCCATTAAAGTTTCAAGATTTGCTATCTTTAACTAAGAAATGATAAAACGCATTTGTTAAAAGCTTTTCTTTTCAAAGATATTAGCATATTTTCTTTTAACATTAAAGCATTTCTAAAAGCATTCCATCAAAGTTTAACTGCATGATTAATTTAGTCCACTATGTTTTCATCTGTATTAATATTCTGAGCTCTTAACATCAACTAATTTAAGATTATTAATCTTTTTATTCATGAAAAAACTCTTTTTTTTAAGTGTCATAGCATCGGTCGGGATGCAAACCCACAACCCGGACAACTGCCTGCTAGTGCAAGGCAGTCGTGCTGACCTCTGGACCACCAATGCAAAAAAAAGATTGAGCATTTAAATAGGCAAAACTTTCCATGCAGTGGTGCTATCCTGTGCCAACCAGAGTAATCAATGGATGCCAGAAGGTTATGTGCTAGCATAAGAGATGGTGATCACATGATGTTTAGGGTTTATCATTGAGCATTTCTTAAACCTTTTGTTATGTATCTTTATTCTTTCTTTGTTTTATCTGATAATTCCTAGAACATTTCCTGAAGCTCTGGAGCACAATTCCATCTTCTCAATTTAAATAATCTCCATTTACTTTTACTTCCTTAGCTTTCCATTATAATCCACAAAATATATCTTTGACACCACATGCATATTCTTTGTATGGTCAAGTCCAAGTTTGCAATATATAAATAAAACATAGTGATTCTCTTCACTCAGTAGCGTCACTCAGTGCAATCCAGAGTAATCAATGGATGAAGAAAGGTTTGTGCATATAATCCCTATCTAGTGCCTACTCATTCAATATCCCCAGACTACTTTCTAGTTGTGGCCTTCATCAGTGAGACCCATTGGAACTGAGAGCACTGTACCTAAATCCTAGGATCTAAAGCAAGCCTCTAGCAGCTACTTTTTCTTATTAGTTAAAAATGAAGGTATGGTCCCACTGAAACATTACATGACCACTATTTATTAACGTACACAATCTATTGAACCAGTAGCAACTCTCTACAAACAATAGAATCTCCAAGAAATTGTGGTCGCATGATCTTTTAAAGCCAAATATACTGATAAATGATAATATATTCCTAACAAGAGGTAACACCTTAGATGATTAATAAGATCACTTAGATTTGTTAAAAATAGAAATATTAATTGGTATACTGTGCTTAAAGTTTATTCATGGACTAAAAATGATGACAATCTCTGGCCTAATAAGGGATTAGTAAAAGTCATTAAAGTACTTAACTAAGTTGGGTGCATCAAAATTGTGAGTGCAGCATAATGCTTATAGCTACAAATTGTAAAATATTTGATCATGATAAAGACTAAACAAGTGATGAAACTATTTTAAGTGATTAATTAATAACTTGAGCCAGCTAAAGACAGTTGCTTAATTGAAAAATGCATCTTGTGGTTCATGGTGAGTTGAAATGATAGGTGACTAAAAAATAGCTAAAAAAGTTTTAAAATATATATATTAAATATTGCAATAGATTTAGGAGAATACTTTTTCACCATCTTTATGCCACTTACTGTAAGCATTAGTAAGTAATAAGAGATGACAGATAATAATGCTTATTAAATCCTATCCTTTGCTGTCATATTCAAAATTTCCAGACTGGTTTCAAGCCTATGAGTTTCATCAGTGAGGATCTTTGAAATTTGTAGTAGTGCACCTGAACATTTAGGGGATAGTGAATAAAACAGTGTGGGATAAGGAATTATTAATCACTATCAACAAGTGTCTTTATTATTACCTATTAAAGTTTACCAGGTGTGGCCCAAAGATGGTGAAAAATATGCTACAATGAGGATATGTGGATTTTTGGAAGAGTCCACCTGAACTGAACAGAATAGGTAATTGTTAAACATTATCATCTTGTATATATTATTACTTGTTCAAGCTTACAGGAAGTGACCCAGATATGGTGAAAAAGTGGGCTGCAGTGACGATCTTTGGATTTTTGGAACAGTTCACATGGACTGGGCAGAAGAGGAAATTATTAACCACTATCATATTGTATCTATTATTACTTATTAAAGCTTACAGAAAATGACCAAAGATGGTGGGAAAGCATGCTGCTAAAATAATAAGTATATTGGAGTCGTTTGATAGCCATGTGATATTTTATCTGTTTAATACAATGAGGGTTAACCATCTTGCCTAGTGCTAAAGTGGATAGAAAATAATTCCTACTACCATAATAGTGGTGTTATCAAACTGTATGGAGATTCAACTGTTTAATACTTTTAGCTTAAATAAAAAGTAAAGGCTGTTTGTAAAATTTCCATAGTTAGAGAAGCTATTATAAGTTTCTGGGCTTGTGGATGGTTATGATATAGTAAAATAGAGCTGAAGGAGACAGCAGTAAAATCCTGAAATCTAAAAATTAGGTATATGTAGATAAATAATTAATTGTTAATTTATAAAGAAAATGAGACTAATGTACACATGTAACTTCCCAAAATAAATCTTGAATAAAATCATTTCGACAAACTTGAAAATAGTATCCACTTTCCTCTTACAATTTTTGTCTAATTAATAAGCTAACATGGTTTAAAAAATAGATATTGTTTGTTTTTGAATATCACTATGTGTAAGCTTGTGGTTAAAACCTGAGAGGTCCCTACCTTCACATTTTCAACTGCACAGGCTTTAGGTTTATTGCCATACTAAATATTACTAGAGCATTATCTTAAAATTCAATACTCAAGAATCTAAGCATCCAGGTTCAATTCCCATGCTAGTATTACTGGTACTGGTCAGACCAGCAACACCTAAAGAAGAGGGGGTAATACCTCTCAGAAAATTGTGCACATACTAATTTGTTTACTATTCTTAACAGTTGAATGTATTGGGAATATTTAAATAATGTTATTTTTTTCTAAAGATATTCAATACTCATATTAGATGATTAAAATATTCCAAATATAAAAATACGATTAAAACACCATCATCACAAACCTTCAGAAAAATCCAGAAATTATATATTTTTAAAAAAAAACAGCTTTATTACTACCTAGCATACTTTCAATTTAACACATATATCATATTGATGGATTATACTAATAAGCCATGAATATTATAGACATGTTATAATTGAAAGAATGCTAGGCAGTAACAAAGTGGATTTAAAAAAAACACCTTTTCTGTGGGTGTTTTCATTAACAGTCAGATAATATAATGCTCTTAGATAAATAGTATTAACTGATTAAAAAGTAAAAAAATAACAAAGTAATCCAACTAAAAAGTAGAAAAAAAGTTAAATCTCAGTTAATTTGCCATTCTTGAAAAATATAGCTTAAGAATCGAAGCTTATTATACAACAATTGGAAATTGCAAGAATTTTGTCATTTTAAAATAGGATTTGAGGTTCAAATAAACCATCAAAATCAAAAAGGCCTCAAATGCTTTAATGAAATGACAATATTACTGAAACTTCCAATTATTTTATAACAAGTGTAGATTCATATGATCTCTGATATTTTCCAAGAATGGCAAATTAACCAAGATTCAGTTTTTTATGACTTTTCAGACAGATTACTTTATTTTTCTACCATTTATTCAGCTAGTACTGTTTATATAAAAACATTATTTAAAAAAAACATTTTTTTTTTTTACACATTATTATGTTAAAAGTAAAAAAAAAAAAATCTCAGCTGCAGCAAATTTTAAAAATGCGAACCTACAGATAGACACATACACAGACACTGCCTGTTAATAAAAAAAAGTATATAATATTTAATAAAAAAGCATATAATATTGTAACATTACAAAATGGCAGGGCTAAAGCAATGTGTGGGATTCAGAGTGATCCGAGAAATCATACTCTCCAACTCCAAGATAGATTTCCCACTGATCTCTTCTCTGAAGGATAGTATCAATACTAAAACCTATCCAATAATACATCTCTCAATATTTTTGAACTATGCCATATGGGTTACACATTGTAAACTAATCATGGAACACCCACAACCTCTTATAACACAGGTTTTTTTTCCAAAACAATGATTAAAATCCAGAAGAGAGATCAACTCCTGGCATCATCAAAAGCATTTGAGGACACTTGGACATTGTACAATATGCCAAACTAACAACAAGGCAAATAAAAAGGGTGGGGGCTAACAATCAGATAACAAACATGAAAGATTTAATGTTCACAACATCTTGCACAACATAAACTCATCAGAACTCCAAATGAAAATAACAAGATAGAACAACAATGTAAACCTCATATGTTTGGTTACACATCACTGTATACATTAGAAATAATAAATTATTATTGAAACTAAAGGGACTTTTACATCAAAAAAATTGTATAAGCATGAAGTTGATAGAAAATTTAATATTGAAGAATATATCAAAGATCTTACAGACATAAGCTACAAACATTCAATATTAATAAAAGTAGTAAAAAAAAAATATGACCTTTAACAAAGTGGTTACCAATCATATTTTGCCCAAGTCATGAATTAGCAGTTACTAACCATATTTCGCCCAAGCCATGAATTAGCAGTTACCAACCATATTTTGTCCAAGCCATGAATTAGCAGTTACCAACCATATTTTGCCCAAGCCATGAATTAGCGGTTACCAACCATACTTTGCCCAAGCCATGAATTAGTGGTTACCAACTCTATTTGACCTTTAACAAAGTGCCATATTTTGCCCAAGCCATGAATTGGTGGTTACCACCCATATTTTGCCCAAGTCATGAATTAGCCTCCCTTATATTTCTAGAATAGCAACAAAGCTTCTCTTAATAATCTTCTGAACAATACTAAAGACAGAACTCCATTGTAACATGCTCTTTAAAAAGTTTATAGCATTTCATGCCCATCTCCAATATGTAGAGTGGCATACTACAGGAAATATATAGCTAATAGATTTATGAGAATCACCCAGCACTCCTATCTTTATAAAAAAAAATTACATTTTTATTTACCACTGTCAAACTCACTCCACTCACAACTTTGACACCACCCACCTCAGATAAATACAATAATGATTATTATTAATCATTTACTAAACTAGAGATTATCTCTAGCACATATATAAATTTTAAACCTTTATTAAAGATTATTAGACAAAACAAGACAGGTAATATAAATCAATTGTCCTGGAGCACAAGCTTGCTACAGGACACATGTTTTCCCCTTCTATTATTAAAACCATCTGCACAGAAAGGGATGATCGTAGAAGAAAGTTCAAGGAGGTGTGGGTTATTGCAAGAGACTTAAATTTAATCAACAAGAAGTATTGCGTCCCTTTGTCAAACAAAAAAAAGGAACTTCTGATTTTTATAATTTACATTTCTCGTTCAATGAATTGCATATTTTATAAATTATATAGTCAACCTGCTCCCGGAATTGTTAGTTAATTAATTTTGCAAAGTCTCCGAAAGTTAACTGTGCTTTTAAGTTAGTATACATTTGATTTAAAAATATCTTTTCATAGTATTTTGACTCAGCTCAAGTTTTTAGAGTATCATCTATTATTATACGCAAAAATTAATTGAAATCCCATTTGGCAAATTATTTTAAAATATTTTTATTCCGCGACAAACTAACTTTAATTTTACATATATACAAATGCAAATAACATTTTCTATAGCCCTTAAATATTGTTATAAAAAATACCAATATTCTTTATTTTTATTTTCTAAAAAAAGTTATCTATGAGAGTAGACTGTAAATGGAAAACCAAATCAATGGTTTTAAAGTCACAATACTTTATATGATATTGATTTTTTTTATTTTTAAAAAGCAGAAACAAATTATTTGATTCAATTTAAAAATTAAAAATTTATAACGTTATTATGAAATTATTGAAGTTTTTATCTATTAAAATTTAACTAACTTCTTAAATAAAGAGAAATTATATATTTAAAAAAAAGACAATCGGAGAGCATTAGAATCCGGTAAATTTTAGATAATGCTTTTATATTCGTGTGGTTTAAACTGATCGAAAAAATAAATGAATAAATAATAAATTCAACCGCAAATTTTAACGCATTTTATTGATTTATATAGTTTTAAATTTTGATTCAATATAAAATAAAAATTTAATCTATTTTATCTTTTTAAAAAATTAAGTTATATAAATACAATTATAACTTTCCATTTCATCACATATATTTTAATCATACGAATAAAAACATCACAAAAAAGTTTAATGATATCCCAAACTATTTCTTTATATATTGTTCGTTTCACTCACATTTTCTTTCATGTCGTTCTCATCCTTGTTCAGTATTTTATCTTAACCATTATTTTTAACCATTATTGATTCACTACATAATGAGAATATCTGCAAGCTTAAATCAGTTTATTTAACCACAGCTTTTCTGCATTACAACCATCTCACCTATTGTTTCCTTCTAGGTATTCTATAATTTCTTAGGTTACAATTTAAAATTTGATCTCTTCTACCAACACATTTTGCCCTTTCCAGTTTCAGTTGTGTATTTCTTTCAAAGATGTCAGGGATACCTATTTGTTTTTTCATATATGTATTTCATATGCAATCTCTTTTTGGCACTCCAACCTAATATTTTTATATTGCATGGAATAAAATATATCTCTATTGCACATCTGTTTAAGTTAACACATATTAAAAATCTTCTATTTCAAATGCACATTTTCTGTTAATATGGAACAATTACAATTTAATCCAAATATACCAAATTTCCCACACTTATAACTATTAATTATGCATTAGGCTGAAAATTATTATGTCAATTTATATCATTTTTTAATCCAGATATATTTTAAAATTTAAAAAGAGAAAAAAAGAGAGAAAGAGAGGAGGAGGAAGAGAGGATGGGAGAGAGGAAGGGGGAGAGAGAGAGAGAAGAAGTAAGAGGAGCAGAGAGAGAGAGAAAACATTGGTTCATTGTCTTACTAGATCATTAATTTATGAGATTATGAAGTGCAATTCAGAACTATTGTAAATTAATTTGATTTGTAATATATAAATAAATATTAAACCATAAGCATATAATAACCACAGCATTGCCAAGGCATTATAATAAACAAATAATAAAATTATAGTATGCTCTTGATGAGAGATTATCAACATTGTGCTGGTGTTTAATAATTAAGCTGTACTAATTCCCTATCTATATATACTGAACAATGATAAAGATATGAGTAAAAAATGGTATCTGAGCTAACTGATGTTGGTTCAGCATGAAATGTGCATCTTGGGAAGCATACATATTTTTTGCATGTCTTTGGCTTCATGTTTATGATTACACCCCTCCACAAGGAGTTAAAAGTGAATAAAAATCATCCCTATCTTGCTTGAGAGTGGTGTAGTGAAAATTAGGCTACAGAAATGTTATTCCATTAAATGGATAATCTCTAGTCTAATGAATGACTAATAAAAATTTATTAATATGATATATAGAATTTCCATCAGTCTGTATAATCCACAACAACCAAAATCTTAAGACAATATTGAAAGTTTATTTTTAATAACAAATGCAAAATAAAAATGTGACAACTTCTAATGTCAATTTTCTATAACTGACACAAAATAAAAATTCCATGTCATTTGTTTTATATGATTTTCCAATTCTTACTTTGTTTAAGTTACCCAAATATCTGCAATATTTTTTGCCTATTGCATTTAATTTATTAATAAATTCTCTGTAAAGAAAATCTTAAACTATATATTCAAACTGTCATAATGCAGTTTTACACACAGGCAAAACTCTCCATGCAGTAACACCAATCAGTGCAAGCTAGAGTAATCAAAGAATGCATGAAAGATTATGCATAAAATCCCCTATCTAGCGCCTACTCATCCAATTTCCTCAGACTAGTTTCTAGCTTGTGGCCTTTATCAGTGAGGAATCTTGGATCTGAGAGCACTGCACCTATATCTTAGGAACTAATGCAACCCTCCAGCAGCCACCTTTTATTTCTTAGCTAACTATAAAGCCCGAGTCCAAAATGAAAACACAATAATGTTTTCAAGCTATGCTTATTAACTTGTATAGTCATATAGACCTGAGGTCAGTTCAGAATCCATACATTTTGGTGTCTTTTGTTCTTTAATAACCACTGTCACTGTAATTCTATTAGGCAGAATTAGTATTAAACCATCAAGCATAACATGGTCACCATTCTTTATGCTTACCCAAGCTGTTTACATACAGGCAAAACTCTCTATACAGAAGCACAACTCAGTGCAAGCCAGAGTAATCAGTAAGATGCAGGAAGGTCTGTGTATAAAATCCCTATCTACTACCTACTCATCCAATATCTTCAGAGTAGTTGTATAGATTAGAAATTTATAACAAACTTGAAAATAAAAAATGACAGCAGGGACCTTGCATGGCCCTTACACAATATTATAAAAGTACCATGCCAACAAACAGATGTAAGATAATATTTATCATTCCTTGATTAAACTAAAAAATATATCAATATATTCAATCCTTTTAATATAATAGAGAGTCAGATGATAATATTAATTTGGCAATGGAATATATTATTAATAAAATAAAAATCCTTAACCTCTAAGCATAGATAATATTTACTAAAAGCAACATTAATAGCGGCTAAAAAATTGACTCCCATATTAAACAATGACACTAGTAATAACTATATTTAGCATTAATTATTTCAAATATTGTCATTTTCCATTGTTACACCTGGTGGCAGATTTTATCAATGTTAAACCTTTCATTTTTGTGTAAAATTGTTATTTCATATAAAAACTCAATAAATTGAATATTTTTTCATTTCAATTTAATTTAAAAATAAACACATTCAAAAAAATCATATTTAAACTTTATGAATATTGAAGAAAGGGTTTGTGATAAGAACACAGGACATATGAAGCTTGTCCATTAAAGCTTAAAGATTTACTATCATAATATAAACTGAACGGTAATTGTATATATCTGTGAGAGATAGTGATGTGAACCAACTGATGAATGCTGGTTCAATATGAAATATGTATATTGGAGTGTAGTCATGTGTATCAATTATATGAGATAGATTGGATAGCCATGGGGAGTTGAAAGACTGAGTTCAAATCTCTTACAATTACATTAAGTTTAGTATTGACAATATACATGTATTTAAATATTATATATATATACACATAACATGTTTGAGAAAGAAGCCCTGAAAAAAGTACTTGTTATTATACTGAAACATCAGCTATTTAGCTATTATATTTTTATTGCATGGAAGTTCTTGGTAATAATACTATGAGTTCATTTATTCATGAGAATATTAGAATTAATATATGTATTTACATTATCATGTTTCTTTGAAAGTTTATGACAATGGTATTGTAATTGTTATTATAAGTTAGACTATAATATTATCTAGTATTAATTAATAAATGTATTTAGAAAAAAAAAATATTTAAACATTTTAAATATGTCCGGTGCTTTGTAATAGCATGTAGGTGAGTAGATAATCTAACATTTTGAGTGGAATTATTCTACTCTCTTCTTAAGGTGTTGCTGGGCTGACCACTACTATCAAAGGTATTAAACCTGGAATATTTACACTTTTGACAATTGCAATTAAGACATCGTTCTAACCAAAGAGGCTATTCCACCAAATTTCATATTCTTATCTATGAGGGCTATCTTGATTTCTCTACTTTTTTTAAGAATAAGATTAATAAGAAGTTTCAAAAATTATGAGTTATCATACTAGGCTGACTTATGGGATTGTTTATCATTGTCACATAAACAGCCTTGGTAAATATTTTGCTTAGGGTTATTTCTCTTTCCTATATTTTTGTCTTTTTCCAAATTGTTCATTGATACATAGATGGTCTTCTGTTTTTAATTTAATTACTTAAATTGATAAACTTTACCTAAACAAATTGTAATTCTAAGTACTCAGAATGCTAAAATAAGAAAAGCTTCAGTGTAGATGTATCTTAAATTGCGCTAAGCACTTTTGATATCGTGGTTATGATATCACATTAATAGCGATGAGTAGTGCATATGGGGGTTATGGGTATAAATAGGATGTAAATTTATGTAAATGTATCCAAATGAATTAGATAGCTCACTTGTTAGAAAGGAGGGAACATATTTTCCTTTTATTTATGAAGTTCGAATTGTTGCCAATATACCACACCTTATTTTGTGCTTGGAGTTATTTTACTCTATGCATATAATACTGGCTGATATAAGCCCAAATGTAGGATCAAGTGTGTTTTGATGTTTCAGAGATATGGATTTCTGTTCTAAATTGCTTTTGGCCTTTTTGTAGAGATAGTGGGCTATCTAATTCATTTGGATACATTTACATAAATTTATATCATATCTATATTTATCACTCTTCTGTCTCATTGCTATGTATTTGATATTATAACAAATATATTGAAAATGTTTCACTCAATTTAAGCTATGTCTCCGCTGGTGGTTCTTTATTTTAGCATTGTGAGTGCTCTTTTTATTTTATAATTATCAGTTTGTGTTCTTTTAGTCACTGTTCAATGAGATAACTGTTTTACCATTATACATTCTCCATGTAGTATTGCACACACACACTTTTCATCTTTCAACATTTCAAGTTTAGATTTTGTAGAGATTAATATTCCTCATAAGGTGCTTTGGGGGTTTGTAAAACTATTCTAACATATTTATTGCAAATTTTCTTTTCTTCGTCTGCTATTCTCAGAATTACACTCTACCTACAGTACTTATAATTGATTCTTCCTTTGATGTTTCTTTTCATTACCTTTTCAATATTTTCTTGATGACTGTTGATGGATATTACTTCTATCTTAACTTTGTCTTCTTTTTAATATAGTGAATTGTATAATTCCATGCTTTGTATTTCTGGGTTGGTTAGATGTGTACACTAAGTATTTTTCTGTATGCTATTGTTCTCTCTAAATTGTAGTTTTGATTTTGCCATAAAAAACTTGTGTTACCAGAACATCTAAGTGTGCCAATTTTTGTTTTTGTTCTGATTCTATTGTGAATTTAATTAAAGGTTGTATGTTATCGATGTATGTCCAGAATATTTGTATTAGTGTTTTGACATGTGGCTGTACAAAAAAATGTATCATCAACATAAGTAAACATTAGATGAATTTAGAGTAACATTTGTGTCTGTGGTTTCAAATTCTTCCATGAATAAATATTGCTAATTAGGGGTGACAGTTATGATCCTATGGCTAACCCCTGATGTTTTTGGAAGACAATCATGTTGTATTTAAAATATGTTATTATGCAAAATATTAATAGTAACATTATACTATCAATAGGAAGAGTTATATTTTTAACATTAATTCTATTATTTCAACTTACGCTTTAATGAAATTTGCCTAAATATAAAAATATAATAATGAACACATTTTTCAAATGAAAGAATCCAAATGAAGACAAAAATAAGAAAAAAGAAATGAACTTGAAAGATTTTTAATATGTTCCCAAACAACCTGTTTAAAAAGTTAAAGTCTAACAATCCACAGAAAAGAAAAGATTCAAAAAATTATCTGTTTTCAATTCAAATACACTCAGAGGCAAAACTCTCCATACAGTAGCGCCACCCAGTGCAAGCCAGAGTAATCAATGGATGCAAGAAGGTTTGTGGGTAAAATACCTATCTAGTCTGGGAATATTGGATCAGCAGGCACTAGATAGGGATTTTATGCACAAATTCCTGCATTAATTGATTACTTGGGCTTGCACTGAATGGCACTACTGCATAAAGAGTTATGCCTCTGTGTAAACAGCTTGTGTATGCATAAAGAATGATGATCATGTGATGTTTAATGGTTCAGTTAAAATAATTATCAACAAATAGTTACATTGGCATAATTACTCTTAAAATTTTAATATATAGGGTATATGAGCACAGACTTTCACATGACCCACTACCTTCCACTCTGTCTCATAACACTGATACACTTGAATACATATATGTCAAAAAGAAAAATAATCACCAATATACATATTTCATGCTAAACCAGCAATCATCAGTTGGTCCAGATTATCATCTCTACACATATATACTATAAATGCTCAGATATATATTAAGATAGACAATCTACATACTTTAATGGACAGGCTTCAATCCACATCACACTCCAACTCTTCAACCATCCATCCAATTGAAAATCTGCTGATGAAATGCTCAAAGGCCACCCTGAGGCTGAGATTCTTGTCACACTCATGTTGACCTAAGTTCAATCTAAACCCCACACGTACAGGACATAATCCATTTAATACATATGCAAGTATAGGCAGACATCTCTACAATGTAATAACTGAAACACAGGCTTATTATATACCTGTGTTTATATATGTAATATATAGGGTATATGAGCACAGACTTTCACATGACCCACCACTCTCCACTCTATCTAATAACACTAATACACTTAAACACATATATGTTGAAAAGATAAATAATCACCAATATACGTATTTCATGCTAAACCAGCAATCATCAGTTGGTCCAGATTATCAGCTCAGTTATATATTGAGATAACCAATCTTCATACTTTAATGGACAAGCTTCAGTCCACTCCACACTCTAACTCTTCAACCATCCATCCAATTGAAAATCTGATGATGGAATGCTCAAAGGCCACCCTTTTAAAATATAATCTTTTTTTTATGTGTAACCGTTTATATTAAATCCAAGCCATGAATGCAGAACCAAGTTAGGCATATCAAATAAATTTTTATTCATTGAGATAGCCTCAAGTATCAAGTATCTATATACTTATTAAATATTTTTCAACAAAATGTATATAATAGAAAATCGTATAACTTTACAATATTAGCCCCAAAAACAAAATTTTACTAAAGCTCTTCAACAACTATGGTTTCAACTATTAACAAATAGACTTTTCATGTGAAATTTAACAAAATATATAAAATAAATGCTAAATAAAATAGTCTTATCATTATTCACTTCAAAAGAAAAGTTACTTTAACATCAAAGTATGTCTTCATAAGAGTGATGGTCATTAAAGAATGTTGGGTTTTGAAGTGAATGTGGGGAATGCTATTTTCTTTTATATATATGTTGTATATACGTTGTTGGATTTAACGTGAAAAGATCTACTTCTTAATAGATGAAACCATGGTTATGGAAGAATTTTAGTAAAAAAAAAGTCTTTTTTTTGGCTAGTATTATATAGGACATATGAGCACAGACTTTCAACGACCCGGCTAGTATTGTAAGGTTTTATGATTTTGTATTTATTTATAATTACATGTAAAGCGGTAGGCAGTACTGATAAAGGTCATAACATTGTATGATGACACACTAAATTATGCTGTTAAAATATATTACATTATAATGCTGCAAGACAATGAAAAACTACAACTATTTTTTCTCAAGCGTTGGTAGCCGAGAGATCAGTGCAGTCGCCTTACAAGCTAGCAGTTGCTTGCAGACGGTTGTCACGGGTTCGCTTCCAGGCCGATGCTTTGACATATGGAAAAAAAAAGAGAAAATATCATTTAGTTGTAGTAATTGATCAATTACTTTCTGTAGCTTGGATAAAGAACATAATACAAACATATACGCACATATAAATGTATGGTGCATATTATTATGCTGAAATCAAATATATATATATGAACATTAATTCAGTATTGTTAAATATTTTATCAGAGCTACTTATATCAATAGAACTCACACACTCACATAAAAATTAACATCTTTCATACAACTGCTAAACTTTTAAGTAGTTAGAAATTCAAAATAAGGTAAACACCAGGTACTCAATTTGAGCTTTACAGATACAGGTAGTTCCAGTGAAAGATTTAATGTACATAATTTGTTTTGAAACTGTTTTTAATAACAAATAAATATTTATATGTTTACAGATATGCATTAATAACTGCTAATACAATGTGTATATGTAATAAATACTGTGCACCTAAGCTATTACAAACCATATAATCTTATACTTCATCAATAAAGATTGTGTTAAAAATAATGTTATGATTTTATATACTTTATTTCAGTATATTTCATTAACAGTTAATTTTAAGTGTTTTCAAAATTAAAAAAAAAAAAATTATTTAATCTTAGCTTGCATGCAAAATGTAAGTCATTGCTTATGTGCTATTAGCACCTTGTCTTATTTAATTTTTTACTTGTTATTTACATTATTATGAATTTCTAATTACTTAAGATCTTAACAATATCAGGAAAAAATGATGTTACACACTGCTCACATTAAACTTTGTTGACACAGATAATGTTGTTGAAAGATGAGTTCATGTTTTTTATGTATCAGCCTATTGCAGAATAAAGAATTGTCTACATTTAATCCAATTTCTTCCATTGTGAGACTCTCTTATCCATGTCACTTCATTAACCTTTTTTATCTTCTTCATCCCTATCATATATAATTTCATTCTAGATCTTTTAAATTTTCTATAGCTTTATTGTAAGTTTTTAACTAGTCTTACAGTGTTATCTATTTCTGAAATATGCCCATATCAGCTTTACTTTTCATTCACTTACATCAATAATATTTGTTCTCTCATTCATGTATTTTATTTTTGATTTCTCATAGTAACTCCAGCATATGCTTTATTGCATAGTGTGAAGCTGTGTGTATTTCTTTTCTGTTATGTGACCAAGACTCACATTTATTTAGACAAAAACTGGTAAAATATTTATTAAAATTTATTTTTCAAAAGTATAGGAAGATTTCCCTTGACTATAGAGTTTCTCTACCAAACGTACTTTATCCAAGTTTAATTTTATTTAATTTCATCTATTGTATTTCCATTTGGTTTATAATATCTAATTTATTGCTACTTCAATCGTTATTTTCTGTTTTTGTGTCAACCATAGAACATTACCTTAATCTTTTTTAAAATGTATAATTTTAGTCTTACATTCTAACTTTCACCTGATATTTGTTACAATATTTTCTAAAGCTAGGAAGCAATATTTGCAAAAAACAATCACATCATCTTCTAAATCTAGATGATATAAATAATATATATATATTTATATACATATTTTATATTTCTTTAAAATTTTGTTTGTTTATTAATGAATCATCGTTATAATGTCGACCGTATTTAAACAGTCATTATCAAAGAACTACTTATATATATATATAATATTTAAAGACGTGTATATTGTCTATACTAAATATAATGTAATTATAAGGGGCATGGGTATGATAATAATATTGGCAACAACAAAAACGTTGAACATTTCATCCTCAGATTTTCAACGATATGGCTGGCTAAAGATTTGGAGAGTGGAAAAAATTGAAGGTTGCACATTAACGTTTGAAGATTTGCTATCTTAAGATAAACTAAGCACTGATTGTATATATGTGTGGGAGATGGTGATTTGAACCAATTGATGAGTGTTTGTTCAGCACGGAATACGTGTGTTGAAGACCATTTGTCTATTTTACATGTATGTAGCCATGTGTATCGGTTGTATAAAATGGATTGGATAATTTTAGGAAGTTTGAGAGTCTGAGTTCAAATCCCTTTTAATTATATACATAATAAGCATTTAAAACACGAGAGTAAATCAAATTACAGATCATATATGCTTAAAAATGTAGATATTAATAATTCCGAGATAAACACGTTTTTAAAAGTTTGAAGGTGTATGTTTATTATATATATATCGCTCTTATATTACTATGGAAAGAATGAAAACAATAAAAAAAATATTTCTTAATAGCATTTTGACCTTAAAGCAAATTTATTATATATATAAAAAAAATAATTATTTTTATTTTCATAAGAGAAAAAATGGGACTGACAAAAGATAAAGAGTGCCTATGAAAAATATATATTTCTTTTAAGTCAATAAAATGAATTTTATTTACATACGCATCACTTATTTATTGACATTTTTCGCACAATATTAATTATTTATGAAACAATTTATATTGTAGTAGCTTAAATTTATTTAATAAAAAAAAAGGCTGTCATTGCATTGATTTAATTTAGCAATAGTATGAAATAATGAATCTAAGTAATATTACGAATGCTATTTGCAATCTACTAGAAAATACGTTTCTATATATTAAAAAGGTACAAGCACTTCTTTTATTTAATTAAATCTAATGACAAATGGTTCTCTCAATCAAGACGAAATATATTACAGTATTGTGCTAGGAAACTTTTTTTTTGCAATAAAACAAGTTTAAAACACTTTAATACTCAACACATAGAGCATATTGAATCTAGTGGAATAATCTATCTATCTATCTATCTATCTATCTATCTATCTATCTATCTATCTATCTATCTATCTATCTATCTATCTATCTATCTATCTATCTATCTATCTATCTACCTACTACCTACCTACCTACCTACCTACCTACCTATCTATCTATCTATCTATCTATCTATCTATCTATCTATCTATCTATCTATCTATCTATCTATCTATCTATCTACCTATCTACCTACCTACCTACCTATCTACCTATCTATCTATCTATCTATCTATCTATCTATCTATCTATCTATCTATCTATCTATCTATCTATCTATCTACCTACCTACCTACCTACCTATCTATCTATCTATCTATCTATCTATCTATCTATCTATCTATCTATCTATCTATCTATCTATCTATCTATCTATCTATCTATCTATCTATCTATCTATCTATCTATCTATCTATCTATCTATCTATCTAAAACTTACAACAAATGGGCAGTAATATGCTTAGCTACTCTGTACCTACAGAGATTGTAAAAATTGAAAAAGAAAACAGTTGATATGGATGGGTGATGTAAGGAATTTTACTAGTATGAGGCGGAGAAGTTTTTAGATTTGATAAACTCAATTAAGCTTAGAGCGAACTTTATTGTACAATGAATTAATAATAGTTGATGGTGGTGATATAAGATAAATAAATTCTGAAGAAGGTTTAAAAAGTTGTCGAAATTTTTTTTTTCAATCAGTATACTATGGTAAACTGTTCAGCTATATTAAAGCTCAATTATAAACTCATTATACGTAATAATAAAAAAATCAAAATATTTTTTAAAACTTATTAAATAAAATAAATACATCACTCAAAGTATTTTTTTTATAAATCATTTAATTAAATTTTATTTATGTACACATCACTTGTGTATTGAAATAAAATAGGCATTTATATAGGATAAAAATTACAAATATTGTTTCCAACATCACTGAAATAAAGCAGATAAGCAACGGATTGTTATATAGTAAAGATTAGGACATTTGATTTTTTTTTAATTTGTCTTCTAGAAGATAGATATTCATTGGTTGAAATTAGTTACAGAATTAAACTGAGATCGAATGTTTTTGTAGAAATAACTTAGTATTAAAAGAAAACATAACCAGATATTTGAAATAGAACGTTTTTAATGCAAATGTTTTACTAGTTCTTACTTATGGATATACTTAATAAAAGTACAATGGCTAAAAATTATGTTAGCAGTAGCAAGAAGATGTCAAAACAAAATATATGAGTGAAAAAACAATTAGATATCATTGACATCATTGAAATAATTAACAGGCTAAAATGGAGTTGGAACGAATATATTTATAGAAGATGATAACAGATGGCTATTGATGAAATTGAAATGTTTGCTAGCAAGTCATTAAGAGAGACCAAAAATCACAGCAAATAGATTAAACTTGGGAAGGCCCCCATGCTTGAGGGGATTGATACTAGCTCAAAATGATGATGAAAAAAATTGTGAATATGTAATATCCATATTAAACCACTAAACATCACATGATCACAATTCTTTGTGTTCACACAAGCTGTTATGCAGAGGCTAAGTCTCTGTGTAAGCAGCTTGTGTAAGCATAAACAATGGTGTTCATGTGATGTTCAGTGGTGTAATACCAACCCTGACCTAGGATTAAGTGACTGTGATTATTAAAAAACCAAAGACACCAAAAGGTATGGATGCTGAACTGAGTTCAGAGCTATATAACTGTACAAATTAATTAGCTTGAATCAAAAACATTATTGCGTTTTCATTTTGGACTCAAAGCTTTATAGTTAACAAATAAGGATAAAGGTGGCTGCTGGAGACTTACATTGAATCCTAAGATCTAGGTGCAGTGCTCTCAGATCCAAAGCTTCTCACTAATGAAAGCCACAAACTAGAAACTAGTCTGAGTATAATGGATGAATAGGCATTAGGTAGAGGTTTTATGCACAAATCTGCTTGTATCCATTGATTACTCTGGTTTGCACTGAGTGGCGCTACTGTATGGAGAATTTAGTCTCTGTGCAAATATCTAATATGTAATGCTAACTGGAGAGCAAATAAATATCCCATTCACATATTAATAAAACAAAAGAGTTCAACTACAAAGCTATTTGTTTATAACTGCTTAGCAACAAACATAATAAAAATGTCCCATATTAAACCAGCTTGTCTCTGATGCATAAACCAATGTACATCTCAACAATCATAGATAAGAGTGAAATTTAAATGACCTAATATGTAATTAAAATTACAAATTAAGTGATATAAATTTCAACTATGAAGGCAGAATACACAGTTATTATTTTTAACATCTTTAAATATATATCTGTTCTTTAGTTCAACATACACAGAAAATATCCACTGCCTAATTCTAACTGGATAACATATACAAAGACCCTACTGACATATTAATAAGCAATTCAATTAGTATTTACTATTATTTAGCAATGAACAGCAAAGACTGGTTACATCTTAAAATATCTTGTACTATATGTGAATGAGATAGTTACACACACACACACACGCACACACACATATATATATATATATATATATATATTGTTAAAAGGAGGTTGCCTTGACAACAGTTTGAGATTATTGATTGTTGTCTATATTGGAGTTGTATAAGTGTTGACTAGTTTCTAATGGTTATATATATATATATGTGTGTGTGTGTGTGTGTAATAATGCTTAAGGTAAAATGGGTTTTTAAATCATTAAATACCAGTCAATACTTAGACAATTCCAATATCAGTAACAACAACAGTTTGAAATCACTGATAGTTATTGATATTGCGACTATGTATATATAAATTATGGCAATCTATATATGCAATTAACCAGTATTGTGTTTTAATATTACAGAATCTAAAGTACAAATAGATAGAAAGAGTCTATATTTTTTCTGCCCCTCTAAACTTACTACATAAATCAGAAATCAAAAATTATAACAATAGGAATATTTAAATAAGTCAAATATGTCATAGCTGTAAATTCAATTAACTTTCTAATTTTTATTTATAAGGTAATAATAATTTCTAAAGCTGTACATAATCTTATAAATCACAAACAGATGCACATATAGCAAATATAACCAATATATAATGCAAGACTGAGCTTTTCTCACAAACAAATATTGCAGCTTGAGCTTATAAACGGATTAATAATCTTATCCTATAACAATTCATTTATATTGTTACAACACTTGATTTGCAATATATATTTATAAATTTAGGTGATAGAAGGAAAGTGGGGTATTTTTTCAGTTGGTTGTAATGCAACCTTTATAATATAATGCAGATATAAATTCGGTTAACTTTACCAACATTGGAAATAAATAGTGACTCTTAAATATTTAGTGCTTAGAATATATAATAATATTTTTGAAATGTGGGCATTATTTAAAAATGATTTCTAAAAAAGATAACTGGTAAAGTATTTTTACACTGTGACTTGAAGATTATTATTGCAAAAATACATTAATTGTGAGTGTGAAAAAATAAAAAGCCTTATTTAAAAGCAAGTTGTTGTCTATAGTTTGATAAAAATAATGTTAAAGTTAGTAAAATAGATGCTGAGAATATCCCAAACACTGCTTAATGTGTCTCCACTGTATTATTTATTTAAATAATGAGATAATTTACTAATATACAAATTAAAAATTCTTTAGAGCATTCAACTCTAACATATTTTTGGAATTTTTTTAACAATATTTTTATGGTGGAATTGAATTTGTGTTTAAAAAACCTAGAGTAATTAATGAGGTAATGCTTAGTTTCATGATGCTTTTCTGAGGATTTACTTTATTTTTTACACTGTTGTGATCAGAGGCATATATGTATGGTAACTAGTTTAAAAAAAACATTACTTCAAGTAAGGAATGCTTCTGCTATTGTCACATACATATGTACAAAACTAATAAAAGAGCTATTATAGGATAATGGGAACATTTGATTAGCCTCAGGAAATGTCAATTAGTAGTAATTAATAGTTTCTTAGCAATATCAAAAGCTAAAAGTTATCACTGTTCACATGGATATAATCTCATTTCTATTTTTTATTATAATAGTAATCCATGCAAATATTTCATTCAATATATATATATATTGAAATGAATGTTCTCATGAGTAAAGAATATTTATAAATTAACCACATACTTATTAATGTTTGTTCACCTAGTTGAGGGCAAATGTCACCTTGTTGAAACATTGGTATGTTTATTTTAGATATTATTTTTTTAAACAGAGTTACTCATTAACACATGCTATATACATATATGTTAAATTAAGTATTTTTATGAATTCTTAACTTAATAAAGAATAAAAATAAAGAGATATATTCATGTGACTTGACATAATTGATGTAGCCAAAAAAATCAATTAGTAATTAACAACCCTGAGACTAAACAAGTTTTTTCTATTAAACTACACAATAGCTCCTATATATATAACAATAAAAATAATAAATATAACAGTAATTAAGTATTATATACAGTCTTTCAATCTACAGAAGTACTTTCAGTTAATTCCTTAACCTGCCTCAACTGCTAAATTAAAAAAAAAATGGAAGCAACATCATCAACTCAAATCCTATGAATCCTGAATTTTAATGTTAGCAGCTTGTCTATTAATGAAATCTATTTTATTAAAAATTGCCTTCTTAATTTTTCTTTTATTATGGTTTCTCTCTTCATGAAGAATCTTAACTTTCAATAGCAATCTTAAATTTATATTTACATGTCTTTTCATGATCCAAGAAAATTGCAGCAGTCATTAAATCATTATTATTTTTACTTTTCACATATTTGTATAACAAAACATGCTCCTTTAATCTTTCTCCAATACTGTATCTCCATTTGTCTATATATGATAACATACATCCACAAAAAATTTGATACCCAACATTATTTTTCTGCTTGACAGGTATGACATTTCGTATTTATTAACATTATTTGTAACACAAAATGAAACATTAAACACATTCTTATATTTATCCTTAAAAAATTTTGCTTGAAAATTTGAAATATATAGAATAAATATCAATTTTTTACTATTAATCTTTAACTCCTTTAAATCATTATAACTCTTTTTAAATTAACATAAAATATTATTAATCTGTTCAAACTTATAATCAACTTAAAGCAATTTCTTGGCAAATATCTCATTATTTTTTAATTTATCACAATAGTAGCAGACAATTTTTTATAGATATAATAAACATCTCCATACTTACCCATTCTTTTTAAATACATATAAATAAAGATATAATAAAAGACAAATGATA
This sequence comes from Epiperipatus broadwayi, assembly GCA_028023455.1. Taxonomy (NCBI): domain Eukaryota; kingdom Metazoa; phylum Onychophora; class Udeonychophora; order Euonychophora; family Peripatidae; genus Epiperipatus; species Epiperipatus broadwayi. The sequence goes on along the minus strand of JAQFVV010000081.1, from coordinate 3,429,158 downwards.
CCCAAGATGCATTTCATGCTGAACCAGCACTCATCAATTGGCCCAGTTCACAATCTCTCATATACATCTTTATTATATGCAAAGCATTTATCTACAGTAAATTGTTACATTTTCATTTACCATTGTCAAACTCCCTCCACTCACAACTTTGACGCCATCCATTTCAGATAAATACACTAATGATTATTACTAATCATTTTCGAAACTAAAGAGATTATCTCTAGCACAGATATAAACTTTAAACCGCAGTTAAAGATTAATATATATGATTTTTTTAAAATTTACACACACAGAGTTATTCACCTTTTTTTGTCCCTATGTAATATCTTTATAGATATAATAAACATCTCCATACTTCCCCATTCTTTTTAAATACATATAAATAAAAATATAATAAAAGACAACTGACCTCCAAGATGCATTTCGTGCTGAACCAGAATTCATCAGTTGGCCCAGGTCACAATCTCTCATATAATGTTTTATTACCAAACAAAAAAGATCTAAAACTTGCAACCTTATACAGAATTGGGACTTGTGATTTACAATTTATATATCCCCCCTTTTGCAATGATTTGATTATTAATGTATAACTTAATATACTATTATCTCTTCTAATAATTAAATCCAAATAATTTATACTTTTGTCCTATTCCTTTTCAATAATTCATTTCAAACCATTTAAATTATTTAACTCGTCTACAATCAAACTTATAATATTATAATTCGGAAAACAAAAGCACCATCCACATACCGTTTGTAAATTTTAATATATTTAAAAGAACACATATTTAAAATACTATTCTCACACGTAGACAAAACTAAATTGCAAACTTGTGCAACAACAGGCAGACATGTAAGTCAACTTTGGACATTTTATAATATTTACCTTCAAAAGAAACAACAATGTTATCATAAAAATATCCAAAATGTAAGCTTGTGGTTAAGACCTGTAGAGATCTCTACTTTTGCATTTTCAAGCGTACATTCTTGAGGTTTGTTTGCCTTAGTAAATATTAAAGAATCAATAATAAATTTTATCACATATTTACAAACACCTTTACTTTTTAATGGAAGTTCAATTATTTTTATGGAATCCATTCTACCAATAGAACCATACATTTCTGTCACATCTAATGAAGCAATGACATCATTCTCATTAGTCACTATATTTTTAATTCTATCGACAAAGTGAAAAGATGAAGCAATAGTATTTTCCCCAAATCCTCAGAACTCTTGTAGCAGCTTAAGTCTGATATATAAATGAACCACCAAAATCAATCATAATTTGCAAATATTTACCTTCTTTATGTAACTTTATATTTGCAAAAATACGAGGACATATAGTACAGGAAGGATAGATTTAATAATACACATTATTACTTAAGGCTTTATCTCAAAGGCTCAAGCGAAATTTTTTAGGGATATATATATATATAAGAATGTGTTTAATTTTTCATTTTGTGTTATAAATAATGTTAATAAATTAGTGATTAATTCTAAAAATGTCATACCTGTCAAGCAGAAAAGTAATCTTGTGGATTAAATTTTTCGTCAATGTATGTTATCGTATATAGGATAATTGATGTGCAGTATTGGAAAAAGATTAAAGGAGCATGAATGGTTTATACATGCGTGTGAAAAGTAAAAATAATAATGATTTAGAGACTGCTTTAGTTTTCTTGAAACATTAAAGAACGTGTAAATATAAATTTAAGTTTTATACTGAAAGTGTTAAGATTCTTTTTGAAGAGAGAAACCATAATAAAAGAAAAAATAAGGAGGCAATTTAAATAAATAGATATCATTATCATCATCAACCATTATCAATCCACTGCAGGATGAAGGTCTCTCCAAGTTCAATCCATCTTCTCCGATTTTTAGCTTCTCTTCTCCACATCACTCCTACACACTTTCTTATTTTGTCTATCCATCTCACATGTGGTCTCTTCCTGGATCTTTTACAATCTCTTGGACTCCAGTTTAAGATTTCAATTGTCCATCTTATCATCTCTTCTAGCAATATGCCCAGACCAACTCCACTTTTCAATGAGGTCAGTAACACCTGTTTGTTCTCTTACCCATATATTGTATTTTCAATCTCTTCTTGTTACCCCCAACATGCATCTCTCCATACATCTGTAAGTGGTCTGATATCCATGTATTGCTTTTCTATTAAATGTCCAATTCTCAAATCCATAAGTAAGAACTGATAAAACACATTTATTAAAAATCTTCCTTTTCAAACACATAGGCATATTTCCTTTTACTATCAAGTTATGTTTCCATCTGTATTAATAATCTGACTAAGGTATTTGTAACTGTTAACTTCTTCTAACTTATCATAATCAATCTTTATTTTCAGATTTTGAAAAAATCCATTAAACATTACTTTAATCTTTTTAAAATTTATCTGTTACATCTTTATCATTTAGTTTGTTATTATTATTATATATATATTTTAATATTATATTTTTTGTAGTTTAATTTTTATGTGTTGGGTTTTTGAAAGATTTGGGAGGATTTTGGTTGAAAGGGTTTGGATTGAGTTGTTTTTGCTTTATATTATTTTGTTTTATTTTACTTTTATATGGAAATATGAAGAATAATAATTTTGGTTGTATTGATATAATATTTGTCTAATTTTTTATGTTGTAGTTCTGATGAAGACTGCTAGTACAGTCGAAACTGTAAAATATATAAATAAAGTTATTTGCTTAAAGTGTTGAAGGAGTATTGATGAATTTATAGTGCAATATATAATTTTGCTAAAAAAATTTGTATTTCTTCACCTGCCTCTTTTAATATATCAATTATAATTCCATCATTATCTGGAGCCTTTCCTTTCTTCATACATTTAATTGCATGTCTCTCTTTTTCATTTAAAATTTTGGGCAATTTGGAAGATACAGTAGATATAGGTGGTACTTGTTTTTTTATTTTATTACTATATAATTCTTGATAGAAGTCTTCTACATATTTCATGATGTCATCTCTCTTTTTAGTAATAATTCCATCTTTTTTTCTTATTGCAGATATAAATTTTCTACCAATACCAAAATGTTGTTTTACATTTTTGAGACTTTTATTCTTTTCTACAGTTTTCCTTGCTAGTTCACAGTTATACTCTTTTATATCATTTTCCAACTGTTTTCCCACACCGTTTTACAAAATTTGAGATATTCAATCTTTTTAATCCATCATTTTTGTATATCCTTATATTCCTTCTTTTCTACATAAATTCTCTAGTCTCAGTAGAAATTTTATTGGCCAATTGTTGCTTTTTTCTACCAGCTATCTTTGTTGCAGTTTTTAAAAGTGTATCAGTTAATTTCATATTAATGTCATTCAAATCTGAATCATGTTCAAAATATCTACTAATACTTGGGACCAATTTGTAAGTTCTAATTTAAATTCATTAGAATGTTTCTGAAGATTAGGAATATCAACTGTAAATATTGTTTTTCATAATAATTTTTGTCTCTCTAGATTTGCATTAACACGTATCTTACATCTTACTAATCAATGATCACTTCCTGTGTTAAATTTATTAAGAACATTGCAATCTTGAAATATGTATTTTTGTTACTCAAAATATAATCCAATTCTGCTGTACCTTCATTTGGATGCTTCCATGTCCATTTCCTTTTAACATTTTTCTCAAAATAAGAATTCATAATATAAAGTTTTTCTTTTTCTGCAAACTTCACAAGTCTATGTCCTCTCTCATTTCTATTACCATAACCAAAATTATCTACAGCACTTTCATCTTTCATTTGTTTATCAATTCTAGCATTAAAGTCTCCCATAACAATTTTTAAATGTTGTTTACTCTGATTGAAAGTCTTTTGTACATTCATATAAAAAATTTTCTACTACTTCATCACTATGAGAACTTGTTGGGGCATAAATCTGAATTATCTGCATTTGGTATCTGCGATTAGGTTGTATAACTAATCTTGCCATTCTGTCTGATACACCATCAATCTCCACAATGTTGTTTTTCCACTTTTTATTTACAATGAATCCTACTCCACTTGTATTGCCAATATTTGTGCCTGTATAATGGAGCACATGTCCACTTTTTAAATCAATTGTCTCTTTATTTTTCTTCTAACTCCACAAAGTCCAATAATGTCCCATTTGATATAAGACAGTTCTTTTGCTAATTCTTGAAATTTTTCTTCATTTGAAAGTGATCTGCAGTTATAAGTACCTAAATAAACAGTCATCATCAAATAGCAGCCTGGGTCCACAATCAGGGGATTCTTAGCACCCTCCACCTTCGGCCACCAACTGCTGCCTTGGTTGGTGACTTTTACAGCCCCCTGGGAATAAGGGCCATGATTTACTTTTGTCTGTAATTATTGTATATATCTATTGGAAAAATATTTATTTTTTACACATGCATTCATTCTGCCTTATCAGGCAGCTGAGAAGAAAGACCATGGTGTTTCTCGATCTTAAACTCAGAGGTAGAAAGCCAATAAACTCACCATGCTGGCTAATGTGTGATGGTGAGCAGACCATCCTAGTAATAGCAGCTGCAACAACAAGAACATATGGAGTGGGCATTATAAATTTGTCCTGCTCAGTTCCTTTAAGGCCTCCAAGAGGAATCAAAGGTCTTCTTTCAGTTAATAGCAAACTCCTTTCTGCAGTCAATAAATACATATAAAATGAATTTAATTAATAGACAAGCTGCTAACATTAAAAATTGGTATTCATGCGATATTAGTTGATATATTTGCTTCCATTTTGTTAATTACCATTATATTTCTTATTTTTATTGTAACATTTTTATTTACAACCGTCAAACTCACTTCACTCACAACTTTGACACCATCCACATTGGATAAATACAATAATGATTATTATTAATCATTTACTAAACTAGAGACTATCTTTAGGACAGATATAAACTTTAAACCTCAGTTAAAGATTAATATATCTGATTCTTTTAATTTTAAACATACACACACATGGAGTTATTCACCGTTCTCTTTCCCATGTGTAATATCTTTATAGATATATTAAACAACCTCCATACTGCCCCATAAAAGTAAAATAAAAGACAAATGGCCCCAAGATGCATTTCATGCTGAACTAGCACTCATCAGTTGGCCCAGGTCACCATCTCTCATATATATCTCTATTATATGAAGAGTATTAACTATAATAAATTGTTGTTATTACAAAGTTTTTTTAATTAATGGACATTTTGTTTGTATTAAATATATGTATTGTAAGGTAGAAGTTTAAAGCCATAGAAAATATGTAATAGAGATATAAGTAATAAGTAATATACATTGTTTTAATTTTGTACTGATGACATTTTCCTTGTAATTCTGTTTGATTATTTTCCTCATCAAGTAATGCTTTTTTTCAATACAGTTTAACTATTAGAAATAAATAAAAGACAACATTAATAATCTATAGCTTCCTGAAGGTTTGCGATGATGGTAATTTAATTATATTTATATATTGGACTATTTCCATCATCTTGTATTAAATATTGAAGATCTTTAGAAAAATTTAATTTTATTTAAACATTCCAATTACATTCAACTGTTAGTAAAAACACACATTATTATATGCACAATGTTTTGAGAGGTATTATTCTACTCCATTCTTCAGTTGTTGCAGGCCTGACCAGTGACAGTACTAGTAAGGTAATCACACCTGGATCTTGAATATTCAAATTTTAAGATAACCCTCTAACCAACTGAACTATCCTGCTACTATTGCCTTAAAATTCAATATTCAAGAATCTAAGGGTCCAGGTTCGACTCCCATGGTAGCACTGTCACTAGTCAGGCTGGTAACACCTAAAGAAAAAAGGTAATTAATACTTTTCAAAACATTGTGCCTATGCTAACCTGTAAGATATTACAAACAGTTTAATGTAATTGGAATATTTAAGTAAAAGTTAAATTTGTTTGAAAGCATTCAGTACTTAACATTAGGTCATGGAAATAATCCAATATGTAAATACTACTAATAATCTGTAGTTGGGGAAAACAAGAAAATATTAAATATAATCTTAATATCACAATGTTTTTGAGATAATATTTTTCTTTCTTTTTCAAGTGTTTCTAGCTTGATCAGTGATAGTATTAACATAGAAATAATATCAGTGACTTTAAATTCATGAGTACTGAATTTAAAGTAATGTTCTAACCAATTAGCTATTCCATCAAAAGCAGTAGTTAATAAAAAATTTATATGCTTACCTATGAAAATCCTACCAACTTTTACATTCATTCTTGTGATTAATGTTAATAAGTATTTTTCAAATGCTATGGATTATCACACTAGGTTGAATAATAGTGTTATTTGACATTGCCATGTGCGAAACTATTTGATATATTTTTTGTACTTTTTCTTTGTGTCCAATAATTTTGTGTTTTCTCAATCGAATACTTTAGATACATCTATTTTTTTTCTAACAATATATTTGAAATATAAAAACAAATTTTTGTTTATTCTAAAAACATTAGCCATTAAAACCAGACAATGGAAATAGCCTAAAATATAGAAACTTATAATAGTACATGTTCATACATGTATATATCAACCTCTTCATCATCATCATCATCATCATTTTTAACCTTCATCGATCTACTGCAAGTTGAAGTTTTCTCCAAGTTCAATCCATCTTCTCTGATCTTTAGTCTGTCTTCTCCATATCACTCCAGCACCCTTCCTTATTTCATCTAACCATCTCACATTTGATCTTTTTGTAGGTCTTTTACAATCTCATGGAAGTCAGTTTAACATTTCAATTGTCCACTTATAATAATCATACTTTGTCCAACCTACATCCAGTCTCTTAATTCTTTCAAAGGTGTCAGTAACAGTCAGTTGTTCTTTCACCCATATATTCTATTTTCTGATCTCTTCTTGTCACACCTAACATTCATCTCACTATATGTTGCTGAGTGGTTTGGAGTAGTAGATAGTCTAAATATATACTGTATATACTATCAGCATGGACATTTCCTTCATTACTTTTATTATCAAGAATATTTCTTATGTGAGTAACTTAAATGACTTTTTTTATTTTCCCCCAATTTTTTTATTTCTTGATAAGTAAATAACATAAATATTTTCCCATTTTAATAATTTATACAAAATATACTAACTGGAAAACTCTTGCTGCCCCTATTACTACATTTTTTAAAGTTCCCAATCCATAATTCTTTGAATAAATTAAAATTTAATATTTAATGCATCTAGCAATCACAACACTCATGATTAATGTCTTATGCTTCTCTATAATTCTAATGATGTGAGAAAAATCTGCTGCAATTTATTTTAAATATATTCCTTTGCTTTAATCTTCATTATAATTAGTTTCAATTTTTATCACTATACTATAGGATCAAAGTCTTTTCAAGATGAATCCAGTTTCTTTTGATACATAGCCTCTTTTCTCTACATCACACCAAAACCTTTTTTTTTATTTAATCTATCCATCTCACTCCCGGTCTTTTTCTAGGTCGTTTAAATCTCCTAGGTTCAAGTTTATGATTTCTCTGTCATCTATTATCATTTATATCCTGAAATGAAACTGGGATGACTGTGCGTCCTTTCATTTAAATATTTCACATGAGATCCATTTTTGTTATTATCATGTTACATCTTTTCATAATTTGTTTAATGATCTCAAATCTCTGAACGGCTATTCTTCTGTGAAAGTGTTCATGTCTCAAATTCATAAGTAAGATTAAATACGCATATATTCAGGTATACTTAAATGCATTGCATTATTTAGAAAAGCTTTTATTTTAGATAACGTATTTACATTTTACCTCTCAACATATATGGCAACACTACGAGCTCATCTAGCCCATTTTAAAAATCTTTTCTAGGGAAAAAATAATTGCACACATGGATATGTTTATAATATAAATAAAATGTCCAAGTTAATTAAAACAAAATTGTAATTATAATAAAAATAATAAATTTAACGGTAATAAACTATTAAAAACACAATTGGCTCTACATATATACTCTTCATGTAATAAAGATATATATGAGAGACGATGACCTGGCCCGACTGATGAGTACTGGTTCAGCACGAAATGCATCTTGTGTTTTATTGTATATTTATTTATATGAAATTATTTATGAAATAAAAAAGAATGGAGAAATATGGAAGTTGTGAAATCTATAAAAAAGTCTTTAAATCTGTTTTTAATAGTTTATTACCGTTAAATTTATTATTTTTATTATATATATATATATTAATTATAAAGGACTTGAACTCGAACTTTCAAGGTCCCTACATATTTTCCAATCTATCTTATATAATTGATACACATGACCACATATATGTGAAAAAGATGAATGATTCCAATATAGATATTTTGTGCTGAATCAACACTCATCGGTTGGTCCAGATTACCTATCTCCCACACATATATACAATCAATGCTCAATCTATAATAAGATAGCAAATCTCTAAACGTTAATGGACAAGCTTCAACTCTTCAGCCCTCCATTTCATTGAAAATCCAAAGACGGGATGCTTAAAATTTCTTGTTGATGTCAATATTACTGTCACACCCATGTTGAACTTAATTCAATATGCTCCCTCATACATAGGATCTTGATGTGTCGATTTAATTATACAGAAGAGGGATGGGGAGAAAATAGAATGAATATGTAATATTTAAATATATGTATACTATCTATACTAAACTTAATGTAATTATAAAAGACTAAATATGTATATTGGAATTCATTTATCTTTTTCACATGTATGTGGTCATGTATATCAGTTGAATAAGATATATTAGATAGATATAAGGAGCTTAAAAGTTCGACTTCAACTCCTTTATAATTACATTAAGTTTAGTATAGACAACATACATATATTTAAATATTATAAATGTGTGTGCGGGATGTAGGTGGGTGTGATATCAATTAATAATTATATTATAATCATAAATTAATAATTGTAAATTAATATGTATGTGTACTATGTAGATACAATATATCCATTACTTTTAACAAACACAATTCACAGATTATAGCAATCTTAATATATTTATCTAAAGAAAAAAAGTTTAATGACATAGTAATATCAACAAAATATTATATTATTACTAATTTATAAAAAGGATACAATATTTATATTTATTAATAACATTTTAACATATTCGATAATCAAGAATCTAAAGTTGTAAGTACGTCTCCTATGCTAACATTGTCACTGGTCAGAACAGCAAGACCTGAACAAGAGCGGAACATAATGCCATTCGAGACGTTGTGTAATCTACTTATCTGTGTTGTCTACTAACTTGTGTTACTACTAACTTGTGTGTTATTACTAACAGCTGGTGTATTTGGCAAAGTTTAAATAAAATTTTTTAGACATATAACATTTAATGATAGATGATGGAAATCGTAGTTTATTTTTTGATATTATTTTGCTTTATTGAAGGGAGAGCAGGATGTTGCCAAAACACAAATATTAATACCGTTTTTTTTTAAAAAAAATACTTTATGTTACTTTACTTAATAATTAATCATAAAATAATTTGCACAATAGTTAACTTAAATTTGTTTATACATAAGAACTTTCGTGCGTTGTATTTAAATTAGCAGTAATTTGGAAAAGTGCGTCTAAATACCATTACTAGCATCTAATTGAAATTCCCTAGAAAACAAATTCTTATTTGTTAAAAGAGTACAAATACTCTTTTTATTTAATTAAATCTAAGGATAAATGCTTCTTAGAACAAATACAAAATTGAGAAAATTTAATTTCACTTTACAAACGTGAAAACGAAATCATTAAAGGCAATAATATAAAAAAAAAAAAAAAAAGAATTTAAAAAGGAATTAAAAATGAATTATCTCCAGAGATATAACATATTTTTCAAGGTTGGTATTCTTACGTAAATTGCATGCTGAATTAAATTAATTAACGTGATATTTTGATTTTTAAAAACTTCTAAGTTTATTTTTTCATCAACTTAATTATCATAATAATAATTGTCTGATTTATTGCTTATAAAAAGTTACTCGCATCAGAAGTGATTGTGATGAGTCGCAACTCATGTACCTTGAATTCCAGAGACCACCAATCTACCACTGTATTAAAGTATGTCAGACTCAAATATGTTAGAGCATGTTTAGATTGTACTTTAATCGCAACCAGGCAGTACTGGTGTCATTATACTATTTGTCATTCATTCTACCTCAAAAGCCAGACATAAATAAGTGATATTTTATGCTTCTGAGACTTATTCTTGTCTATCAAATGGCTCATTGAAGAAACAAGTCCACCAACTTTTTAGTAAATGTTAGGATAGCTAACACTGCCCCACATCATCCCATTAACAACTCTATGTGGCAAAGCGATATCCAGATAAGATCTTAAAATATAATGATAATCATTCTGTATCCATCTTGTTGAAAATAAACTTCATCATTGTTCACAAAAAACTCTTCAACATGGTGATGGAATAGTACATAACTTGTTAAGGGATCATCATCATCAACCATTATCAATCCACTGCAGGATGAAGGTCCCTCCAAGATCAAACAATCTTCTTTGATCTTTAGCCTCTTTTCTCCACATCACCCCTGCACACTTTCTTATTTCATCCATCCATCTCACATGCGGTCTCTTTCTGGGTCTTTTATAATCTCTTGGACTCCAATTTGATTTTAATTGTCCATCTATCATCATCTCTTCTAACAATATGTGCAGCCCAACTCCACTTCAGCCTTTTAATTTTTTCAATGAGGTCAATAACACCTGTTTGTTGTCTTACCCATATATTTCATTTTCAATTTCTTCTTCTTACTTTTAACATGCATCTCTCCATACTTCTTTGAGTGGTCTGAAGTCTTTGTATTAAGTGTCCAAGTCTCAGATCCATAAGTCAAAACTGGTAAAACACATTTATTAAAAAACTTTCTTTTCAAATACAAATACCTAGGCATATTTCCTTTTACTATCAAGTTATTTCTGCCAAAAGCACTCCATCCAAGTTTAATCCTATGATTAATTTTATCTATTATGTTTCCATCTATGTTAATAAACTGACCAAGATATTTGTAACTGTTAACTTCTTTTAACTCATCATAATAAATTTGTATTTTCATACTTTAAGAAAATCCATTTAACATTACTTTAAGTATTCTGTCATCATTATTATTTTCAATTATTATTGTTCCACTGTATGATGAAAGGCTCTCCAAGTTTCAATCCACCTCTGATTTCTAGCCTATCTTCTCCTCACCACTCCAGCATATTTTCTTATTTCACCTATCCATCTCACCTGTGGTATCTTTCTAGGTCTTCTACAATCTTTTGGAAATTCAACTGTCAATTTATTATCTCAACTCCATTTCAGTCTTTTAATTTTTGCAATAATATCAATAACACCTTTTCATTCTCTCACGCATGTAGTTCGTTTTTGATCTTTTAAACTCAAGATATATTATTACTACATTTCAATACCTTTAGTAAAAAACAGTTTAAATTTATGATAAATATTTAATACTTCAATTAGATGGTGATACTAGTTTATAACTATAGTCAAAATGTCTTCTAAATATATAACATATACAGTGTATCCAAATAAAAAAGATAACTAGTTCTCTCTCCCCATAGCTTATGCTAACATCCTCAAATTAATGCATATATTATGCAGTGACATTGGTTAACTATTCACTTTAAAATCTAAGTTACTAGTATACTTACTTAAGACAAAACTCATGATAGTGTTTTATATCTTTGCCAGCTATCTTCAATGCTCTCCTGCCATTCTGAAATCTTTCAAGCAACTTGAAAACATTCTCCTGATTCTTGGCTTCACTGTTTTCACATTACTTTTGCTTAATTTAAACCAAAATTTAATGTCAGTAAATAATTTCATTGTTGATAAAATATAAAACATAGTGTCACATTTTATGTTTTGTGGTGAATAACTAAATTATATCCTATTTAACATATACATTGATTTAGAAATAGCACTTGAGACATGTGGGAGAAAGAACTGTTCACAAATCAGTTTTTACTGGGACAAACTAGGTATATACATAATAAATCACTTCACAGCAGTTTTTCTGTGGGTTTGTGCTGCCCAGGTGCAAAATTATGTTGTGTTTTATTTGATTTAATTTAATTCTAGGACAAAGTTAATTAATGAATTATTCACTAGATGGCTTTCCACTGTAATTATGCAACACAATTCAAGGAGAAATGGGATGGTCCAGGTTTTATATGAGAGATGCAAAAGATAAAATGAAAATGTTTGGTAGGTTGCAGTTTATGGATAATAAAAGAATAGCCAAAATAGTATTTAATTAGGTAATGAGTAAAGGGCAGGCAACAATATGGGTGAGAAAGGTAATGCAGTATGCAAAAGATTTGGATAAAGAATTTATATCACTATACTTGTATAAAAAGTGGGATGATTGTGTTAGGAGGATTGTTGAGTGTTATGGTGATAAGGAATGGGATAAAAGAATAGGGAGTTGGAGAGATGGAGAACTAGTATGGAGGATAAGAAGAGTTTAAATATATATAGAAGTAAATAGATCAATGGGTGCAATTAATTTACGATAATAGTAAGGAAAGTAGTTTATTGTTTAAGGTTTGAATGGGATCTTTAGCAACAAGAGAATATACATGTAAGTGGAAAAATATGGGTGATTTAGTTTGAAAATTATGTAAGGAAGGTATAGAAAATATTAGGCATCTGTTAATTGAATGTAAATGCTTAAAAGCAGAAAGGGTACAAATAATGAAGTTATGGGAGAATAAATATGAACAAAGTGATTATACAAAAAGTGGGTTATTGTTTTTTATGCTTTGTTTGGGAAAAGATAAGGGGAATTTTGATATAAAGGCCATAGAGTTGACAAAGATTATGTTGTGGAAATTAAATGGAGCAGAATAGAGAACAATATGAAAAAACTTGGAGTGGGGAATGGAAGGGGAGGGTAAAGTGGCCAACAAGTTTCTTTGGGCATAGTTGCTGAGAGATTCCCGACTCCGTTTAAGGAGAAGTCACAGTACATCACATCACATTACAAATTTCTGACATTTGTTAATTAGACTATAGCATTGGCCAGTGCCATCCTTTGGATTTTGATGCTCCAGATACAAATATGGAATGGGGCCCCACAGTAAATAAAAATGTAAATAAATAAATAAAATCATTAATTTTTAATATAAGAAAGAAACATATACCACATTTATTCTTATCTAAATACCAATACTTAACTTGTTACCCATTAATATTAATATAAAAGAAAAACAAACTTAATATATAAAAACTTGCATCAGATGTCACTTTTTCAGTCTATTTCTATTAATGCATGTAAGATAAATATTGTTTTGTTGATTAAAATAAGATAGTTCAGTGTGGTATGCCACTAAGTCTGATAAAACAATAAAAAACACATAAATAACACCTACAATAAAATAAAATCACTAGTTAACATCAGCAAAATCAAGTACTGTAGCATCCATTTTTAAAAATTATTCTTTTAATTATTGATGGATTTAAATTTTTTTATTAAGACGAATCGTGTGTTCTTGCCTCTACAGTGTGTTGGTCAGGTGCACTGCACCTCCTGCACCTCTGCATGGAATGGGCCTGCTTAGGAGAGGAACAATATATATATATATATATATATATATATATATATGTGTGTGTGTATGTGTGTGTGCGTGTGTGTGACTATCTGAATGGGCACAAGGAATTGAGATGCTTTGTATCTGCATCAAATAGTTATGTTATATTTTTTAAAAAAAATGAAATAGCCTTAGAATTTAAAAATTTTTTTTGCTAGAGATTGTTTGATGCTTAGATGTGGATTGCTTATGCAGTTGATTGACCAATTTATAAGTATTCATTATTATTATTGTGGTTAGTGAAGTATTTAATGCCAGAGAGAGGGGTTGTTATTATAGGAATTGGTATATTTGGGCAGGAAAATGCAAAGTTATTTTATGTTAGTGTAATATTTGGTTGAATGGTTTCGAAATCCTTTATTCATTAATACTTATCCTTTTGTCAACAGTTAATAGCCATTTCAATTATATTTAGTTAGGATAGTTTAATATTTAGGTTGCAGTACATCTGCATGCATATATGTCTGTATTATGTTTCATTTCATTTTCATCTTTTAACAAGAGCAAACAATAGTTCATGTACAATAAAAACATTTAAATTACAGTAATTATCTTAAATAATTTAACAAATATATATTTCTTTCCAATGATTAATAGATAGTTGAATCAATGAATTATTTTACAAATTAAATAAATTATTAATCATTTTTGTTTAATAGTTAATTAATATTCATTTTTCTTTCAAGTTTGTAAAAGCTATTTATTTTATTATTATTTTTGTCTTGATTTAATCAGAATGATTCTTTTTTAGAAAAGATTTTTTTTTTGAATATGTAATTAGATTAGATAGAAAGGAAGAGTGGGAGTAACCTTGTGAAGGGAAATGACCTTTTTGCTAAAGAGAGCTATTTAACAAAGATCTCCAGTGAAAAATTTGCATATTATGTAATGTAATTGTAGCCAGAAAACAGTGACTCATTATTGTGAAAATTAAAAAAAAACAGTTGCTGAAGTCAAATTGATTTTAAAAAAGACTTTGGAGTAAAACATCGAAAGGATTTTAAGAAATTTATTATGAGAAGAGTTGACTAGAATGGAATTCTTAATTTTCAAAAGGTACACAGTTTACTTTGCTCTCCTCGATTTAAACGTTTTGAATTAACCACTTCATAACTATTGCTCTTTTAAAAATGTATGTTGATAACGTCCAGTCTACATTACTTCATTTAATTGTCATTTTAAATAAGAATAAATTGCATGAATATTATTGTTGTATCACTAACCAACATGTATCTTTTAATATATCTGGAAAAGGCATGCAGAACTATTTTACAGAATATATTTTAATTCTTCACTATTTTCCGTGTTGTGTTTTGTGAGGATTAAACATAGAATTAAGAATATGCATATTTTGATAAATCATGCCATGTTCAAATTCATCATAAAGCGATAACCGTATTTATTTATCTGATATTTCTGGAAATAATACTATTTTAAATGAAGGAAATAAAATGTGAGTTACTTCAAATTAAGTATTTGCTTAAATCGAATGGAAGAATAGAAATGTGGGTAATTTTTGTTCTCTTCAATAAAGATGGAATATAAAACAAAGTATTATTAATTGTGGAATTACTAAGGAACCATGGTATCTTAATTGACAATATTTAAGAATAAACCATGCGTATAATAGACTATAAAGTGTTAAATGCTATCCAAGAAAACTAATAAGAATAATTGCATATTTAATTTAGCACTACAACAGAGAATGCCTTATATTTTCAGTATAATAAAGGAGAAATTAATTGCTTGTGTGTGTGATTTGGTACCTCAAATAGATATGCTATGAACACTGGAGGTGCTGGGTCAGATTTAAGTTATGATTATATTTTTTTAGTTGTCCTGCAGAAATTTATTTTAATTAAATTCAGTTTGGAATGTGTCCCATATTGTTTCATAAACCCGGAGCAGAGCTTTGCAAGTGAACTTTTATTTTAAGTTACAAAACAAATAACTTTTGTTTCTTTATTTTTTTTATTGCTTGTCATTATTGATAATAGGCTTACTTATTATTATGTTTTATTGATAATTTGGGTTATTTTGATCTTCAAGATCGTCTCCAAAGCGTATCCAAATGAGGAATACACTGGTAAAAATTGATTGTGTACAAATAGGTCTTATTGTTCTTTTACGAAGGTAAAAGAAAAAAAAAATTTTTAAATATATTATTAGAGAGGTTTATATTTATTTTGTATACTTTATTATCTTAAAGTGAGAATTTTGTTCTTTTTTTTAATCAACGAACGAACGTATAATAGAAATAGTTTGCCAGATATGAAAGAAAGTGCGTTCGTAATAATTATAACCATTAAATTTTAAAGGTAACCTAAAGTTTATTCTGAATTAAAAGTTATACCTTGATGCAATATTTAATTACCATGTTGCCTGCATAGTGTGTAATTTAGAGTTTATTTTATATATACTTTTATTCGTGGGTGTGTGTCTGTTTTGCACAATTATGACATTTGTTTGATAGAGTTCAGTTTGTGAATATTTTATGTATAAATTTCGGATGCTGTCATATTCTACTGAGTTGAATGGATTAGTATGTTATCTGTATGTATTTATCTGCCAGCGTGTATTTATAATGTTCAATATTTAGAAGAGCTTTGAGAATGGAAAGAAATCTGATTGCATTATGTCTGTAGGGATAAAAGATTTTGCTTATTTAGTATATGTTTTTCCATGAGTAGAGCCTAGTTTATATTATATGTGTATGATTAAATGATATTTTTTTGAAGTTAAGCGATGTTTTCTTAGAACCCTGGTGATGAGGAAGAAGTTCCCACCAGTAGTGTAATTAGAAGTAGATGAATTGTTGTTGAAGTATGATTAAATGATGTTTAGGAAGTTATGTGACGTTTTTCTTATATTCTTGGTGATGAGGAAAAGGTTCCCCACCAACAGTGTATTTAGAATCACATGAATTATTGTAGAAGTGTTCAGTAAGAGTTTATCTGCTCCTCATGTAGATTTCCCTTATAATGTATAGTCTGTATAATCATGAAAATATAGCTCTGTGTTAATTAATATGTGGCCAGATAAATTGTTAGATTAATTCTTGATGTAATATTAGTGTCTTATTTTATTGATGAATTACGACATTGTCTGAAATAAAATAATTGTATGATATTTTCTTAATGAATGGAGAATTTGTAGAAAAGATTATTTTCTATCATTGTTGCTTGACACACGCACACACACGCATAATATAAATAATACCGTGCATATATAAAGTATAGAGTTATTGAAATTAAAATGATAAATAAATGTTTTGAAATACATTACATTCATTTAAATAGAAGTATAAAGTTATTGAGATTAAAAACAGAAAATAAATATTTTAAACTACAGTGTATTTATTTAAATAAAGGTTATAAATCATCAAATCATCAGAATGAACATGATTTTGTTGCTATGCATGAAAGGTATTCGTAATTGAAAGTGATTATTTAGTCAATTAGAGAAAGTTGCTTGGTTGAGAGCCAAATGTAATTAATTTGATTTATTTTATTAATAAATGGTAATATCCTCTCACAAGTATTTTTTTGTGTGTGTTAATAATATAACATGTTGTTTATTTAGTGTCATGTAGATGAAACATGTAGGCAAGGCATGTGTTCGAAGTCAGAATATTTAAGTTTTGTTGTTAATTTGCTTTGATAGTAGGGATAATCCCAAACTGACGCTTAAAGTTTATTCGATAATTTAAAAATCTGTAGGACAAGTAGTCCAATTGTAAATATCATGTTAAACCAAATTTATTTTATTGTAATAAATGATGTATTTTATTTGTTTAAAATCTTAAAACTGTGTCTGGAGTTATTATTGTATACATTCGTGTTTTCCATTTCCACATCTCCACATTTCATAAATCTATTATAAAATAGATATATTATTGTAGAGTTATAATATTAAATCTGCTGGTGTCTGACAATGTTGTTTTTACTTAATCCAAACATTATAAGGAACATTTGCCACTGGATAAACGTATTAGAAAGGTTGCCAAGTTAGTATATTTGTTAGATGATGATATGAAATTAAAATACCATATTTCTGTCATTATCTTATCATTGAAACACGGTAGAATATTTTAGTCAATTTGTTTCATTACATTTTTATCATACTCTAGAATTATAACTTATGGGCCAATGTAGTTTATTTAATTCAACTGTGTTTGTTAAATTCCCTGAGATCTTATTGTTTATTTCTTGATTGGCATTAAAGTAGATGTTTAGATTGTGATATTTCAAGTCATAGAATTGTTTAGTATTATAATTATAGCAAGCTGATATATGTTATATTTGGATGAAGGAAGAATTAAGTTTAAAGTATATTTTAATAGACCGTACCGATAAACATGATTCTTTATCATACAATTAATTAATAAAAAAGGATTTACATTATATTTAGTGTTTGTAATATTTCTTCTTTCATTTATTTATCATCATATATCTTATGAACTGCCTATAGCCTCCCACTGAGCTGAGCTGAACATAAACTTAAATATAGAGCCTCAATAATAGTTTTGTATTATATATCTTGTTATATATCGTTCTATTCATTAATAGAACTGGCGCCTGGGCATTTCGCTCATGTAATGTATATGAGCTGTATTGGGAGTGTAGGTTATAATATATATATATATATATATATATATATATATATATATATATATATATATATATATATATATATATATATATATATATATATATATATATATATATAAAGTGCATAATGGATCACTCTTATTTTTACTTATCATTTACTTTTCTCACATGTAGATGATCATATGTATCCGTTGTATAAGATGGATTGGATAGCTGTGGGGAGTTTGAAAGTCTGGGTATAAAAAAATATACATGTATTTAAATATTAACAATGCTAACTTTAAAATCTACATCAGTTTTAAAACTAGTAGCTGATTTCCATAAAAATGAACATGTAGATTGGGAATAAAGTTAATTTAATCTTCAATCAAAAATATCGTATCTCACTTAATTTGACAAGATTGTTAAATAATTAGATTTTAAATTAATCATTAAACGACAATTTGAATAGAAGAAACTGAGTATTTCCACTGATATCTCATTACATTAACTGTTTGATAAATTTCAAAACCAGCTGTCACTTTTAAATGTATTATAAAATAACTAACGAATTTTTTTTTCTTTTCTTTAAGGTCTATTAGGTAACAACAATATTAGTAGATATAATTCTTGGTTGAATGCAATATCATATGTCTTACAAGCCCGGGAGATAATCTCAGTTGATACTTTAATAACATTAAGTATTACATGATCGCTAGCTTTCAATGAAAAAAAAAAAGCTTATTGCTTTATTGCTCAGGAATTCATAAGAAGATCGAGAGTCAGAACAGCGAACATCCCAACCTCCCGATTCCAAAATCGGACGCTCTACTAACTACTCCATACTGCGTAGCTTTCAATAACAATCGCTTGTGCTGGGAAGGTGAGAAAGCTATAGTTTATCTTCTACAAAAGTAAATGGCTTAAATAATAACAGAAAGTTGCATTACTATTAAAACTATCCATAACAGAGATTACTATCTTAGCTTAATAACAAAACTGAACACCCCATAAACAAAGTGCTTTCAATAATCAATGTACTGCAGTATGGATAGCCAGGAGAAATAGCTCCATTATAACATCCATTGATGACAATAAAATAATAATCTTTCCTCTAAACATCATGAAATGATATTGGTGATCTGAATATAACATTTCACATCGATGGACTATAATATAATCCTACTCTACGCTACTTGGCAGTAGTCTTGTATTGTAGCTTAACTTATTTTTCTAAATTAGTTTAGATCCAAATTACTTTCTCAAAATAATTTCTTTGAAAACCTAGCTGGCATGAGTTGGGTTTGTAATGCACGTATTTTAATGACAGCTTTCTTAGCTCTAACATAGACTGCTGGCCGGTATTGAGCTTCCCTTGAAGGAAAGGTCCCCACTCTAAATTTTTGGCTATTCAATTAAATTTTACCATGGCAAATGTTACTAATGCCATCAAGTTTACTCCATTGCAGTGACATCCTTTTCTTTCCCAGAATATCCCCAAGTTTATTCCATTGCAGTGACTTCCTATTTCTTCATAGAGTATCCTCAAGTTTACTTCATTACAGTAACTTCCTCTTCCTTCACAGAGGCCTCTGTCAGATATCTGAAGAGAATATACTTAACAAAAAACTGTTAAGCAGAGTAGTCTTGCTAAGATTCATCTCAACACTATGATCTCTCTTTTGAGTGCTTAACTAAGAATCTGTGGCATCATAAATGAAACTCTTAGGATATCCCCCCAAATTTTTTTTCCAATCTAAAAATAAATCCAGCTAGAATTGATCTTATGATGCAACTAGAGTCTCATCAACAGATTTATGTCAATTCATGATTGCTTGCTAATAGGCTTTATAACTGAAATTTCTCAGCCACTGCTCTACATAAACACAGATGAATCCAAACCACATAGTTAATTATTTTTATATCAGTGGCAATAATGACTGTATTGAAGATTTTAATAGTGTCATGTGTAATTTTACTCCTGGTTAGAATCTCTACAGGTTCCTTTATTAGTTATACTGTCCAAAATACTCCACACGTAAGAGATAAAGATCTTTTTTTAAATAGCTAGATAACTAATAACAATTATTACTGAGATGATATATGATTATTATTAAGATGTAATAAAAATAATAAAAACTGACTTATAAATATAAGATTGTTGTACATACATAAGCATGAAAATGTATGGTTTTGAAACAATAAAATTCCTAACATTTAACATTTTTAGTAAGTCAGACCAACTATCTCAGTGTCGATATACAAGGTGATAGAATACTAGATAAAAAGAGGGTATTATCATGCAGAGGTAGCCCAGTTTACTGTCATAGCTATAATCTGGGGTTCAGATCTGGCAAATCTTTCAATACATCAGGATTTTTTTTCTCTAAAATAGCAAAACTGTTCATAACTATCTAACTTCAATCCATGGATAGATATCTAGTTACTGTTAGATAGAGAATTAAATGAGGATGGAAACTGTCTTGCCACCTGGAATTTTGAAAACATGAGGAGTACTATCTTTTTCTTTACTATTCTTTAATGAGTGGGTGAAAAAAAGGCTTTTGTCCTAAAATGAGTTCTCATTTGTAAAAGTTTGATTTGCCTTTCATAGATTATATAAGATATAAATCATTACGATCTTAAGGCAGATCATTTATATATCATCACCAACAGCAATTTCAACCTTTATGAATCTGCTACAGGATGAAGGTTTCTCCACAATCAATCCATCTCAGATTTCTAGCCTCTCTTCTCTACATTATCCCAGCATAACCCTTATTTCATCCATCCACCTCACATATGTTCTCTTTCTAGTTTTATTTACAATCTCTGGCAATTCAGTATAAGATACCAACTATCCACCCATTATCTTTTCTAGCAATATATCCAGTTCAACTCTATGGTTCAGACTCTTAATTCCTTCAATCATGTCAGCAACAACTGTTTGTTTTCTTAAAGGTTTGTGATGATGGTATTTTAGTTGTATTTATATAATGAACTATTTTTATAAACTAATATAAATATTGAATGTCTTTAGAAAGATTTAATTTTATTTAATTATTCCAAATGCATTCAACTGTTATTAATAGCATACAGGGCAGTATATGCACAATGTTTTGAGAGGCAATGTTCTATTCTCTTCATCAAGTGTGGTCCCAGTCCAATTTCCATGCTAGTACTGTCACTAGTCAGGCCAGCAGCACATGAAGAAGAGTTTGAATAATACCTCTCAAAACATATACTAACATGTGTACTATTACTAACAGTTGAATATATTTGGAATATTTAAATAAGATTATTTTTTTCTGAAGACATTCAATACTTTATTTTAAATAATGGAAAATAGTCCAATATATAAATACAATCTATTTGTTCTCTTATCCATATATTTCATTTTCAATCTCTTCTTGGTATTCCTACATACATCTTTCCATACTTCTTTTGACCATCTGAATTCTTCATATTGCTATTCTTTTAAGTGTCCAAATCTCAGATCCATAAGTAAGAACTGGTAACATATTTATTAAAAATCATTTTTTTCCAAAACCTAAGCATATTTACTTTTATTATTAAGTTATTTCTGCCAAAATCACTCCAACCAAGTTTAATTTTAGGAATTAATTTCATCCATTATGTTTCCACTTGTAATAATAATAATAATAATAATAATAATAATAATAATAATAATAATAATAATAATAATAATAATAATAATAATAATAATAATAATAATAATAATAATAATAATAATAATAATAATAATAATAATAATAATAATAATAATAATAATAATAATAATAATAATAATAATAATAATAATAATAATAATAATAATAATAATAATAATAATAATAATAATAATAATAATAATAATAATAATAATAATAATAATAATAATAATAATAATAATAATAATAATAATAATAATAATAATAATAATAATAATAATAATAATAATAATAATAATAATAATAATAATAATAATAATAATAATAATAATAATAATAATAATAATAATAATAATAATAATAATAATAATAATAATAATAATAATAATAATAATAATATATATATAACCGCCAAAACATGTACTGCTGCACAATCAATTTTCTACGAGCATGAATCTCACCTAGACCACACTTTCAAATCTATGTCCACCAGCAAAATCTGCTGCGAATGTAGTGGTGTCAAATGCAAAGTGAAAGAGACTTGGCACATTGCCAGTGGTAAACATGCAATCAACAAAAAAGATTCATGCATTCCCCTTTCAAAAAAAATGGTTCAGCATAAATAATTCATTTATTATTCAAATATGCAAATTTGCTATTGCAATTTAGTCTCTAATAAAGACTATAATTTCTTCTCATGGTCAGTGCCATGCCCATGACTATTACTGTTATATGGTCAAAAGCATGCTAGGCATATCTTTCTAATTCTATAATTTAAAGCTTTTCTCTAAATATGGTTGTATGTATATTCTGAATTAATAATATATTTTATAAATAATTATAATAAATCCCATGAATCATTGCAATTAATTTTTTAACCTTCTTCAACTGAGAATCAATTCAAAATTTAACTAAATCATATAAAATTATTGTTTTTATATTATAAACCAGATGCACCTCGTCTGGTAAAAGTCTGTGGGTTTTTTAATTAGTTGCTGTAACAAATCTTTTTTAAGATTTAATATATTAATTTTTTCTACAGTACAGACTTTTTTATACCTGCACTCCAATATGTAATATATAGGGGGTTTGAACACAGACTTTCACATGACCCTTGACTATCCACACTATCTCATACTGCTGACACACTTGGTCAATACATGTCAAAAAGATAAATAATCACCAATATACATATTTCGTGCCAAACCAACAATCATCAGTTGGTCCAGATTATCATCCCCACCCATATATACAATCAATGCTCAGCTTATATTAAGATAGCCAATCTTCATACTTTAATGGACAGGCTTCAATACACTCCATTCCACAACTCTTCAGCCATCCATTTCATTGAAAATTTGATGATGGAACACTCAAAGCCCACCTTGTTGCCTACCTTTGATTGCATATATGTGTGGAGGTGATAATCTGGACCAACTGATGAGGGCTGGCTTAGCATGAAATATGTTAATTGGTGATTATTTATCTTTTCAATGTGTGTGTGATCAAGTGTGTCAGCAGTATGAGATAGCATGGATAGTTGAGGGTCATGTTAAGATTTAACGTAAATTGTACAAAAGATTTTAAATGTAAGACTTGAAAGACCATTGTTATGGCAAAATACAAAAAATGAGTTTTCAACCTATTATTTTTGTAATAAACAATTTATTTTACGATTTAATGTAAATTAAACAAAACATTTTAATATTATATATATAAATTTCCAAATTATAATAAAGCTAAGTTAAAATTTACATTCTGGATAAAAAATACATTATTTTTTTTTTAACTTTATTAATTATTTTTTTTTTAACTTTATTAATAGATACCATTTATTAATGGTAGAATACAAAAATGTCAGACATTTCTGTAATATTTTTAATTGGTTGCTTTAACAATTTTTTTTTAAAAATTTAACATAAACATTGTTTTCCTGAAGGTTTGTCGTGATGGTGTTTTAGTTATATTTCTACATTGGAGTACTTCCATAATCTAATGTGAGCATTGGAGGTCTTTAGAAAAATTTATAACTTTATTTAAATATTCCAAATACATTCAACTGTTAGTAATAGCACACAGGTTAGTATATGCACAATGTTTCAAGAGGTATTATACTCCCCTCTTCTTCAGGTAATGCTGGCCTGACCAGTGACAATACTAGCATGAGAATTGAAACTAGGCCCTTAGATTCTTGAATATTGCATTTTAAATTAACACTCTAACTGACTGAGACATCCTGCCAAATGATAGAAATAGTCCAATATATAAATACAATTAATGTAAATATGTTTCTTATTAAACATTGCTAATTGATAACAGTTCATTAACATTGCTAAGTATGTCATTCATCTGAACTATATTAGAAGATTGACTTCAGACAATGAAAGCATAGAGCACCTTAACATCAAATTATGAATCAGCAATTGTGACTGTTCCTGCAGGTAAATGGGAACCTTCACCATGAAATATACTATATCTCATACTTGTACTGATGTTTTCCAGCATTTTTTATTCAGTGGCAGAATTATTTCCTTTGCATAAACATAGTAGTTGTGAATTTGACATGTGACACCAGACAAACATTCATTCACCAATCAGACAACAGAGAAAATACAAATTTTATATATGCAACACCCTTTTGCATTATTATTTAAACAATTATTCGCTTTTATATTACAACAATTGGGAAAAACATGATATATTTGGAAAAACAAAATTTGCATTTAAACAATATAATTTTTCTCACCATTATTTAACTATCTAACTCTTCCTAAAATCATTGAAATCCACTAAATTAGAATAAATGTAAATATAATACAATGTCTTTTATAGAATAATTATTGTAATAAAAATAATAAAGTATAACTATAATAATATAATAAATTATAACAATGATAATATATTTTATAATTAACAACAATAAACCTCAGGCATACATTCAGATAGTTTAATTTTTAGTTGAAGCAGGTGAAAAATCTAACTCAAAGTACTCTTGAGGTTTATGATAGTTATTTATAAAATATATTATCATCTATATAGTTTATTATTTTTATTATAAATTTATTACAATAATTATTCTATAATGAATACTCTATAATTATAAGTTGGACTAATTTCATCATATAGTATTAATTGTTAAATGTCTTTTAAAAAATCATAATTTATTTAAGCTTTTCAAGTACATTCAAGAATTAGTAATAAAGCACAATGTGATTTATATTATGCAATGTATCATGTACTACCACTGTCCCTTCTTCAGGAAATTCTAGTAGACTATTAACAGAACTAAACACAATTCAACTGGAAATGTCTACAATATTGGACAGAGAAGAAAAGGTAAGAAAGTTCGAAGATACTGCTCACATGCCAATCACAAATAATTAAGTTTATATAATGTAATAAATCTTAATGTTTGGAAACCATTCATTAAGATTATTCTTAAAAATGTAGAAAAATCAAGAATCTTCAGAAATAAGTATATAAACTTTCTATTGGCTGTTGCCTTTGAAATCAGAAGGACCCTCATAAGTAAGTATCCAAAATTTCTATTGGCTGTTGCCTTTAAAATCAAAAGGATTTTCAGAAATAAGTATCTAAAATTTCTATTGGCTGTTGCCTTTGAAATCAAAAGGATTCTCAGAAATATTATCTAAAAATTCTATTGGTTGTGCCTTTGAAATCAGAAGAAAAGGGGACCCTCAAAAATAAGTATCCAAAATTTCTATTGGCTGTTGCCTTTGAAATCAAAAGGATTTTCAGAAATAAGTATCTAAAATTTCTATTGGCTGTTGCCTTTGAAGTCAAAAGGATTCTCAAAAATATGTATCTAAAATTTCTATTGGCTGTGCCTTTGAATTCAGAAGAAGACCTTCAAAAATAAGTATCTAAAATTTCTATTGGCTGTTGCCTTTGAAATCAGAAGGATGCTCATAAAAAAGTAACTAAAATTTTTATTTGTTGTTGCTTTTGAAATCAGAAGGACTATCAGAAATAAGTATCTAAAATTTCTATTGGCTGTTGCCTTCGAAAACAGGATTTTCAAAAATAAGTATTTAAAATTTCTATTGGCTGTTGACTTTGACAGAATAGCCCTGTTGTTTAAAGCATTGCCTTAAATTTAACATTCATGTCACAGATATTTCCAGGTTTTATTGCTTCATTTTTTCTGTGATTTATAATACAAGTGATAGTCAAAATAAAGAAAAAAATTATAATATCAAAACATTGTGCTATATATTACCCTGTGTTCTATTACTAATAGTTGAATATACATGAAAATTTTAAATAGAGTTTGAATTTTTCTAAAGAGATTTAATAATTAATTCAATACAATAGAAATACACCAACATATGATTACAAATTATATTATAATACCAATTTGTCTTATAATTTCTTTTTTTATTATAAATATGTTCACACAATCTTCATCATTATTTGACCTGTTTATAGGACAGAATACTATTAATGATGATGAACAGTATTACAATTGTTCGTGTACTTACTAAAAATATCCAATTATAATATGCAATAAAAGGATTCCACATTTATTGTTAAAAGGAGGTTGCCTTGACAACAGTTTGAAATTGTTGAATGTTATTGATATTGGGATTGTCTAAGTATTGACTGGTTTTTAATGATTAATAAAAGAATTATATATATATAAACTCACTCAAATTGAATTGAGAACTGCATTTTTCATTGCCTATAAATAATTATTATCAACTGATTCTAATAAAAGATGAAAATGGAATAATCAGAATGGTCCTCAGACATAAATGCAACATTTCCATTGACTATTGACCTTGACAGCATAATGTAGTTGGTTAGAGCATCACTTTAAATTCAATATTTCACAAATCTAAAGATCGTATAATCATTTCACATGTTATATATAAAGCTTATGAAATAAGCTCTTAACAAGCTTTGAGAATATCCTCAACTCCAGACCAGTTTCTGCTTCTGGCATCATCAGTGAGGTGCCAGGATATTCAATCATTAGATTAAAGATACTAGGACAAGCCCAGCACTTTATCTAGTGTATAACTATTGAGTAAAATATCTGAAATTGTCAGACATCTATATGTCTTCCAATCCAGCTATCTAACTCAAATAGCCATATGGGACTGAACTAAATTCAGATACATCATATATTAATAATTTAAGCAATATGAAATTGCCAAAGCCTTAATAGCAAAAAATAAAATAATAAAAAATCCAAGTCAGATGTCACACAACTTAGTTTTAATAAAGCTCGTATTTACAAATGTTATATATAGAGCTTGCAAAATAAGCTCTTAACAAGCTTTGAGAATGTCTTCAATCCCAGACCAGTTTCTACTTCTAGCATCATCAGTGAGGTGCCAGGATATTCAATGATTAGATTAAAGATACTAGGAAACTGGTCTGGTGTTGAGGATATTCTCAAAGCTTGGTAAGAGCTTATTTTGCAAGCGCTATATATAACATTTGTAAATATGAGCATTATTAAAATTAAGCCATGTGATATCTGACTTGATTTTTTATTATTTTAATCAATTCACATACAATGCTATTGCATATCCTACCAGAAATACCTAAATAAGTGAGAAAAATAATACCACTTTTACATAACATGTTGTCATAAACAAATCTATATTCTATAATAAATAGAGGGATTTGAATGTAAGATTTTCAGTCTATATTTATGTTCCACTTCATCTTAAACAACCTATATGCATGATCACACACATGTAAAAAGAAATAATTTCCCATCATACATATTTTATGCAGAAACAACATTCATCAGTTGGGTGAGATCATAATCTTCCACACATATATATACAATCAGTGTTTGGCTTACATTAAGATAGCAAATACTTAAACATTAAAAAACAGGTTTTGATCTTGTCATCTTTCCAACAATTTGATTGTCCATTTCATTGAACAATCCAACAAGGTAATGTTCAAAGCCCTTAGTGGGTTTGATATTATAGTCATACCCATGTAGCCATTATGTCAATCTAATCCTTTATATTCTTGGACCATTACATATTACATTTTTATTAATAGGAGAAGTGATGTAATAATGGGTATGACTACTATATTAAATCCACCAAGACGTTTGAACATTCCATCATTGGATTTTTAATAAAGTGGTGGGTTGAATTATTGGAAGGTTGAGAAGATTAAAGTCTATCCATTATAATTTAAGGAAAGGCTATCTTAAGCCAATAAACATCACATGACCACTATTTCTTATGCTTGCTTATAACTTATTAAAACAGGCAAAAACTTACTATACATATTGCCACACGGCAAGCTAGAATAATCAATGGATTCCAGAAGACTTGTGCATAAAATCCCCATCTAGTGCCTACTTATCGAATATCTTCAGACTAGGTTCTGGCTTGCGGCCTTCGTCTCTAAGGAGCTTTGGATCTGAGAGCATTGCACCTAGATCTTAGAGATCCTATGATCTAGGTGCAATGCTCTCATATTCAAAGCTCCCCACTGACAAAGGCCACAAGCCAGAAGCAAGTCTGGAGATATTAGATGAGTAGGCACTAGATGGGGATTTTATGCAAAAGTCTTGTGGCATCCATTGATTACTTTAGCATGCTGTGTGGCAATATGTATAATGAGTTTTTGCCTGTTTTAATAATGAAAGGCTATCTTAATATAAGCTGAGAACTGATTGTATATAAGTGTGGAAGATTGTGATCTGGACCAACTGATGAGAACTGCTTCTGCTGGAAATATGTATATTGGAGATCAATTACCTTTTTCACATGTGTGTGGTTATGTGTATCGGTTGTTTGACATGGAGTGAAGGATGAGTATAGACATAAAATCCTAAGTTCAAATCTCTACTTACTATAGTAAACATTCAATATACTAAATGAATAGGTTAATTAAATTTACGTTCTATTATTTATAGTTGAATAAATTTGAAAAGTTTAAATAAACTTTGAGACATTTAACAAATTCTAGATGATAAAAATAATCCACCTTATAGTTATATTACTTATTTTTTAAAAATTCTAGCAAAATTTGTCTATAAAATTTTAAACTATTCATTGTTTTTGTTTGCTTTGAATTCTGAGTATTAGTTTTTCTTTCATCTAAACATTTGGGTACATTTTTTTTATATAAATGACAGTTTTTTTGAACAGTTTTCTTTTTTATTGCCTTTTTCAAAGTTTTACATTTTGTCATTTTATTTTTTATTGTCTCATGTTGAGATGATTTTAATGCCTTTTCTTAAAGAAGTTTTTTAGCATCGTCCGAAAATAAAGCGAAAAAGAATAGCTAGAAGTCTATTACCTTCACTTAGAAAAAAAATCAGATAAAGCCATCTAGTTTTTATTTTCAACCGTCTTTTAAAAAATGTACTTAATATATGTAGAGACCTTAAATAAGTCAGCGTTATTAATAGTTATAGATTCATTGTAGGCTGAAAATCTCTCCAAATTTAATCCAGTGTGTATAAATGCTTTTCTCCACATCACTCCAGCAGATTTTTTTAATTTCATATGTCCCTTTTTCATATGATCTGTTTTGTATGTTTTAGAATTATTTAGGATTTATTTTGTCAAAACAGTAGCACTTCTTTTCACATAATAGTGCCACTCATTGTAAGCCATAGTAATCAATGCATGTCGAAAAGTTTGTACATCAAAATCACTATCTAATGTCTACTGAGCCAATATCCCCAGACTAGATTCTAACTCGTGGCCTTAATTAATGAAGGGTCTTGGATCTGAGAGTACAGCATCCAGATATTTGTATCTACTGCAACTCTAAACGCCACATTTTACCTTTTTCATTAATTATGAATATAGTTGTCCAAAACGAAAACAGAATAATGCTATCAATCCAAGCTTTCCCCCTTGTACAGTCATAATTCAGTATCTATACATTTACTTGACTTTAGTTTCTTACTAATGTTTTCAATCCAAGGACTTCTACAGATTTGAACCCAGGTCAGTATCTACATAATTTGGCATCTTTGGTGTTTTAGAGATTCGATTAAAACATTATTGAATTTTCATTTTGGATTCATAGCTTTGCGGCTAACTAAAAAGGCAAAACATGGCTTTTTGAGGATTGCCTTAGATCCAAAGAACTAGGTGTGGTGCTATCAAATCTAAGGTATCTCACTGATGAAAGCACTCAGCTAGAAACTAACTGGAGATATTAAATGAAAAAACACTAGATAGGGTTTTATGCACAAATCTTTTAGCATTCATTGATTACTATGGCTTGCACTAGGTGGCACTATGAAAATAATTGATCTGCTACTGTTTTAAGAACTTGTGAATATATAAGAAATTGTGGTCATGTGATGTTTTAGTGATTTAATCTATTTAGTCTTCAACTAACTGAGCATTATTTTTTCTAATAACATGGTCATCCCTGTGCTATTTCAGTCTCTAATCTTTTTTAATGGTATTAATAATACTTCTTTCTTCTCTCACTCATGCATTTTGCTTTCAATTCATTGTTCATCTTCATAGCCTAATTATCTCCAATCTTCTCTTTGTGGTGTAAATTTTTCTGCAATTTTTTTATTAAGTATCCAAATTTTAGAATAGTCTAAACATACAAAAAACTAATAAGTATTAAATAATTAAATATTTCAAAGCCAATTAAAGAAATAACTATTTGTAAATCTACAACAATTCAAAAATACCAGAATATAGATGCTAACATTATCAATCCCATACTAAGAAGAGTCTGCTTCTTACAGTAAGCTCCAGAACTATTAATTCAAATCATGTTTTTCATGAAGAGTAATATAACGTAAGATATTCCAGAGTTATTAATTCATTTTTTTAAAAATTTGAGTACAAAACACCATGAATTAGTATATTTTGGACATCATTTATTTTGTTTACATGTGTATCAGTTCTATGAGATAGAGAGAATAGCTGGGGGGGTTTTGAAAGTTTGTGTTCAAATCTTTTATAATTTACATTTAAACTCCAAGTATATAAATTATACTTGTATTTCATTAAATTATTCTACATTTGTAAATCTATGTGATTCTAATTTAAATTTGAAATTAAATTTAACTGTATCATATTTGCGAGATGACAAAACATCGTTTGAGATTTCTAAAAGTAATTTTCTTGTTTTTTTTCTAGTAAAAATTTTGCGTAACTTTTTTTTACAGCTTTAAAATTCACATACCATCGCTGCCAAAAGGAATACAATCTTAAACATCACCAAAGAATTACAGCTGATGTCTAAACTCACACTAAATACCACATGGAAAAATGATCAACACCATCTAAAATACCTGGACTTAGACATACAAAAAGAATATACACAATTAATATACCACACGGCCATCAAACCCCTAGAAATTAGGGGATACATGCATCAGAGTGCAATAGTTCCCAACTCACATAAATACACTGGACTGAATGCATTTCTACATAGAAATAATTTCTTATTCAAACGTAATTCAGACAAAAGAGATAATATATTAAAGTACATCAAAGAACTAATATCTGTTGGCTATAAATATAGACACATAACTAAAAGAATAGCACAGTTCCAAGCAAAAATAAATCAGCAAGGCAGAATCAGAGATAGTAAACCATGAATAACCATACCATATATACCTAACATTGCCAAACATTTAGTCAAAGCACTATCAAAAGAATTTACTATTGGTTTCCACACTTCTGCCAACACCAATAGACTAATAAACAATTCAAAAGATAAACTAGATCCCAAATCAACATCTCAAATGGTGTATTAAATACAATACCCTCACGCTGGATGCAGAGCCTCATATTATGGGGAAATAAAAACTACCATGACAAACAGAGCATCCCAGCTCATATATATGTATAAAAGGGCACTGAATACCAAGAAGTCTACATCAGCATTCTTGGAGCATGAAAAAGCTACTGGACACAGATTTGAACCCACCAACCCCAGCATAGTGTGCAAAGAGAAAAATGACCATAAGCACAAAATAAAGGAGGCATACTTCATAAACAATGACACTCAATCAATTAATAGAAAAGACATCCGTTTCACCATTTCAAAAAGATGGATAAACTAATCCAAACAATATTTAAATAAAATACCGAAACACCTAACTAATTACATAAATTAGAATACTCTCCCTCATCACTATCAACTGCACACAGCTATGAGTATGAAGCCATGGAGCTTTGAAAGCACTAAGCATTAAATAAATTATTAATAAATATAACTTCTCTAACAAGTGTTAAAAGCGCATAATTATTGGTATTATATATTTATTTTCTAATATTTTAATTATAAAAAAAAAACAAAATATGGCAGGGACAACTGAATAACCAGTATTTCAAAGAAACCGAAACTATGGTTTGATGAGTAGATATAGTTTATTAGGTAATCATGAACTTTGCTGAGTGTATGTCACAGAAATATTACTATTGTTGAGAAAATATTACAATGGTCTAAAAATTTGATTTTTGTTAAGTTTATGATTATATTTATATCATAATTGTGTAATAATTATTAAAATTCAAAAATAAATATTATTACATATTTATTTTTTACGAAAATGTTTTATTTTTAAATAGAAAAGAATATTTTCTTCTGAATATTGTTACTATAGAGATTACGGTCACAGGAAAACACAGCTTTCTGTAAATAAGATCACTCAGCAGATTGATTATAATATTCAGTGATATCATAAAAATTATGAAAAAAATTCTAAACATTTAAAGCATAAATTGATAGCTTTAGTAGTTATTAAATAAATTGTTCAGATTTTTATATCAAACATAAAACAAAATACATTTCTTTCATTTTATTAATTGAATCAGTTCCACATGAAATTTGATGATGTGACAGCATTTTATTTTGAATAAATATAATTTTTAAAATAATTCCAGACATTCAATGTGATTTTTTAAATTTTATTTAATTTCTAAACAAAAATATATATCAAATAAAGTTAAATTTATTATACTTGGATAAATAACAATGATTTAACATCAAAATGAAGGTTAAAAGCTTAAATCTAGTGAGAAC
The DNA here is from genome assembly GCA_028023455.1 of Epiperipatus broadwayi. Lineage (NCBI taxonomy): Eukaryota > Metazoa > Onychophora > Udeonychophora > Euonychophora > Peripatidae > Epiperipatus > Epiperipatus broadwayi. The sequence goes on along the minus strand of JAQFVV010000081.1, from coordinate 3,396,216 downwards.
AAAAAAATCTGTCAGAAGGCAGGAGGGTTAAACATTTTTCTTCTCATTAACTACTTGTAACATTATACAAAGATCTCGAATGTATGTATATATACATGGATTTTAAATTACATTTCCCTCTTTTCTTCCAATGCATAAGCTTGTTGTTAAAAACTGGAGAGGTCCATACCTTCACATTTTCAACTGCACATGCTTTAGGTTTATTGCCTTAGTAAATATTATTCCAAAAGATTGTAAAAGTCCTAAAAAATTATATATGAGATAGATGAAATAAGGAAGTGGGCTATAATGATATGGCAAACAGATACTAGAGATTGGAGATGGATTGAGCATGGAAAGACCTTCATTCTGCATTAGATTGATAATGGTTGACAATGATGATGATTCAAAATTTGTGAAATCATTTTAATGTCTGCATAATGAATTTTTTTGGTGATGTAGAATCAGTGGATGCCCTTTCAGTGAAGTTCACAAAAATCATAGCTCCCTGGTGAACTTCACCAAAAGTCCACACAGATGATTCTATGCCATCAAAGAAAAAGTAAAAAATCTTTATTATGCAGATGTTAAAAGGTTTTTTTGCAAATTTTCAATTACAAACATAAATGAAAGGAAAATAAATATATATATATATATATATCATGTAATTAAATACAAATAATACTGAATTTATTAATATTTAATTACAAGATTACATTTATAACTTTGAAAAAATATAGATATTGAAAAATAATAGCATTATATATAGATATTGTAATCTTTAGATTTTGCCAATAAAGCTAAATTTCATTTATTTAATTTACTTAAATGTTAAAAAAGGCACATTTTAACAACTTATATTTTATTGTCAGTTAATTTTATTATGACTTTACAATTAAATGCTAACTTAATTTAAAACTTATTGTAGAAACTTTTATACATCTTAATTATTATTAAGAATTATGTTAATGTTTTATTATATGTTGATTTGAATTTATTTGTAGCTGGAGTTAATTTTAATAGATATATATTTTTCTGTCTAACAACAAAGCATTGCTAAAAGCCATTAAATGCTAGAATTACTTTCATATAGTCTTTAATGTCTTAAAATTTAGTGTATAAATTAACTGTAATAATATTTCATTTAAAAACCTTTAATATTAAATATTATTATTTAATTTGCCTTATAATAAGACATTTTTGTTTAAATTATTTATTGGTAAAAGTTTATCTATTTATGCTATTATTGTAAAGATAAAATTAGTTCTAAATAAAATTAAGCTATTTAACTTAAAGAATAGAGTTAATTTATTACTATTAAAAGTCATTAATATTTAATTAAAAGAAACTTAGCAGAATGTGTGAAACTATGCTTACATTTATAAATTTTAGCTTTCACTTCCTTGTTCATAATATTTGAATATCATTGTTAAATAATTTAATGAAAATAATAAAAGTATTCTGGTGAACTTCTAAAATATTTATAATGTACTATTTTATATTTATTTCATTGTAATAGTCTTAATTTCATAAATAATTATTTTTAAATGTTTAATTTTTAATTATAGTCTAGATTCTGAGCAAATGAGTTTCTATTTTTAGCTTGATTCCCCAGATGACAAATTAATTTTCAAATTTCAATATAAAAGGTCAAAAGGCACTGATTTAAAAATATCAATTTTAAATCAATAAAATCAATGATATGACTGGGGGCATAAATAGAAACACTGAAAGAGTCAGCATATACAGCAAAAACACATACGGGAAGAAAAATCTTATTTATTTCTTTTCTAATAAATTGCATAGTTAATTATAAATTTAATTATTTTAAACAATTTTATTTTTGTTTATTAACAATGTATCATAATAAGCTTTAATTCAGGTACTAACACTTTAAGCCAAATTCTACTGGGAATTTCAAAGTCAACAGCTTTAAAAGGAAAATACAATAAAAATTTTAAACAATTATTTTCCTGCAATTGTTGAATTGTATTTATTCAATACTAACTTACTATGGGAAATTGCATAATAACTTTTTGTGCTTTTCAATTTTATGCTTCTAATAAACTGTATTCTTAATTTAGTATTTCGTATATTTTAAAAATAAGGCTGTTGAAGACTTATGTTTTGCAATATTTATAGCAATTTTTTAATATTTTTAAATACTTTACTTCAATATTTAAAGACAGTTGAAAGAGTACAAAATTTCTTCAAAGACTTTAAAATGTTTTGTCTTCAGTAACATTTTGAAATATATCATTTCAATATTCTTATAGTTTTTTTTTTTTTTTTTTTTTTTTTTTTTTTTTTTTTTTTTTTTTTTTTTTTTTTTTTTTTTTTTTTTTTTTTTTCCCTTTTTTTTTTTTTAATTAATTAAAAAAATTTTTACAAGAATTTATAAAAAGAATAAAACCTATTTAGGATCCCCAAATTAACTAATATAAACCTTTAAAAATAATAGGATCAATTAATTAAAATTTAAAAAATTAAGAGGGTGATAAATTTTAAAAAAAAAAAAAGTTAAAAAATGTATAACACCACAATAATGAGAAGGAAAAAATTAATATTTAAAAGAAAAAGAAATCAATTGTTAGAGTTTTTGAAGGACAAAAAACAAATAATGAGATTATACCAATAAACCAAAATAAACTACCCCCATTAACAATTTAACAAGAAAAACCCCATCCTTGCTGGTTGGAGTGGATAATAATTTAAATTATTTTGTAATTATAAATTTATTAAACGCACATTTTAGAATACCAAATAAACAATGGGGGTAGGACAACAAACAGGTGTTACTGACCTCATTAAAAAAATTAAAATACTGAAGTGGAGTTGGGCTGGACATAGATTCCAAGAGATTGTAGAAGACTCAGAAAGAGATCGCATGTGAGATGGATGGATTAAATAAGAAAGTGTGGAGTGATGATATGGAGAAGAGAAGCTAAAGATCGGAGATGGATTGAACTTCATCCTGCAGTGGATTTATAATGGTTGATGATGAACAAAAATGATATATGCAGTTTTATGCTCCATAAAGAAAGTTATTTTTGATCCTATTTTATATTGTTTTGATTTATTATGAAATATCAACATCATCATGTGACTGCTCGAATGCTTGTTCATATGATTGCAATAGTAGTTATCTTCATCTTAATCTCAAGCTATTTATTATAGAACTGGATGATCAGTGGGTATCATTTGGTTGATCTGATATGAAAATATTATATATCTTCATCATATCTTGTCCATTGTTATGAAATTTATAGAAGATTGACTCTAGAAAATAATGAAGAGAAATGCTTACAAAAATTATTCTAAGCTGTAGATATTAATTGAAATAACATCATTATCATCATTTTCAACTATTATTCATCCACAGCAGAATGGAGTTTCTTCCCAGTTCAATCCACTTTCTCTGATCTCTCACATTTCTTCTCCATATTCCCAAACACACTTCTTTATTTCATTCAACTATCTAACATGTGGACTTTTTCTAGGTCTTTTACATTTTCTTAGAATCCCATTTAAAGTTTCACCTATCCAACTATCATCATTAATACTTGTTAAGATACAAATCATTTCCTGTTCATAGTTTTGGACTATCTACACCACAATTGTAGAGTGTTTTAATCACTTTACCCAGTAGTAAAAATCAATAATTAAAATTGACCTCCAGAAAAAAAACCCAGATTAACTAATAGAATTACCCAATGTATTCTTTTTATTTTTTGAATGCCACTTGGCATTGAGAACCATTGCACAACAGAGAGTTGTATTTAAGTATTTCCCTGAAGTAAAGATCTCATTGAAGTATATGTTCTGATCTTAATTTTTATCAAGGTGATGCTAATATAAGAAATTGCTGTTGATGATGGTTTCTTCCCCAATTTTTTTAAAACCAGGAATTGACCTTGTACAGTAGGAGTTCATAAGAAGTTCAAGTACCCGAAATTGTGAGTGCTAGAATCGATCCTGGGGCCTCCCAATCCTACATTAGACACTCTACCAAGAGCACTAAACCACCCAGGGTTCTTTACAAGTAATAAGTGAAGAAATCTAAATATAAAATAATTTACCTTTGTATGATTTGTAACAAATTTGGATAAGATATTAACATTATCTAACAGATCTTAAGTTAATCAATTGAAATATATTTGCATAACTAATGAATACTCTGATTTATTTGATATTAGAAGAATACTGAATTTCTGTATAACGTGGTTATAACTCAAATTTCAATTGCTTGCTTCTTAACTTCATTTTAAATGAATTGATTTCCAAAAATAATTACCAGATCCTGTCTTGTTTCAGTTCTCTTGTACATCAAATGCAATGAAAATATATTAAAATATTAATTTATTAAATGTGTTCTATTCATGTTAATTATAGATAATGCGTTAAATACCCCCCATAAGTAAATGAATTTTCTTTCCATTAAACATAAGCCAGTTTGATTAAATGATGTATCTAAAAGAGGAATACTTCAGGAGTGAATTGCTCATGATAATGCCATTAAAAGTAAACATTTATAAATAGATATCTGCATTCTGCTTCAGTGGCTATGGCTGTGCTTGAGTGTGATCTTTTACAACTGGCTAAGCAAGTTACAATCAAGAGTGGACTGCATAGGTTAGGTCACTAGGTGTAAATACTTTTCACTAGATATTTACATTAAATGTCAGTGGATACTACAGTAGAACATAATCTCTTGTAACCAGCCTAAGTCATGATTACTTTAAGAACAGGCAGAGATTATTTTCCAGGAAGATTAGAACCACAAAGTAATATTTGCTAATACTATTTTGGCTTATCATTGTGAAGCCTGCATTTGGTGGATAAACCATTCTTTTTCGAACTGGTTAGTTGATTAGCAATACTGAATCCACATCTAGAAAAATAATCAATGTTTTGTTTAACTTGTTGGCACCAGTCAGAGCCATCTCAAGGGCTGAGTGAAAGATGTTACCAGACAAGGCCCTGCACTTATTAAGGCCCTGTTTCTGATGATCTACCTTTTCTGTAAAGATCAAACATTATTACTTGCTAAAGTCCTATTTTTTGGTCAAGCTCTGTAATTTGACTTACAATGACTATCACATGTGAAGTAAACAATTATAAAAGCATGGATTATATGGTGGCATATACATATAACAAGTATACCTAAATATTCTTCATGTAATTTTCTGGTCATTTTAATGTGAAATCGCTCAGATCAAGAATGATTCTCTTCGTTAGCAATTTTATCTATTGAATTCAAATTCACAAAAAAAATTAAATTAAGATGATGCCAATAACAGAATCACAATAAAACATTCAAGGAAACATAATATTTAAATATATGTATATTTTCTATACTAACTTAATGTAATTATTAGGGATTCGAACTCAAACTTTCAAGCTCCCTATAGTTATCCAATTCATCTCATATAACCGATACGCATGACCATATATATGTGGAAAAAAAATCTCCAATAGACGTATTTCGTGCTGAACCAGCACTCATCAGTTTGAAGATTTGCTATCTTAATATGAACTGAGCACTAACTGTATATATGTGTGGAACATGGTTATCTGGAACAACTGATAAGTGCTGGTTTAGCATGAAATACATAAACTGGGGATAATGTATCTTTTTCACATGTATGGGGTCATGTGTATCAGTTGTATAAGATGGATTTGATAGTTGTAGGGAGCTTGAAAGTCTGAGTTCAAGTCCTTGATATACATAGAATTACATGTATTTTTATTTTGTTTTCTCAAATATTGATTCAATAAAATTTCACAAAGTCGTATTTATAATTTATAAAAAATAATAATGAGTAAGGATTTATTTATACATTTTAAGTACTAAATTATGCAATAAACAAAATAAAATATTCTTATTGCAGTAAATTATATTTTATTTTCTTGCATGCCTTTTTTTTTTTTTGCGACTTTTTATTCAAAATAAATAAAAATTTTAACGGAGGGAATCGTTCTAGACTTGTTTTAATTAAATATCTGCAAATGAGATATTTTTTAAAAAATATCTATTTTTTGTCGTTGTAACACTCCCCCCCCCCCTCCATATGAAAACATTGTTCCAGGCCCTGCTTTTTTTTTGACCGACTCTAACAGAAGTGGATCATCAACATATATGGAAAGAGTTATATGTATGTCCATATGAAAACATTAGTTCATTGTTAATCTGATATAATATTGTTTTGTTGAACGTCCTGTGCATGTGTGTGTGTGTGTATTAATAAATAGGAGGCATTTTTTCAAAACATTATTTTCAAGCTTTTCAAAGACAAGCTCATTATTTTGATAATAGATTTCTTCCTTTGATTAGCAATATTTTTTTTCAACGTTGAAGTAGGAAGGAGTAATTTAGAACTATGTTGCCTTGTTTAAGCGGATATTTTACTGATGATACGAATATGATCGTGTGCATTAACTAGACCTTAAACGAAATTAAATATAACACAAAATATATAAAAAGCCGTAATGGAAATAAATTAACGAAGAATTAAAATATAGACTTTTTAATGAAGAATTGTTAAATGTCAGAAAATAAAATAGATTACTCATTTCAGTAAATATATATATATATAATGGAAAATTTTACTTTACATATGAATGAAAAATAATCATAACTTTTAATACATGTTTTCATTATTATTTAAAGTATAAGAGGTTTCCTTCAACAACTTTCCCCAGTATTATATATACATAATGTTTAATTAATTCGCAAGTCAAGCGTTGGTGGCCGAGTGGTCAGCACAGCTGCCTTACAAACAGTTTCCCGGCCGATGCTTTGACGCATGGGGGAAAAAAAACAAGCTCTTTATAAAAAAAAAAAAAAAACATAACTCAATGTTTTTTCCAAAATTGAAATATCATTTGTAGTATTTAATACCATTTTAGATTCATTTTGTTAAATTTTTATACAATGAAAAAGCGGGTAGACCTTACTTATTTAAATCTAAGCTTAAATATATATAGCTTATGGATATTTTCTAAAATATAAATTAAAATAAAAAATAATAATTTATTTAAAATCCTAAAGCAGTAAGTAACTTGTTTGTACTGAATATTTTATACATGTAAGTAGAGGGGTTTGAACTCAGGATTTTCAGTCTATTTATTCTCCACACCATCGTAAGCAATCGATGTACATGATCACTTACGTACGAAAAAGATACAAGATCCTCAATATACATATTTCGTGTAGAACCAGCACTCATCAGTTGGGCCAGATTATAATCACCCACACTTAATATAAACCGATTACTGATTGTATATATGTGTGGGAGGTTATGATCTGGCTCAAATGATGAGAGCTGGTTCTACACGAAATACGTATTGATTGGGTATCATGTATTTTTTACGCACGTGTGTGGTCATGTGCATCGATTGCTTGAGATAGAGTGGAGGATGAATAGACTGAAAAAATCTTGAGTTCAAATCCAGAGCTACTTAATTTATTTTTAAATTTTTTTATCCCCCTCCCCCCTCTTCTCCCGTTTTCCAACTTGTTTTACAAACCTCCTTTCACTCAAAACAGACAAACCTGCTTTTAAGTAAACGCAGATTTTATTATACAAATTGAACAAAGAATACTAAAATGAATCAGTGGTTGTTTTTAAATAAATAATATTTTTGTTTTTCTTATTATTATTATTATTATTATTATTATTATTATTATTATTAATGTTATTTTGTGTATAGGCATGATGAGAAATGAGAAATTTTATAATTCCGGTTTTGGAAAAAAATTAGAAATATTATGCTGGTTTTTTTCATTATTATTATCACGGATATCAATTTTACTTATTTATACTGCATTTCATATTAGAATGGTTTAATTTTTAATTAATCATCTAATTATTATTATTCCTTTAACAATAAAAAAAAAACATTTATATTTATTAAAAAATAATTACAAAATTTACGTCGCTTATCGCTGCTAAAATATAAAGATGCGTTAAAAGGGCATCGCGTAAGGTTCAATAATGTTTTTCCTCTCTAAATTTCGATAAATACTTTTTTCCCTATTTTAAATCGATTGCATACAATATGGAGACTTTCCCTGATCGACTGTGAAAGAATCAGACGCGTCTGTCATCGTACAAACAGGTGAATCAGCTGACAACGCATAAAAAATGCCGTGTAGCACTTTATGTTTTCAAATAAATGCCGTCATAAATAAAGAAAAATTCAGCGGCGAGGCATAAAAAAGCCTTCTCTAATGATAGTATTAACAAATGATTAGAATGTATAATTCTAACATTTACGTTCTTTAGTTTTTTATAAAATTGTAGCTCGTACTTTTTTTCCTTTGCGCCATTTGCACTATTGTATTTATAACGAGATCAGCTTGACCTACATGTGCAAATGAAGTGCGTTCTAAATGCGAGCGATGAATCATACCGATCGATCGGTGAGCGAAGTTCTGTTTGCGGCTATATCATGTGGGGTAGGTCTCTAAATGCCTTTTTTTTATTTCCTCTCAAAAATATAAACTTACAATCAAAAATTTCATTCAAAATATTTGAAAATTCATAGGTATTTTTTATTTATGCATTTTAAATTAATTTACAAATATAAACAAAAAAAAAGCGCATTAATTTTGTTAAAAATCGAATGCAAAGGAAAAAAAATAATTCAATGCAAAATAATGTATAGCTTTAACTCTCATAGGGAACGAGAAGAAAAATGTCTTATTAATTGTAAAAATCTAAACAAAAACTGAAAAGATTGTTTTCTTTTTGTTAAATATGTATATAATTAATAGGTTTTAAAAATTCTTCACCATGTAAATACGATAAATATAAAAATTACTATTAAGTTATAAAGTACATCTATATGTGCGTGTGCGTGCAATTTAAGCCTTAAAATTCTAAAGCATTGCTACAGATAAGAAAAATACTTAAATGAATGAAATAGTAGACAATATTTAGTATTTGTATAGCATTTATATATATGTATAAACATTTGTATGTGTATGTACTTGTTATCTATGCACAGGTAAATATATAGAGACAAATCTTTCAGATTTTCCGTCGCCTCCTCCAAATCTAGTTATAAATCCTAAATTATTTCTCAATCTAAAATCTTCCAGCCCTATTTTCCTTACTGTATATGTACATCACCAAACATTGCGATTCACGGGTAAGCTAGACACAGATGAACATTCATGCGAAATAATTAATGGGATGTTTTTATTTATATATTTTAATTACGACCAATTTGATATACTGGAGATTGAAATATATAAAGAATGAGAAAGATTAGCTGAAAGATTTTATATAAGTAATAATTCAAGACTTATAACAAACAAGAGAAGAGTGTGTTGCCAATTTAAAAGATTTGATTGTTTACAGATGTTTTTTGAAATGCATTAATCTAATTATTATAAATAAATATATGTAGGTATTTATATATCTGACTATACATAGATAAAATGATGTGTAATTATTCTCAAGGCTAGATATATTTATAAGTAAATTTATAGAAATCAGTCTACAGTTAGACAATTCAAATATTAATAACAATCAACAATCTCAATCTCTTGTTAAAGAAGGTTGCCATGGCAACAGATTGAAATGGTTGATTGTTATTAAGATTGAGATTGTCCAAGTGTTGACTGATTTAGGTGAATATACATAAATTGCTACACAACTATTAAAAATATTCTAATAAAACTAGCTTAGTTGAAAGTATCTATAATTAAGTGGAACAAATTTCTCTCCCTTAAACTATGAATAAGCAACTATCTCTTTAGTAAAGTTCAAAAATAGAATGGATAAAATGTGTAATTCATTGATATCCTGTGGGAAAATAGGCTGTTCTTCTTAATTACATATACATTAAGCTATGCTAATTTTATATTTACAATTTTCAAGTTCTGTTTAATTATTAAACCAAGATTATTAAAAGATCAATTCTGTCATCATCCTTGGATTTCATGATTACTAGTTTAATAGTTATTAATGTTATATTTCATATTGTTGGTATATTATGTTCATTCTAAATTTGCACCAATATTAGCACAGATAAACTTACAAACCTCAAAAGTTTGATGAATCTTCAGGTACATTCTATTCTTGATGCTTGTTAAACATACAGTGTTATATATTCATAACCTGATGATAGTGTTTTTTCTTTGTTATGTTTTTTGAATTTATGGTTGTTGAGGAAGATTTATGAATTCTGTGGACTGAAAGACTGTATATAATACTTAATTACCATTATACTTATTATTTTTATTATATATATATATATATATATATATATATATATATATATATATATATATATATATATATATATATATATATACAGAGAGAGAGAGAGAGAGAGCATCATTTACTTTGAAATGAAAATGTCCATCTCAACACCTCATCTAATTGTTATTCTTTTTCATAGATATATCTTCCCACTAAAAACAATCAAAATTATATATACTTAGAATGACTTTAAGATAATTTTTATAACATGAACAGGGTATATCTCTCCATGAAAACCATGATCAAATCAACATAAAGCACTCTTTTAGAAAAACTTGTAATATTAATTAATTTCACATCTCATCGAATAGGGATGTGATTTTACATAATGGAATTTATAGAATCATATATAGCATATTGAATTATATATATATTAATGGTCACTGCAAGAGTCTTACCATATCTGTTGTACGAGGGCGCCATCTAGGCATTTGAACCTAGAAAAATTTATATAATAGGCAGATATGTAAGTTAAGATTCAAAAATTTTTTTTATATATAATACTCTGACTGTTTGCCCAATGTCGCTAGCTCATAGAGTAGCAGAGATTTAAACATTTTTATAAGTTTTAATAGATTTAGATTCTCAAAATATATTAATATTTAAAACAATAAAATAAAAGAAGCCACTGCCAGTAATTAACACACAAATAGATTTTATTAATGCACATTTAAAATTGAGGAATAAATTTATTTTTACATTTTAATTTTAATTTTTTTTAAAATTTAAATTACTATTTTAAATAGACCATATAGATGGATATTTAAATTATATTTTACTTTAGCATGTTGAGTATAGATAGGCTACATAGATTTTTTCCACTTAAAAACTTATCCAAACATTCATTCAATCTCAGACTAACATTTCGTAGTCAACCCAATGCCTGCTTCCAAATATATAGTCGCAATCAATGCAATATGAAGATGCTAGCATAAAACCATGCCGACAGGAATGTGCATCTGACAGTGTGATATTATTTGAAGGAAATGATCCATGTCCAGAACAGGAATGTGCATCTGTCTGACTAAGGAATCATGTATATAATTTTTTTAAAGAGTGCTACGCATGGGAGAGAGCGGTCTTCTGCTGACTTATAATCCCTCCAGAGCTAGAAGGGGTCAATGGCACAGGAAATACATCTGCAACCATTGCAACGATATGACTGCCTCTTTGGGATCATGCATTCATTTGGGCATGTTGCTCTGTATGCTAAACACGCTTCACATTACATTAATATAAACCCCCATATAGCCCTCCAAAACATTGCCCTAACTACAAAACAAATAGCCTGAAATTAACCCTTTAAAATAAACATAAACAAATTTAATGAATCTATATAGCTATCCACCCCAACTTAAATTAAAATACATTTTAGTTATAACATAACACACACACACACACAAAAGAAATGGAAATGACTGCTTAAACATCTGCATAAAAAATATTAATAATTGAATTTTCATTCTTTAAGTCAGATAAGAGTTCTTATTTTCAGCTATTAATTGCAATTTTAGAAAAGTTCTTATTAGATAGACACAAGAATTCATACTTTACAGATTGAGTAGATTTAGGAGTCCATCTTCGTGATCACTTTCGTAGATTTTGTCCTTCTTTGAAATGAAACTGCTACTTGCCATGCATTTGGTCAGGAACTGTCATCAATAGGCCTCAGCTGGTTGTCTGGAAAATTAAATTTATTGCAGACTTCCACATCGTGAAAATCTGCAATATAGCTAGTTATAACGATATATTCATAGTCAGCTCTCAGATAACAATTATAATAATCATTTGGCTTTTATATTTTTCTTAGCCTCTTATCATTAAATCTTGGGATTCAATGAGCAAGATGTCACTAATCCTTTCATGTTTCAGTTATGGTCCATGCTGTCATTTTTGTGCTTGCATTGGTCATTTAATTTCTTTGTATTCTCTTACCATTTAATTTATTTTAAGTGCCTCAAGGGCTAGTTTGCTTTCGAACAATCATTTAATTAATAAAACAATCATTTCCATTTTCTAAGATTATAGAAATCAACATTATTTCTATTTTTAAAATATCAATCTTTATATTTTTACTTTTTTTACAAAAAAATACTTTCAAATACTTTTTCTTAAAATAGTTTAAGTTTTCCATCTGCGTGACAATATATATATATATATATATATAACTTGTAATTTATATATATATATATTAAACAACTTTTAATTTTCAGTTTTTAAGTTTTTTTTCTTTTTAATAAATCAATTTTTATTTACGATCTTTTTATTTTCATTTTAAAATAATGTAACGGAATATTATATTCCGTTACAATATATATATACACACACATATATATATATATTATTTCTTTGATATTATTTCTTGGATTTATGAGTCTTGTTTTGTTTTTATATGTATTTCCTTTGGTTAGTTTTATATATATATATAAGTGTAAATAATGCTCCAGGATAATGAATTTGTAAATAATCATTAAAAACCAATCAACTCTTAGACAATCTCAACATCAATAACAATCAACAAGTCTTGCGTTGTTAGCCGAGAGGTATCGCAGCTGCCATGCAAGCAGGTACTTGGTTGCAGACGGTTGTGGATTCGCATCCCGGCCGACGCCATGACATATGAGAAAAAAAAATAACAATCAACAATTTTAAACTGTTGTCAAGGCAACTTTTTAATATATATAATATTTTTGAGAATAACTCATTGCAACTGATTATTAGAAAATTATATATATATTTCATTTACTTCCCAATGTTTCAATAGAATAACATTTGCCATTTGGCAAGACCAACTTTTTAAAGAACAACTGCTAGATCTCAAATAGTAACAAGATTGAGTGTGAGGTAAAGAATAAGATTGAGAGTGAAGTAGTTGAGTAATCAAAATATGTGGATTAAGAAAATGTTTATTTTTTTTTCAGTTAGATAGAGATAAAATAAGTGGCATTGTGAACAATGTACTCCAGCTTTGTGGTGATTACTTATTTTATCTCTTTCATCTAATATAAACTTGAAATCGATGAAAATAAACATTTTGTTAATAATCCACATATTCTGAGCACTCAACTACTTCATGCTCAATATCGTTCTTTACCCCACAGACAGTGTCATTATTATTTGAGATGTAATGGGTTTTCTGTGAAATCTTGACCTTGATAATGGCTAATAGTATTTTGTCAAAATGGTGGGGAGTAAATTAAAATTATACATGGTTTAACCCAAATTATACGTCATTTACATCCTATATAATTCATGTATTTACGGGAACAAGTCAGTAATTATATATTTTAATATTCAATACAGTTCTCCATAAACATACTATGGATTATATATGATATTATAACATTACTGAACATACATCTTCTATAAAATATATAGAAATTTATAGTCTTTTATACCACATTGATGAAAAATATCAACTAATCTCTGGCAGAATATTCATCATCCCAAGTATAGCTGACCAATTGGGATTCATCAAACATAACAATTCAATTTCTGTTTGAAAAGGCAAAATATTATATACTCATGCAGTTATCAAATACACGTAATAAAAATACTGAAAACTATCTACGCACCCTTCTCTGAACTAAACAATGTTAAAAGAATAAACAAGTATGCGCAATTCCTATATACTTTAAATTAACAGCTGACTATATTATTATGTACTGGTATGGTATACTATTAGTTACTAGACAAGGATTAATATAAATGAATAAATAAAATATTTTATTATATACATATACGGCTCTTTTGATCGTTTTTTCAGAAAGACCAGCCTCAAAATATAGATAACACTCAAAAGTTCTTCTTAATTGCCTTGTACTGAGTATCAACAAAAGACATTAAATTCTAGAATTTGTAATATTTAATACTGAGCTAACTGTCTAGCATGCATGAACATGTGAAATTTAAATAGCTGTAATGTTGTTTATGTATAACTTCTAGAGTTGTTGTTTCTGAATTTTAAATTTCATATACATTAAGCTTATTGCTGCAGATGGAAACAATGGATGAAATTAATCATAAAAATAAACTTGGTTGGAGTACTTTTGATAAAAATAACTTAATATTAAAAGGAAATATAGCTATGAGTTTGTAAAGGAAGGTTTTTAATAAATGTGGTTTATGAGTTCTTACTTATAGATCTGAAACTTGGACTCTTAACAGAAGAGCAATAAAGAGATTTCAGACCAATCATTGAAGTATGGCAAGATGCATGTTAGTAGTAATAGGAAGAGATCAAAAGTAAAATACATAGGGGAGAGAAGAAACAGGTGTTACTAACATCATTAAAAGAATTAAAAGACATAACTCAAATTGGTCTGTAGATATTGCTAGAAGAGATGAAAATAGATGGACAATTGAAATCTAAAATCAGATTCCCAAGAGACTTAAAACACCTAGAAAACAACCACATGTGAAATAGATGTATGAAACAATAAGATTTGCTGGAATTATGCTGAGAAGACAGGCTAGACATTGAAGAAAGTTGCAATAGATTAATAATGATTAAAATGATGATGTTGGTGATTTAATAAATATATATAACCATAATTAAAAACAATATTAATTTCATTGTTTATTCTCTTTTACAATGTATTTATATTACCTATAATAATGGTATAGACTCTCTCTGTCTATTATATATATACACACCTGGGTTTTGTTTTATGTGGATTATTTTTATGTCGATTATTTTAATGTGATTTTGAAGTTATGCGATTCATGTTTCTTCTTAATATCTTTCATATTTCACTATATTTATTAGATATCAAAAAATTTAAATTATTAATAACTTATTCTGACTTGAAATACTTTTTTTTTAAAAATATAACTTATAATAGCAGCTAATGTGAATATGGTCTGAAGGTGTATTTAGAATCTTAGCTTCTATGTAAATAACTTACTTATTCTAATGAATAAATAATAATATGTATAAAAATATTGCAATAAATATTCAAAAATTTTTAGCTTTAAAACATATTTTGTTAGACATAACAGAAATAAATAATCTTAGATTTTTAAAATAAATAATGAAGATTTTATTGATTTTGTAAACTGAAAATAATCTTTCTAATGATAATGTATAATCTTTTTGTTTTGATTGCGATCTCATTTTTTTAATATAGAAACAAAATGTGACCATTTAAAATTTATTTCAGTAGTAAAAATCAGTTAAGCATAGATTTTAGGTTGATGTGTGAGACAAAGACAAATGTCAGAAAATGCTGAAATCTGAGAGTTTCGAGCTTTATAAACAATTAGCAAAACCATTGTCTCAAAGTTTAATCACCAATTACATTGTCAACTGAAAACCATTAACACAGCACAAGATGGAAAGTGGCACTAGTTGTCAAGGAGAAATGGGATGGTCACATTTTTATATGAGAGATGCAAAACGTAAAATGAAAATGTTTGGTAGGTTGCAGTTTATGGACAGTAAAAGAATAGCCAAAATAGAATCACTATAAAGTTACCCTCTACCTTTAGTCAAATACAATATTTTGCTGCCCCCCTATCAACATTTAAATAATTGTAAAAAAAAAAAACTTTGTAAATTTTAAAACAAATATTTTATTTCAATACAATAATGTTATAAACATAAAAAAAAGCGTTAACCTGTCTATAGCAATTTAAAATGTTGAGATACAGAATAAAAAATATCTAATGAATTTAAAATGTTATATTATTAATATCAGTGAAAAATTTGTATGAGTAGCAAATATGGCCCCACTTTACCTTTTCACCTCCAACCCATTTTTTATATCAGCTATAAATTCACCATATATTTTAAACAGCAATGTATTACATATGCATAGATTCATGGTCATTCAATTTGATGGAAAATCAACCAATAGAGATTGGACATATGTTTCTATCATAAGTGATATCATCAGACACCTGGAACCTAATTGATATCCAATCAAATATAGCAATGCAAATTTTTTAAAACCTAATCACAATATTCAAATTGACATTGAAGTTTGAATTTAATTGTAATTTAACAAAAGCTTTGTTTGTATCAGCTTAATGTTAAACAAAAATAAATTGTCACTAATCTTATTTTAAAGCATTTAAAAGATGAGTTTGAATAAAAGCTCTGCCTTATCTATTAAAATTGAACCAATGTAATAAAAGCTTCACATTCAATCTTTAATATCAACCTGATCATTGGAAATTGAAATTAAATAGAAATAGATTTCTTATGTTTAATGGGATCTCAACTAGTTTCTTGGCTGCTGATGATGTCAGGTTGTTGCCAAAAAACATAGGTCCAGGAGATAGTGATTGGTTAATTTTATCAAATATTGCCACTTGAAAGATCATGCAAATTTATACAGAATTAAATTAAAATAAACATTTGTAATTTTATTACATAATTAGTGATAAATCAATATGCATACTCATATGATTTTAATGAGCATTTAAATAATTTTATAATTTGTCTACCTATTCATAGAGCAAACACTAAATATAACACTAAGATAATTCACAAGCTAAATTTCTAAAGAATCATTTAAATTAATTTGTAAATAATTCCCATGTTTTGATACATTAAATCCAGTCTATTTTGTCAGATGTATTGGAATTTTGTAACAAAAAGTGGGAATTATTTATACATTTGTTTAAATAACTTTTTAGAAATCAATTGAGAATTATCTTATTAGCAAATTTGGATTTGTTTGTTGCATGAAGAGGTTTTACACACATGGTTATATATACATATTATTTCAACAAAACAAACTCCAACTCCAACAAAACACCTATTACAGGTAAATGTGAAACTTGTTTAGCCTCAGAGATTATCATTTAGTAGTAATTAATAATTTCTTGGCATTATCAAATGTTAAAAGTTATCTTTGTTCTCATGGATATAACCTTCTCATTTCCATTCTTTTTGGCACTATCTTAAAAGTTGTCTTTTACATGGATATGATTTCTTCATTTCCTTTTTTTGGCAACATTAAAGATTAAAGATTATTTCTGTTTACATGAATATGATCTTATTTCTATGCTTTATTATAAGAACATTCCAAGGAAAGAATTAATTCAAAATATATATGTATATAAATGTGAAATATTTTAGCCATATGTCATCTTATATATTTAACAATTGTAAAATGTGCAATATAAGCATGAATGATATGGAATACATTTATTATTGTATGTATATGTTATTTTCTTAATGAAGCATAATATTTATTAAAGCAATAAACCTTAAGAGTGTGCTATTGAAAATGTGAAGGTAGGGATCTCTACAGGTCTTAACCACAAGCTTACACTTTGGAAGAAAAGAGGGGAACCCTTCTTTACTTCAACCTACTTGCTATATAAATAGGTGAAGCTGAAGCAGTTTGCTCTGAGAGCATGAAGCTATTTAATACTTCACTGATTAAGTCCACAATTCTTATTACACATTAGTATTCAAGAAATCTTTCGATTTACTAGTCAATGGAACAATCTTATAGTTAGAAATCGATTATGATAATTTAAAGTTGTAATTATAAATTTATTTAATGCACATTGATTATGTAAGTAATATTTACTAAGGCAATAAACCTCAAGAGTGTGTGCTTTACTAAATATTACTTACATAATCAATGTGTGTTAAATAAATTTATAATTGCAACTTTAAATTATCATAATAGATTTCTAACTATAAGATCATTCCATTGACTCAGGTGTAAATTGAAAGATTTTGCGAGTACTAATGTGTAATAGGAATTGTGGACTTAATCAGTGAAGTATTGAATAGCTTCATGTGCTCAGATTTAACCACTTCAGCTTCACCTATTTATATAGAAAGTAGGTCGAAGTAAAGAAGGGTTCCCCTCTTTTCTTCCAAAGCATAAGCTTGTGGTTAAGACCTGTAGAGGTCCCTATCTTTGCATTTTCAAGCACACATTCTTTAGGTTTATTGCCTTAGTAAATGTTACTTATGTAATCAAGGTGCATTTAATAAATTTATAATTAATGAAGCATAGTAAATATAAAAAATCATGTTTATTATAGTCATAAATATTTTTGTATTTGAGTATACATAAGAAAGATATGGTTGGGTCATTACAACAGTCAACATGTTTTTATGATCAATGTAGCTTTACTTTTTGATTCATTAAAAGAGAATAATGTAAGTGTAATTTTAAATAAACACATTTATTTCTTACCCAATACCTAATAAGTATAATGTTTCTATGAATGGAACTTAGCATATAAAATAGAATTTAAACTTTAAATTTCTGCTACCTTCAGAACTAGCCACATATAGGCAATGTTTGTGATGTTATCTAATGTTATGATGGTTCTAATTCCAAATCTCCATTGTTGTAGGCAAAATATATTTATAAATGTATGGTTATGAAAATTTAAATGCACTACCATTTAATATTAAATAATTTTTCAACCTTTATTATAGATGGCACAAGAGTAAGCTATTGTTTTTGTTTATATATATATATATGAATGGAATTAAAATCCATTATGTTGCCTTCATTTATTTGAACAATAAGTGTATATTACGTTAATATGAATTGCGTGACTTTTTGATTTATTCTAACATCTTGAGAAGGTTCATTTTGAACTAAAATTGATTTAATGTAAATAAATCTATTATTTATTAATTCAAATGTAGTTGTCTATAATATTAGTTTATATTTTTATATTAAAGTATATATATATATATATATATATATATATATATATATATATATGATGATGAAGAATTTTGTTTTTATCAATGCATTTTTTATCTGAACCAATTCAACCATTGGCAAGGGCAGAAACTCAGGCAGTGTTCTCTTATTACATAACAATTCTGTAACAATACCACATTTCAAGTGAGCTAAATACAAACACAACATTCCATCATAACATATTTTGGAAACATGTGATCAAAGATATGAGTAAAACACAAATGACCTCCAATGTGTATTTTATCTAAACGAGAAGTCTTCAGATGACCCAGATCACAATCTCTTATATATGTTTCCATTGTCTTTTCAGAACTTATTAATACCACAGTTATTACATTTTAATCTACAGGCAGACATATTATTAATTGACAATTAAAGAGTACATTCGGCTTAAGTATAATCTTTCGTTTAGTAAATGATCAGTAAAAATCGTTAACATATTTCTATAAAGGGCTCTATACCAAAGATGGGAGTGCAAAAAGGTTTGACACTTTTAATTAATAAATTACTCAACAATGAAAACGACATAATTATACCTGAACTAACCTTCCACATTGTGTACAAGATGACTTTCCACAATGAGGGTGCCAAGCAATATACTATAGTGAAACTAATGTAAATATTGCCACTAGAAAATCACAACATTGATACATATACCACAGAATTTGAACTAAGGCTGAAGGCAGCTCAATATTTGTGGAGCATGAAAAAGTCACTGGCTGCACCTTCCAACCAACTTCAGATAAGCTGGTGTGCACAGAGCACAATGATGCAAAATGCAAAGTGAAGGAGACTTGTTTTATCGCAGATGATCCCAAAGCAATCAATCGAAGAGATGCCTGCTTTACTATCTCTAAAAAGTGGGCCATTTAAACATTGAATACATTTGCATACATTACTGAGTTATTCACTAACTACTAGTAAAAAGAGATATGAATATGGGAACATAGAATTCCTGAAAGCGCTTAGCTTATCAATTGTTATGTATAGCTTCATTAATTGTGTATAAAAGGCAAGCTTAGTATTATAAACTATAGTATATTTTTATCAATATAATACTAAACAAATAATATATATATATATATATGAAAAATAAAAACAAGTATATATATTGATATAAAGACGCCATCTATTGATCATATATATATATATATATATATATATATAAGAAATTGTTATGTTGCAATTGATGAATGCTGGTTTAAGCCCTAAAGGAATATTTTGGGGATAATTTATCTTCTTTACAAGTCTTTGGCCTTATGTTTCAGATATATGTCATGGAATAGATGTTTGAAATATATATAATATATAAATATGAAGTTAGAGTATAACTGAAAATGGGTATATGAAGTTAATTTACAATATGGGCTACACAAACCTTAATCACTTGCAAAAATAAAGTGGTTGTTTCGAGCTAAGATGAAAGATCCAGTAATAAAAATAAAACTTGAGAATAAATATATATTAAATTCAAAAATTCTCTTTACTATAACAATCAGTTACAAAGCTAATTGCATCTGGAAAGTTTTCTATTTCAAGAGAATAAGTATACTTAACATTAACCAACTTTGGTGTAAGTGTGTAAAGAAACCAAAACATACTGAAAGCTCAAAAATAACCATCTTCTCATTGTGATTTTACATTTTAATAAAAACTTTATTTCTATTTCCTTATTAAATAGTCCCAAAAGAGGCATTCATAGAATTATTTAAATAAATGGAAAACTCTCATATTCCAAAACCGATTCCTTGGATTTACCATCTTATTTTTTACCTTTCAATAAATTTCAAATAATGGAAAGATGAATTACTTTTAATTAATCAAAATCTATTATTTTAAAGTGCTGAAAATCTTGAAATCATTAGATTGGAAGTTGAACTCTCGTGATACGCTATAACTTTAAATACTGCACTCACACATGTCAATAAAAATTTAAAAAACTTAAGCGAATCCCTTAAATTTAGAGTGCATTTCTATTAATACAACAACTTACACTGTCAATGCTAAATCAGGGCTTGAGTCAGTGCTTTATAATAATAGATTTACATTTCTAAATCGTGATTGTGTCGATCGTGGGTGGTTAAAAATGAGAGACTGTCTTTCTTTTGTGATAGATTAAATAGATTTATACAATTCAAATTTTGATTATAACATCAGGCATACAACAGACTCAAGCCCTTAATTAGCAAGGAGGGTGAAAGTTGTGTATTTATAGAAATGCACTCTACACTTAAGTGATTCCCGTAAGTTTTTTAAACTCTTACTGAAGTGTGCGCAGAAATTTATAATATTTAAAGTAATAGTGCATTTTCAGAGTTTGACTTCTGATAAAATGATTTTAATTAATCATTATAATTATATAAGCTGTTATGACAAAGAGTATTTAAATACTCTCTATTTCTAAGATGTTATATTGTAGGCACCTGAATTGCAAACTATGATAATGTAAGAACCTCAGGACCAGATTCAGTAATACCAAGTTCATTAACTGAGT
Organism: Epiperipatus broadwayi; assembly: GCA_028023455.1. Lineage (NCBI taxonomy): Eukaryota > Metazoa > Onychophora > Udeonychophora > Euonychophora > Peripatidae > Epiperipatus > Epiperipatus broadwayi. The sequence continues at coordinate 3,374,776 of JAQFVV010000081.1, read as the reverse complement.
CAAATCCCAACCTCACTTACTATCTATAAAACAGATTAGGCTTGAATCATATTTATATTAATGAAATGCCATTTATTCCCAAGTATAAAAGTTGCAATTCATTCAACCATTGAACGTGATGCTTTTTATCATTAACAATCATATATACAATCCATATATACGAGTTTCAATTTTATTCCCTTGACATAAGGAAAGTGCAATCTGTTTAATATATAGAAAAACAAGCCTACTTTTATTTGTGGTTAATAATGTGGGGTCGTGACATAGATCATTGGTGCACAACCTTTCTACAATTGCAATCCCCATACTCAGTCTGAAGTTTACATGAACCATTATACATTGTCATCATTCTTTTATAAGCATATAAGATGTGACCCTCATACTCACACTAAAATTTATTTGACCTATTATAGCTATTACCATTCTATTATAAGCAGATAAGGATAGTAATAATAAACATTTTACCACATCCAAATATCTATCTTTATATTACATTTCAGTATACACAACTTGATATAAGATTTTTGAAAAATCTGCATTTTAAACAAAATATATAATACTATTTAGGTCTTAGCAGATGTGTTGATTTGTAGCAACTACAATATTTTTAGCCTGGTTTAGAAAATGTGTACATACAAGAATGTAATATCACATATTAATGTTAGGAGGATACTAACACAAAAAATAAAAATCAGAGAGTAAGAAAAATGAGAGCAGTATCAAAGTGGTATTATGATGTTCTGCTTATGAAAAGTGGAATGAAATATATATAAAAAAGTGTTTAAACACAAAAGTAGTCAGATATACAATAATGAGTAGAGAAGGTTTCATATGTATTTAGGTTTTTGTTTTTTCAATTAAAAATTTATTATCCAACATGACAACTTCTCCAAATGTTCATAACTCACAGGTTGTGTGATGCTAACATAGATGATAAAGAAGGTTCTCAAATTAGTCCCATAATCTTTGAAATTATCTTAGTTTACAATTTAGACTTAGTTTATTTTATATAACATCATATATTTTAGTAAAATAATGAGGTATTAGAGCCTGTTTAAAAGACCCCATTTATATTATGTCATATTTCTTTAAATAATTATTTGGAAAATAAACTTGGTAATCATTGTAGTAACATTTTAATTTAAAACAGAATCAAAAATCTCCATACAGCAGTGCCATTCAGTGGAAGCCAGGGTAATCAATGGATGCAAGAAGGTTTATGCATAAAATTCCTACCTAATGCTTACTCATCCAATATTCTCAGACTAGTTTCTAGCTTGTGGCACTTATCATTGAGAAGCCTAAGATCTGAGAGCACTGCACTTATACCTTAGAATCTACTGCAATTCCCCTGCAGCCACCTATCAATATTTTTAGTTAACTATAAAGCTATGATTCCAAAATTGAAAAGACAATAATGTTGTCAATCCAAATTCAATTTATTTGTATAGTCATATAGATCTGAACTCAGTTCAGATTCTATATATTATGAAGTCTTTGGTTTTTAGCAATCATAGTCACACTTATTCTATTGAACAGGATTGATATTAAGCCACTAACATCATATGATCACCACTTTTTTTGCTTACACAAGCAATTAAACCAAAAGCAAAAGCGTCAAATATGTAGTGTAACTCAGTGCACGCCAAAGTGCCCATGGATTCAAAAAGGGGTTATGTCTAAAATCTCTATCTAGTGCCTACTCATCCATTATCTCCAGACTAGTTTCTACCATAAGAAATGATGATCATGTAATATTGTTAATTTATGAAAGCTCAGTAATTTTTTTTCCATATGTCATAGCATCTGCTGGGAGGCGAACCCGCAACAACCGTCTGCAACTAACTGCTTGCTTGCAAGGTTGCTGCACTGACCTCTCAGCTAACAACACTTGACAGCTCAATAATTTTTATATACTGTTAGTACATTTAAATAAAAAAAGCATTGCTTTAATTTTTATTTATTTTTTTGGAATTTTATTTGCTTAATTATGATTTATATTTTTTATTCAACTTTCATTGTTTATGTGCAAGATTGTGTATAGTTTTAAATTTCAAATTAGTATGCCTGCACTTCAGCTATTAAATAATAAACACTACAAAATGTAAATGATTCTTAAAGTACTTTTTTACTGAATCAGTTTATTGGTACTTTGTGTATTATCTGGTTTACCGAGCTTCACAGTCTTTTTTTAATTATACAGCTTCAAGAGCGTATACTAAATATTTAGAACAAAATGGCTGACAAGTTTGTCAGGATGGCTCAGTTGGTTAGAGTGTTACATTAAAATCAATACTCAAGATTATATAATAGGCCAGGTTCGAATCCCATGTTAGTGCTGTCACTAGTCAGGCCAGCAACACCTGAAGAAGAGGGGAGAATAATACCTCTCAAAACATTGTGCATATACAAACCTGTTTGATGTGCTGTTACTAACAGTTGAATGTATTTGTTATATTTAAGTAAAGTTGAGCTTTTCTAAAGACATTCAATACTCTTATCAGATGATGGAATTAGTCCATTATACAAATACAACAAGAAGTAATCATATGGGTCCGCTTCCCGGCCAATGCTTTGACATGGAAAAAAAAAGTAATCATATTTATAGTTTTTTTTTATTATTGTTTTTTTTTTTGTAAAATTTCTGCACAACTGAATTATAATATTTCAACTGTATTTTATTTTTTTTGCATTAAATCAATTTATTAATATAAAAATCACAAAAACCTAAGAATCTTAAAGTATCACGTCTTGCCCATTAGCACAGGCTTTTCAGAAGGATGGAATCCTGTAATTTTTGAAAATACTCCACTGCATGATATCATATCAAAGGCTGATCTTAAACTTTCATCATTTTGCTGAAATGATAGTGACAAAACTAAATGTGCTGAATTTAAAAACAAACTATGAGAATATTCAGAGAGTAATTGCATTTACACATTATAATATAAATATAAAAAAAATTGAAATCAATCTTCTAAGTGGAAAAACTTACACATGTTCCATAAAATAAAATTAAAAAAAAACAAACAACATAAATATTTGTTGTCCCTGAACATGGATAATTAAAAAAAGGCTGCTATCTTGGTAGATAGAATAATATACATGTACCATTTTTTAAATTAAGCCTAACTATCACACAAATTTCAGATTAGTGATAACTGGATTCAAAGAAGAGATTGTCTCAACTGTGATGCATCTGAGAAGCCATTTATATTTTAGAATGTCTGTAATTTTATGTTTAAAGTGAAAGATAGTTCAGATTTTGATGGTTACATAGCTAGATGGAAATCTATTCTGGAAACAGCAACTGGCTTGCTAGTGTGCATTCCTTTGGGATTGATGAGATTTTGTCTCCCTCCTCAAGCTTATCCCTGAGACTCTGGGCATTATGACCCTGGAATTCATGCTTGAAGGGTCTGATTTACCAATGTAATTCTGTGTTTTTTTTTTTTAATGAACAGAACGTTCATGTTACCTTTATCATGCAAGCTTAGTCACTAATCTCTAAGATATCAAATTCTAGACCCTTTTCTTTGTCCTTTCAATTTGTGCAGCACAGGACTTTCCATCATTGAACTTTTTCTTTTCCTAAATACAATTTAATGTACTCCATCGATAATTTGATCATATGAGTTGTATCCAAATTTCAGAATAAAATTTTCTATATTTTTATACAAAAAAAGATAAGTTCAGATTTTACAAATTACTTAAGATTTTGTATATGAATGAAAGAAGTTTAAGAAAGTTAAGAACTTGGATAGGTAAATAATAAGAAAGCTATATTTTCATCATGAATATAAAAACAATCTATCCTAATAAAACATTCTGTCCTGATGAACTACGACTAAAAATAATTAGTGCAATTATCAATGGATGTTTGATATTTAAATGTTATTTGTAACATATATTCATAAATTTTTTATATATATATGTCATATTATTATTACTATTTGTGGGATATTCCGTGTAGTGAAAAAGCTAAATACTGACGTTTCAGTACAATATCAAGTACCTTCCTCAGAGTGTCCTCTTTCTCAAATCATATATGTTTCAGTACAATATCAAGTACCTTCCTCAGAGTGTCCTCTTTCTCAAATCATATGATTTGAGAAAGAGGACACTCTGAGGAAGGTACTTGATATTGTACTGAAACGTCAGCATTTAGCTTTTTCACTACACGGAATATCCCGCAAATAGTAATAATAATATGACATCTTTTATCCGTGAAAATATTAGAATATATATATATATATATATATATTATCATATAATATGTAGTAAAATAAATTTTACAAGAGTATGTAGATAATTATCAACCACTTCGGGGTAATAAATTTAGATATAAACCAATATTTATTAATTTGCAAAGCCAGGAAAGATATTTAAACCATTATGCTGTTATTTTATATAATATTTAAGTAAATATATAAAATTCTATTACATAACAATAATATTTTTATATATTTATTATAACACTAATACAATAATACTTTTCTTTAAAATATTTTATGCCCTACTTAATGTGATTGTCAACAATTTTAAAACTTCAATTTACATTATAAATATAGTTATATCTTTTATATTTTATATAAAATTAATTAGAATCAAAAATATTGGGGGTGGGGCATTCTAAATATTTTCAAATATGACATTCCAAAGCAAAATTTATCACTAAACAACATATAACAGAATGAAAAAAGAATACATTGTAAAGATATATTATACAACTTTTTATACATTATAAAGATATATTATACAATTTTATATAGTATATATTGGTACGTTTTATATAATTGTTATATGTTGTATAATTGACAAATTTTATTTCTGTATGTTACATTTGTAAATATTTGAATTGTTATTGGTTCTAATTAATATATATATATATATATTAATGGAAGCTTTAAAATTGTATAATCACATTGAGACATAAAATATTTGTTAAAAAGCTTTATTTTATTATATATATATATATATATATATATATATATATATATATATATATATATATATATATATATATATATATATATAAAAAACTATTGCTTTATATAATGGTATTTTAAATTATATCAATTACTTAATACATATATAACAATTAAAAACCAGTCAACACTTAGACAAACCCAATATAGATAACAATCTAGAATTTCAAACTGTTGTCAATGCAATCTTCTTTTACAGTTATCATTATGAACAAACATTTAAACCTCTTATATTAACCCCATTGTAAAAAATAATTATAAAATGTTATATATAACAGCCAAACTCTTGTAAACTAGATGACACAAACCCATACAATTACTAACATGAAAATCTCTGTCTATCAGCTATATCAAGCCATAGTTATCACTATCTGAAAATTGGAAGAGGTTTAAAAATATTTGGTAACTGTGTGTATGTTGTTGTTTTACACTTTAAAAGAAGTCAAATTAACCCGATTACCATACATAGATATAAGCCTATTTTAACTTGTGGTTAAAGATATTTAATACTTAATCTGGATAATTAAGGATATTTTATTGAAGTTGATCCTATGAACAATGATTTGGTATAGTTTACTTTTTTAGAATTTAACTGTTACTTAATTACTTAAATCTTATTTTTACAATGAATTAATAAAAGTGATTTAAATGCATTTATTTTTTTATAGAATTATAAGATATAATTCTGAAATTCATTAATAGCATAATTGATTTATATTCTAATGCTAAAAAATAAAATGGATGGATATAAGTGAGAAGTAAAGAACAAGGAAAACAAATACAAATGCACTGAAATTTTAAAAAAAAGTGTGACCGCACTTGATCGCACTCACAGTTGAGATTCAGGGCCACTTTTACTTTATCTCAGCCAATGGGTTTTCTTTTAAAAAAATACATAAAATGAATAAATATCTACCGCAATAGTATTAAATAAACCATTAATAATTATCAAAATAAAATTTAAAGATAAATAATTATTTACTTTTAAAAGGTTAGTTATTTTTTAAAAATATAGTTTGAAACATGATCAAATCGTAACTTATCATATACTTACAGACATCTCCATTTTATTTAACAATATAAAACAATGTATGTACTATTCTTTAAAAGATAAATAAAAAGTATCATGGAGAGAGAGAATTTATTTTTTACTAAGAAACACTGTGTATATTTGTATGGATGCATGTGAAAAAAATAAATAAATTCGTTTTTAATGAAAATAAAATCACTGAATATACAAATGCCTCTAAATCCTCACCCCACCTCTCCCCACATGCATTGGCCATATTTTATTGAAGAGTTATTACCAATGATTAATATTTTTTTATTATTTATCTGAAGATGTCTACAGCAAAAAATTGATTTGGTTATAGATTTATTATAAGACAAATTATTATTATTGTTAAAAACAATCGAATTCTTTTAGAACTTTTGAAAAATGTTATTTAAGACTTCATTTTAATTATTAATAAACTTGAACTTAAATATATAAAACTTTCTACATAAAAGTATTTTTTTTTTTATAAAATGTATATATTTTTTATTGTTCCTCAGCCTGAAGCCATCTTTTTGAATAATCATCCACTATTTAAAATATTTTTTAAAGCATTTTTTTTTTTGAAATTTCATGTTTACTAAAATAACTTAAATGTTTTTTTAAAAAGTTGCTTAATAAGTTTGTAGTTTAAAAAAGTCTTTTTTAAAAAAAAAATTGAAAAGGAGAATTTATTTTTTTTCCCGATATTTTGAATCAATCTAAATTGTTTGGAATAGCGCAAAAGAGGGAAAAAGCAATTAGATGTTTTTGTAAAATGTAAAAAAACAATCAAGGTAAATTATTGCCTGTGAATATTTTATAAATTGTATATATATATTTGTAAAATTTATATAATTTAATGTACATGAGGGATCATATTGACTTTAGGTCAACATGGGTGTGACAAGAATCTCGGCCTCAGAGTGGCCTTTGAGCGTTCCACCATCAAATTTTCAATTGGATGGACGGTTGAAGAGTTGGAGTGTGGAGTGGATTGAAGCCTGTTTATTAAAGTATGAAAATTGGCTATCTTAATATATATCTGAGCATTTATTGCATATGTGTGTAGAGATGATAATCTGGATCAACTGCTGATTGCTGGTTTAGTATGAAATACGAATATTGGTGATTACCTTTTAAACATATATGTGTTCAAGTGTATCAGTGCTATTAGATAGAATGGAGAGTGGTGGGTCGTGTGAAAGTCTGCGGTCATACATACTACATATTATAATTTAATTTAATAACATCGTTTTAAATGCAATGGTCATATTTTTATTTAACTTATGTAGCGCTAAATTAACTTTCTTTAAAACTGCCTTACTCATGTCTGTATTTATAGAATGTATCTTAATATTGTGAAATCATTTCATATTAATTACTTTTATGATCATCATCATCATTGTCAATAAATGAGCAATTACTGCAGGACAAAAGTCTGTCCAATCTTAATGCAATTACTCTGTTGTCGAGTTTCTTTTCACAGCTCATCAGTAAAATTCCTATTTTATCCATCCATCTTATATGCGCCCTATATATATATATATATATATATATATAGGGCGCATATATAGATGGATATATATATATATATATATATATATATATTACAATCTTTTCGTATTAAATTTAAAACGTTACCTCTCCATCTATTATCATCTCACTAGCATTATGTTCCATCTACCTTAATTTGCCTGTTAATTCTTTCAATGATGTCATTAAAAACTATTTATTCTTGCAGCCACATATTTTGCTTTTGATTTTGTTACTCCTAACATACATCTATCCATACTTCACTGAGTTTTCTGAAGTCCATGTATTGCTCTCATGTTAAAAATTCAAATCCCAGAACTAAACCTAGGCATATTTTAAATTTAATATTAAGACATTTATTTTTATCAAGGACATTCCATCCAAGTTTCATTTTATGATTAATATTACTCTTTGTACTTTTATCTGTTTTAATAACCTGATCAAGATATTTGTACTTCTAATTCTTGATTAGCAATGTCTATTTCCTTCTTCTGAGAAAATGTATTGAACATCACTTTAGTCTTATTAGCTTTTATCCTTAATCTTTTTTATTATTATTATTTGATAATTTTTACAAAATCTCTGGAAGTCTTGATTTTTTTTTTTCAAAAACAACCATATCACTTGTAAGATCTAAATGAAGAAAATATTCACAATTTATTTTTACTTCCTTAGCTTTTCATTTTATACATATTTTTTGTAAAACTGGTGAAACCAGAGTACAACCAGAGTACACCTTTCTGGATGTTAATCATCTCAATATCACCACTTGTTTTAATAACAGTTATGAGCAAGCATAAGAAATGGTAATCATGTGATGTTTAGTAATCTAATAATTGTAGTTGTATTTTAGTAAATGTTCTTCAGAATAGGAAAGTAACCCAGATCTATATCTTGATGATTCATTACTTCAATGATCATAGAAGTTCTTAAAGAATCAAATGCCCTTTTTATAATTGAAAATCTAGAGCATAATGGTAATTTATATGAATTGGGTTTTTCTATAACTTTTTATTGGATGTTATCCACTGTCAAAATAACATTTCAATCCAGCCTTCCATTATGCTGGTAATAATTCAAATCTTAATATAACATGAGCTGTAATTATCTTAATAAAAATTTTATATAGGATTGATGGAAGATTGATAGGGCTATAATATTTAATATTATCTTTATCATCTTTAATAAGAGTACAAAATTCTCCTGGCACTATTGTATGGAGAATTTGGTTCTCTTATTAATAGCATGGGTAGGCATATGAAATGGTGATCATGTGAGACTTTGTCATCTTTCTTAAATTATCAGTATTACTATTGCCTTATTCCAATCATTTGGTACATCTTTATCATTTAGACATTAGGTATATAACTTTGAACCATCAAACATCACATGATCAATATTTTTTATGCTTACACAAGCTGCTTTTCACAGAAGCAAAACTCTCAATACTATAGTGCCACTCAGTTCAAGCCAGGTTAATCAATTAATGCAGGAAGATTTGTGCATAAAATCACTATTTAGTGACTAATCATCCCCAGACTAGTTTCTAGAATGTAGTGCTACTGTGTGGAGAGTTTTGCCTTTGTGAAAAACAGCTTGTATGCATAAGAAAGGGTGATCATGTGATGTTTGATGGTTTAATACCAGTTTTGACCAATTGGATTATGATGACTGTGGTTATTAAAGAACCAAAGACACAAAAATAATGGATGCTGAACTGAGTTCAGATCTATATAATTATACAGTCTAATGAGCTTGGCTTGAAAACATTATTGTTTTCATTTTGGACTAACAGCTTATAGTTAGCTAAAAAAGCAAAAGGTGGCTGCTGAAGGGTTGCATTAAATCCTAAGATCTAGGTGCAGTGCTTTCAGATCCAAGGTTCCTCACTGATGAAAACCACAAGCTATAAATTAGTATGGGGATAGAGTATGCACTACATAGGGATTCTATGCACAAACCTTCCTGCATCCATTGATTACTCTGGCTTGCACTGACTGGCATTACTATATGCAGAGTTTTGCCTCTGTGTATATAACTTTGCCAATATTTTTTTCTTATTTCTTCACCTGCTTTTTTTAAATATCAATAATCTTTCTCTCATTTCCTGAGAACTTTTTCCTTTATTGTAGCTTTAATTAGGTAGCCCACTTTTTTATTTAAAATACTGGGCAATTCCGAAAATGGAATATCTTTAAAGAATACTATGTTTTCTTGTTTCTTACTACTATCTAATTTATTATGAATCTTTTTTGCTCCATGTAGTCATCTCACTTTTTAATACTTCTCTTTTCAATGCCCTGATTGTCTTATACCCTTGAAATTTGACTTCCTGCTATAGTTTTTTTTTTTTGATATTTCACAATTATGTTTTTTAAATCACTCTTATATGTATATACTCACCTCATTAAAAATTTACTGAAAAAATGCTGTTATTTTATATCTGTTACCTTTTTGACAGTTCATAAATAGAATATCAGTTACCTTGTTACTGACCTCAGTCAAGCCTTAACAATTTTCAATGTCTATTGTTTTTTTATATCAACTGCAATTACTGTCTTTCTTCATAGTTTTTATTTTTCTAGTTGTGCATTTCTACAGATCTTACTTCGATTGTTAAATTTTTTAAAAATATTACAATCATGTATTACTTATTTTTATTTTTGTTAGACAAAATATAATAGAATTCTGATGCTTCCATATGCATTGGGAATTTTTCTGCATGATAGAATTAAAGATTATGCATTTTCTGTGAATCCCACAAGCCTGTGATATCTCTCATTTTTACCACCATAAGCAGATATATTCACAGTTCTTTTATTGTAAAATCATTATTACAAGTTTAAAATGTTATTTGGCCTTATGAAAAATATTTGTACATCCATATAAAAATCTATTACTTAAACATACTTATCTCTATTTAGCATCTTCCATTAAGTCAAATAATTAATGTTGCCATTCTTTATGATATATCATCAAACTATATAATGATTTTCAAATTTTATTTATAATGAATCTCATTCTATTTGTGCCTTTAATATTTGTGTCTTTGTAATGAAGTAATTATCTATTTTCTAAACCAAATTAATAGTCTCTTCATCTTTTTTTTCATATCATAAAATCCCATTTAATATTAGGTAGTTCTTTTTCCAATTTGCAAAATCCTCTTTTATTTGGAAGGCAATCATTTTTATAATACTTTATATTTCAAAATGTAGCAGAAACATTATATAATTATACTTTATTTTCATATATTTCATCTTTGGCCTCAAATATCACAATTCGAAAGAATCTAAGTATTTTACATTATGGAAATAAATAATTAATTAAAATTTTTATGATATAATAGTTTTTAAAATCATCCACTAGCATTTTGTATCTATGAGTACCAAACTCTCCATACAGTAGTGCCAGCAATTGCAAGTCTTTGAAAGTAATCAGTAGATGCAAAACTTACAAAGGCTTGCACTTGGTGGCACTACTATTAACAGCATGTGTAAGTATATAAAATTGTGATCATGCAACATTTTGTATTTTTAGTATAAAAGTTTTTAGGTAAAAATCATCACTGTCATGTTTCTTAAAATCATGCTAGGGCAGCCTCCTATTAAGATATTTTACTAATTTTTATTTCTAAAAAAAATCACGTACATTAGAATAATATTTACCGAGGCTGTAACCTCAAGAATATGCATGTAAAATGTAATAGTAGGAACCTCTACAGGTGTTTAACCACAAGCTTACACTATGGAAGAAAAGAGTTCCCCTCGTTTCTCCCATAAGCTTGTGGTTAAACACCTGTAGAGGTCCCTACTATCACATTTTACATGCATATTCTCAAGGTTACAGCCTCGGTAAATATTACTTACATAATCAATGTGCATTTAATAAATTTATAATTATGTTAGAATAATGAATTTTTATTTTTAAAAATTAAAGAGACTTATATCATTGAAAAGCAGCATAAATGGTCAATGTATCTTAGTCCTGCTTCCAACTGCTTGATAACTTTCTTTCTTTGTTCTTTAATTCCAAAAGAATTTGTAAGATTACTTTGAGAAGATATAGGGGTGTTGTGGAGAAGCGAAGTTAAAGATCAGAGAAGATGGATTAAACTTGGAGAGACCTTCATCCTGCAGTGGATTGATAATGGTTGATGATGATGATGATGATATATATATTGCATAGTGAGTCAAAGAATCATGATTATTTTTATGCAATAATTATTAAAAATCAAAAGTGTACAATATTACACTTTTATTTTATATGTATACAATTTATTTTTACAAATTAAAAGTAATAACTTTTAATATAACATTAACAAAGAAAAGAATTATGTTCTAATCATCCCACTTTATGAAACTGAACACCAATATGTCATTGCCAACATAGTGTTAGAATTTTTTATATTCTAAAAATTATAAAGCAATTTTAATATTTTAAAGCAGAATTTAATACTTATTAAAGATTAATATTTATTCATTTATATTTTAAAATTATTTTTGAAAAAAAAAAAAGATTTTGTTCATTTTCTAAAACTATTTTTCTGCAGATTATTGAATGTCATTTACATCCTTTGTTTTCCATTCATTATTATTTTTCCAATATTTGCAAAGTTCATGCAAATTTTTTTAGAATATTCCAACTCTATTATTGAATTCTGATATAGAATTTGGAAGATTATAAAAAGTATCAACAGAAAAAACAATGAATCCAGTAATGTATGGGAAGGTTAATACTTGAAATTTAATGTAATATTTCTTATTCATATTTATAGAGTGAAATTTTTTTGCTTATTTTTATTTAAAAAAAAAACTTGCAATATAACAAATACATGCTAATAAAATCTGAAATCTGCATTATTACAAAAGGATTAAAAATAAAATAATATATCTGATTTCAATAATCTGTTACATTAAGAAACCTAAAAAAATGCCCAAGATAAATAAATACCATATACTACAATATTTTTTAAAGGAGAAACGAAGAGTTCATTTGATGCTAATAAAAATAATTTTTTAATGAATAGTCTCTGGGCAGAACAAAAAGTAGAATAATGCACGGGAAATGCATCTGCCTTCCATGCATATAACATTGGATTTAAACTTGCACTGATTAAAACTTTGTTCAAGAGATTATGGATTTTTTCCAGTAGCCATCCCATAGCAAATTCATCTAACATTAGTCCGTAAATGGGTAATTTAGCTCTTCTTAGCTAAAGGATAAAACAAAGATTAAAAACTGCTCAAACCCAATCTTGAACATTATAATAGTATCTAAAATCTTATTTCTCATATATATATAATTATAATTGAAATAATAAAATTTAACGGTTTACAAACTATTACAAACAATCCTTAAATCCGCAGAAGTACTTTCGGTTAATTTCTTAAACCTGATTCAACTGCGGTTACAAACAATTACAAACAATCCTTAAATCGCAGAAGTACTTTCGGTTAATTTCTTAAACCTGCCTCAATTTAATGGCAGTTGAGGCAGGTTTAAGAAATTAACCGAAAGTACTTCTGCGGATTTAAGGATTGTTTGTAATAGTTTGTAAACCGTTAAAGTTATTATTTCAATTATAATTACAATTTTGCTTTTAATTAACAGAAATTTTATTTATTTTACATATATATATTATCATTACTCTAAAATTTATAAAATACTATGCTTTAGGAAGTATTTTTATTCTTAATTTTAAATAAGATATCCAATAATTTAGTTTTGTTTTATCCAATAAAAGCTAGGCTATTAAAGTTAGAAATGCAGAAAATTAACAAATTGGAAAATCAATACGTGTTTTAATAAGAAGAACGATATTGAAATATAAATAGAAGTGGTAAAGCGGATAATGTTTTATGTGCAGTTAAATTTTTTATTATTTTAATTGCTGTATGCTTATATATATAAGACTACAAACTACTGTTTTTAGCAGTGCTGCTTACATTTGAATTCTCTTTAAATGATGTCCACATTTCTTTATTGTGTATAAAGCTGTTTAGAAATTTTTCTCTCCATGTGTATGACATCATTCTATGAAAATAGATCATTATAAGAGATCCATCTCTATTTTTTTTCTTTTCCAACTCTAATGATAGAAGAGTATTAAACCCTTTCCCAACAATTTTTCAGTTACTATTGAATTTATCATTTTACATCTTAATTCATGCTATTTATTTTTTTTAAAATCTTGGCAGTTATTCTTAGTAATCTCAGGTCATATAAGCCAACTCCTAGAATATATATATTCTTTAAAATTGATATTAATTAATTTAAAGTGCAAAAAATCTCCACGAAATTGTGTTGACTAACTAAAAATAATCTGTGTTTTTTTCTCCTGATCAGTATTTTTCATAGAATTTCTTTTACGTATTTGGGCAACAAATTTCTCATCATTGTCAAAAGTTGTCATGAAAATATTTTACAAAAGAATATTAATGTCATGACACTCTTAGCCAAAATAATTTATAATCATACGTATAGATTTTTCAATACAGTGTTATGAAAACGTGTTTCTACATGTTTCCACCTTTATTGTTAAAAGGAGATTGTCCTGACAATGGATCGAGTTTGTTGATTGTTATTGATATTTAAAATTGTCTAAGTGTTGACTTATTTTAATATATATATATATTAAATTTAAGATTTTTTAAAGTAAGAGATGTAAATTTATATTTTACATTGACCTAAGCATACATTAGATTATTGTTACATAAGCTTTGGACTTAAGCTTGGGTTCCATCAGTTATCTTTTGTTTAATAGATATCATTCACAATATATTTTAAATATCTTCGAATAATTTCTGCTATCCAAACAACTGGTCTCGACTCCAGTTGAATCATCTATATAAAGCTAAACATAAAAACAAGCAAATGTATACACTGATTTAGTATATATATATATGAAAAACAAAAAAACAAGTTAAAAACTTGCTAACGCTTGTATTTATGTCAACAGATGGCGTTCTACCAAAAACACCATCAAGTGTTTGTTTACATAAATGTCAGAGCATGCATTCACTATCTCTAACTTTAATTCCACTTTCAGATCATGATTTCAAGCTATTTGCTGACAAATAGCTTGAAATCATGATCTGAAAGTGGAATTAAAGTTAGAGATAGTGAATGCATGCTCTGACGTTTATGTAAACAAACACTTGACGGTGTTTTTGGTAGAACGCCATCTGTTGACAAATATATATAATCAAAATTACCCCAAATTCACAATTCAACCAGACTAGCTGAGAAAATAAACTCTAAAACATTACCAATGATTTCACTACTACAAACAGACTTCTCAAGTGCAAAGAACTATAAAATAACATTTTTAAAATAAACATTACCCCCAATTCCACTTATTTTGCATACACCCTTAATATTAAAAGAACTTTTAAATAAGTTAATTGCTCAGAATCATAAACTTTTAATAATAGAGATTCTTTAATTCTTCTTTTTATTTCATTTTATTTTTTTCTCTCAAGGAAGACAACCTTAGCTTCATCAAAATTAATAGTGTGGCCTGCATCTGTAATTTTGCTGAAGCTAAGATTGTCTTTTTTGAGAGAAGTGAAATAAAAGAAGAATTAATAAATCCTTATTATTAAAAATTTATGATTCTAAAGCAATTAACTTATTTAAACATTCTTTTAATATTAAGGATGTATGGAAAGTAAGTGGAATTGTGGGTAATGTTTAGTTTAAATATAGTGTTATTTTGTAGTTCTTTATACTTGAGAAGTCTGCATGTAGCAATGAAACCATTGGTAATGGTTTAGAGTCTAATTTCTTGGCTGGTCTGGTTAAGTTGTGAATTTGGAGTAATTTTGATTATTTATTGACTAGTTTAACATTATTATTTTAATGTTTATATATATAATATTATAATTTGATGTCTGTATTTCTTCAAATCAATATACGTAACCTTATAATTGAATATTTATAAATACAGTAAGTAGATATATGTAAAGTATAACTTTAAAAATTTTATCCACTTAGGAGCACTTTTGGCTATCTTCATAGCCTTTGTCAACTAATGCTTTCAAAGGCTAACTGTCCCACAATTCTATGATCTTAACATTTGCTGCCTGTCTATTAATTAAGTCTTGTTTGTATTTGTATATTAGTATAGCTTCCTTTATTTTTCTTTTGTTGTTATTTTTTTTTAATTTGCAATATTTTTATATTATTATAATTGAAGCTAAAACCATAAATACATGACTTATTAAGATTGTAAAAAAATGGATGTTGAAACATTATTATTTACTTTGCAATTTTGTTTCGTTTTCTGAACTCTTTTTAATAACAGCAAATGCTCTTTAGTTCTTTTTCCAACATGCATCTCAATTTCCCTATATATCCACCACCACACCTACATATCCATTTATAAATGATGTATTTTTTATTTATAAATGAGGTTTTATTTTTACAGTTATTTATAAATTTGTTTAATGTAGGAGATGCATAAAATGCAATGTAACATATACTTTTATAGATTTTCCTTATAAAATTGACTTGTTCATTCAAAATATATGGTATTGATATCCATATTTTTTTATTGGTAGGAGAATCAATATAATAAAAATATTAATAATAATATTGATTCTCCTGCTAATAATAAAATATGAATATCAATACCATATATTTTGAATGATCAAGTAAATTTTATAAGAAAAATCTATAAAAGTATATGTGACATTGCATTTTACACACCTCCTTCTTACATTAAACAAATTAATAAATAACTCGAAAGATAAAACCTCATTTATAAATAAAAATTGCATCATTTATAAATGGATATGTAGGTGTGGTAGTAGATGTATAGGGGAATCAAGATGCACATTGGAAAAAAAGAACTAAAGATCACTTACTGTTATTAAAAAGGGTTCAGAAAATGAAACAAAATTGCAAAGTAAATAATAATGTTACAGCATTCGTTTTTTATGACTACAATAAGTCATGTATTTATAGTTTTAACTTCAACTATAATAATGTAAAAATATTAAAAACTGAAAAAATAACAACAAAAGAAAAATAAAGAAAACTATACTAATATACAAATACAAACCAGACTTAATTAAGAAACAGGCAGCAAACGTTAAGTTTATGGAATTGTGGGAAGGTTAGCCTTTCAAAGAGTTTGTTGACAAAGACTACAAGGATAGTCGAAAGCGCTCGTAAGTAAATAAAATTTATAAAGTTATACTTTACATATATTTAATTATTATATTTATAAATATTCAATTATAAGATTACATATATATATATATTATTATTATAAATCGATGTCTGTATTTCTTCAAAATAATATACGCAAATTTATAAATAAATATTTAAAAATACAGTATTTAAAAGCTTATAAAAAATATATGTATAACCGTCACTTAGGAGCGCTCCTAAGTGACGGTTATACATATATTTTTTATAAGCTTTTAAATACTGTATTTTTAAATATTTATTTATAAATTTGCATATATATATATATATATTATTACATCCAAACTGCATTTATAGCTAATTAAATGTTTAATATACTTGCAATATCTGAATTTGAATTTAGCTAAATTACTGATAATAAATAATAAACATTTACCCAAAATATATCTATATCTCCTTGGTGTTATATAATGAGCTTGCTTTAGCTCTTAGCAAACTTTTCAGAATATCCCCAACCTCGGACTGGTTTTTGCTACTGGCCTCCTCAGTGAGGTGCTAGGATATTTAAGCATTAGATTTAAAATACCAGGCCAAGCCCAGCACTTTATCAAATGGATAACTATTAAGTAAAAAATCTGAAATTTTCAGACATTCATGTGTCTTCCAATCCAGCTATCCAACTTAAATAACCACATGGGACTGAACTAAGTTTAGATATACCGTATACTAATAGCTTTAACAATATAAAATTGCCAAAGCCTTAATAGCAAAAAATATAATTACAAAGAAATCAAGTCATATATCACATGACCGAACTTAACAATATATATTAAATATTTTGAAATTGGTCAGTGTCTATTAACATCTGACTACGATTTTTGTATAATAAAATATAATGGATATTTTCACCTTTTACAACTACCTCAACTATATAATATGCTCATAAATTGATCAATTTATAACATACAACTGTCAATGGAAGAGTATATTATAATAAGGAAAGTAGAGAAGTTGTAAGACTTTGTTTTTAAAGATATATATGTTCAGTGCAGCACTTTATATTGTCATATCTGACGCTACCTTCAGAAGTGGACTATTCCAGATTCCTTACCTGATTCGCTAGCACCTAGATTTTATCCAACAGGAGAACCTTCACTGGGGTTTGCGCACAGAATCTGCATGTTTCCACTAAGGTAGGGGATCTGCCTTCAAATAGTCAGCCTTTTGGAGGCAAGGCAGAGAGCAATTACTTCTGTTAACCAGAACGACAGAACGTGCTCTCCATTAAATCTTCTTCCATCAGCAAAAGTATTTATCTAGTCATTATTGAGATGTCCACGCAGTGAGGCAAGTCCAACTACAGACTGGAAACTGCTACGTCTGAACTAGAGCCGACTCGAGGCAAGCTAACTACATAGCTGGAAGAATCTTACCAGAACTCATGATGCAGGCTAATCATTAGTTGGAAGTGAGTTCCATACTCCGCAAGACTATCTCAGCAGTGAAGCATATCAACTGTATTTGTTCATTTGCTAACTAACGTGTGTATATATTTTGTACTAATAAATTGTACATATTAATTGCTGAAGAGTAGTTCTTTTTGTATCTGTTGATTTGGAAACAAACCTGCAAACCTAACCAAACACAACAATATAATAACAAAAGATTATATTTAAAAATGGTTTCCCTCTTGAAAGCAAAAAGTATTTATAGTGATCAATGAAAACATTGATCACTATCTATTAATCTCTGACTGATTTTTCTATCATAAAATATAACAGGTATTTCCATGTATTTAAAAATATTTCAACAATATAATCTGTTAATATATATATATATATGTTGATACTAAGATTTTCATGGTTTGCATATATAAAAGACATATTTTGCGGGTTCGTCCGTGTTAAAAAAGTTAAATATTGATATACCGACATTTCGACTTGATCACCCAAGTCATCCACTTAGGTAAGTCATTACTTAGGTAATGAATATGCATTTAATAAAGTATTAATTACAATATTAATTTTTCTAAAAGAATACATTCAATTGAAACTTATGAAAAGCTTGTGTGGTATTCTTTCTTGCTGTATAAAATTTTTATACATGCGATCTAAAACTGGAAAACTTTAGATGATTGCAGATTGCCAAAATATTAAATATTTCAACTAACAACTCTTTTATTTTATATAAAAATTTTAAGCAGTCAAAACAAATTAAATACTTGGTTTTTTAAAAAGCATTAGTAAAATTGATCACAAATCCATACTTAGAGGAAAGGTTTCTAATATATTTTAGGAGCATTAGAAAGGTCTAAAGGATAACAATGATAAAAATTGTAGATGATAAGATAATTATTTTTATTTGTTTTACTTCTATTAAATGGTCATTTGGAAGAGTAATTATACAATAAAATAATATTTTCTAAATAAATGGGTAAAAATTACTTCTGTAGCATTTACATGACAAAATTTAGAGTAGCCATTGCAAGGTTATGTAAATAGTATTGGAAAATGCTACCAGTCCTATGATTACATATTATTACATATGGTATGTTAATTATTATTTATATGAATAAATAATGACATATAAAACATGAAAATGAAAATAAGATCTTCCAACAATGAATCAATAGAGGGTGCTTAAATGCTGCGAGTCACAGTATTATAGTTTATAGCTCTTAAATATGTCAAAGTGTATAAATGAACTTAGAAGTACTTGAAAGACACAATAAATTACTTATAATAAGATTCGTATGTATTAGGCTGGTACTGTAAAGTCACATACATATTAATTAGTCCAGCAATACTTTTCTAATCATGTGATCTTGGAAAATAATGTCTGTACTGGAGTTTATCACAAACTTAATCGAGCAATTAAAAATTTATTTGGAAAAATAATGACCTATTATTATATTTATTAGAAATAAAAGAAACATTTACAAACATAAAAAAATGAGCATTTGCCAATTGCTCATTTTTTATATCTTACAAGCTCAAGAGAATTGGGTCATGTGATCTATGACTCTAATTTTGACTATCTACAAACATGCACTTACATTTTTTATGAGAAATTATTTTCCACGATGCAAACTTATAAAGATTTATTTTGAAAAATGGTCGCCTATAATTTTATTTAGTGGAAATGAAACAAACACACATTTCTGTTTTTTTTTTCTATGAAAAAACGATCTTCCAACAAATACATCAATGCAGGCAATTTCCCAAAAATAAGACTTTCTATTACGTTAAATTATGCTATCTGGACAATTAAATGTGATCACATCTTCGGTCGTTACATCATTAACCCGCAAAACCAAATTCTTGCCAAAATCAAGAGTATCAAGCTTAGAGATGAACAATTAGCACCAGGAAACCAGTATAAGGAAACTTGGAAAATCATCAAACTCCCAACCAATTGAAGCATTCATCCTAGTTTCCATAAGACAAGTAATAAGAAATGTATTATTGCTAGTGTAAATAATTCTACCCTGTAAAATTATTTCAATAAAATAAATTATTTTAAGAAAAAAAAACTAATAAATTTATTACAAGAAGTAACCAACTCAAAAAAATAATATACATTTATACAACTGCCCAATTCTGTCCATTTATAAAATATTGTTTCTTAGTATTACTGTGGCAGAGTGATGTTTCCTATCTCAGACAAAGTTCTGTTACAAATGGCAACTCTTTTGAGAATTCTGAATAAAACAGACCATTGTTTGTCTAAACTGTGGACATAAAACACCTTATCATGACCATTTTCACAGAGTCTCTATGAGGTGATGATGCCATAGGTTTAAAAATTGTGGATTGCATTGTCCTCAGTAATAGGCCATTCCCAAAATATAATCATTTACTTTTAGAAAAAAATACTGTGCACATTCACTTTGCATGAGTTAAAGAGAAACAGACAATCCTGGGTACATGTCAATTTTTCCAGATGATTGACTATTCATGCCAGCATTTTTTATGACATCACAGTATAGTTTAAATCATAACATAATGAGCAAAACGAACATTTTGACTAATTACTTTTTCTCATCAGAATATTTACATACAAAATTAATTCATTTCCTTTTTTAGTGCATTGTAAATATGTTTAATTTGGTCTTTATATACACATGTAATGAACTAATACGTAAGTACCAAAAATAATTATTAATCTTGGTTTGTAGATTTTAATTGTAGTCCACGAGCAATTATATGTATATTAATTTGCACCTCTCTATTGTAAAGCTTCACGTTACAAAAGTAAATAAGTCTACTTACATTTGGTATAGACATATTTAAAAAGAATTATTTAAGAGACAAATTTATATTAAACGAAAATTCTTTAATACAACTGTAAGCAATAAGTTTTGTTTCTTAAATGTTTAAAGAAATTGTATTTGCAGTAAGAATCAATCAATATTTTAGAACCTGGAAATAAATTGAAATAACTAGTCCAAAAAGAATAAGGCTTTTGAAAATCAATATTGGAAGTAAGTCGAAAGAATGGATTAATACAATATTCTTATTTTAAAAATTTTGTTTTTTATATAAATCCTGAAACAATTATTTGACGTACAACACAATAGTTCACAGTAATGTACCACGAAGAATGGAAACTAGTTTTTTGAATAACAATAGTAATATATATATATAAATCATTTTTAATATGATTTTGAATAGAAATAATAGATTGCTTTTTGATTTTTCTCATCTTAGAATAATAAAAATGAAAACTATTACTAAAAACGAAGTTGATTGCCAATAGGCAATATCTTGTTTCCATTCAGATTAAAACTTTGCACTTAGTTAATACTCGGATAGTCTGTTGCTCAGGTGCATATGAAGATTCTTGGAATGTCTGTGCATATATATATATATATTAAATGTAAAATACAGTACCCGTTATAAAATATTATATATATATAACAAATAAATAAATAAATTTTAACGATAAATACAATATTATAGTTTAAATTCTTTTGTAGCGCTTTTGATTACGTTAAAGCTGATGAGGATTACCAGTACCACGTACTCGAAAGAGCTACAAAAGAATTTAAACTATAATATTGTATTTACCATTAAAATTTATTTATTTATACATATAAGCTGTAAATCAAGTTTTTAAAATTTATATAACTGCATGCAGACAGTACATTATAATTGTTATTTCTTAAAACAATAATCACTCTAGAAAAATTAGCATACAGCCTGAATAATAGTTGAGTAATAAACGAAGCTAGTATATGCAAATGAGTATTTCACTATGCAAAATGGACTGATATATAAAGTAACATGCAAGTCTCTATAGTGTGTGGACACTGATTACATTTAATAATAACTTTAATAAAAGAATATTAATTATTTAATAAAAGTGTTTTTGTGACAAGTAAAATGTATGGCACAGATCTTACATATGTGAAAATAGAATTTATTCCAGTTTGCATTGTCAAGTTTCAATTTCAAAGAATATAATTCAATTCCATGCTCTTATTTGGTACGCTTGCTTCTATGGGTAGTTTTATATTTATTATTTCCATTGTTTACAGATTTGCCTTTAATTTTACATTTGATTTGTTTTTTTTTTAATCACTTTTAATTAAGACACATTCTGCCATGGACTATCTTTTGCTTTCTGTTATTTAATGCACATTTTGTGCTTGTTTATATTTGTTCACCTTAGTATTATAAATGAATATATTTCTTGAGTTTCATTTATACTTGTTATATACTGCTTTGGCATAGAATTCCTATTGTCATGGATTATCTTTTTTTTTCTTTTACTTTTTGCATATTTTAGCATGGATTATTTTTACATTTTTTAAATTTAATATTCATATTAATTATAAAATATTTTCATTTTATTTAATATACATTTGTAGCTATAAATTCAAATATAAATGCAAATATTTATTCTTTATTAATTAGTAAATTTTCACTTACTGATAAGAACTATATTGCACCAGCTGGTGAGTAGACCATATATTATAATAGCACCATTTTTTTATGATTTTCATAAAATCAAATAAAAATACTTTGAAAAAATATATATTAAAAAGTATTTTGGAAAGAAAATTGGATAGTTAAATTAGCGGAATTTTAAATTTGTTTTTCAATTAAATTAATGTTTTATTTGCAATAAACAACAGAATATTGGTCAGGCATTTTTAAAATTTACTTCCAAAAAAGCCTAAAACATAGTCTGTATATAACAAGTATTTAATATATTATTATCTAAGCTATTTGAGGTAAAACTCTGCCTCTCAATCTTGAGTATGACCTAACAAACTTTTTATTAAATATTTTTACAATTAAAACTTTTTTCTATATACTATATAATTATTTTTTAGATTATAGGTTGCAAATTTAAGTTTTCAAGTAATAGCAATTTTAAAAATACATTTTTTTTTAAATATAAAAATAAATTTTAACATGAAGTTATTTCTTATAACAATGGGGCACAATGTAATTTACCTTTTCAAAAAGTTAGAAGAGTGAAATATTAAATATTTGAATTTTATGTCATTAAAAAAAGGTTATATTTAGGATTAGTTATCATCAAAGAAATAAAAAATTCTTAATGTTGAAAAAATAGGTATTGTCATTAAACTTTTAAAGCGTATTTTATTTACCATTGTGACAAAAGTGATTTCATTTTACCCAGTAGAAACCACTCCCAGTTGCTATAACACACTTTCAAAGAGTTGTCCTTTTAAAAATAAAGTGTTTTCAAAGTCAATATTAGTGATATAGTTATCAGTTTTAAAATAATAATTTTACAAAAAGATTGCATCATAGCTATTAATTTGTAAACAAATTACCAACATTTTTTCTTTACAAATGTACAATATACAGTAATTTATTTTGAGGCTAAAATACTCAGCCAATCAGAATTCTCATTTCTACTGTCTTCTAAGCTACTTCCTTCATAGCTTTGTCATGTTAATAGGATACTGTTAATCACATGATAAATTTATATAATGCTGACATCTTCAGATTTTTAAATATATATATATTAATACTGCAGCAGTGGAAAAAAGGGAAACTGCAACCCATCACCCATTGTAATATAAGGTTATAGATAGGCTTAAAATAATGCACAAAAGATAATGATTACATCACCATCACAACACCTAAGGTGTTAAAATCTATCTAGAGATACCACAAAGCTATCACATGGAGTTAAAAAATAAAAATAATCATCAGTGGTATCAGATTAAAAAAATTGTCATATTCTGTAATATTTTTTCCAAATGATTTAAATTGTATGTTTTTACAAAAATGTTGAATAGGTTATTGCTGTGTATACCATTTTTATTAATCTTTGCAGAGTTCTGGTTATACAAATGTAATGTTTATGGCAATTCAGTCACTTTGTTTTGTAGCTATCTTTAATATTCATTTCCTGATTTGACATAAACAGGAAGTAAAAGTTAAACAGTGCTTCTGATTGGCATTTCTTTGTTCTCAGCTCCAAGGGCACTTATGAAAGATTTTGAAAATATTCATTCTTCTGCTTAAATTTTAAAAGTGAAAAATTTTGTTTACACATTTATGATTATTTTTGCAAAATATTTGTGAAATATTAAAAGATTGTCTATGATTAAAACTCAAACTTTATTCAAAAATAATCACTTTTAGATGAAAAGTTAACAGAAATAGTAACAACATAAAGTAACTAAGTTCTGATGACTAAAAAGAATGCCTTAACAATGAATATTGTCATATTTTTATCATTATAAATCAAATTCTAAATTGTAAAACAGTTGTATTGTTTTATGTAATCTTAACAACAGTTTGTTCATACTTTGAAATTGAGATTAAAACTGTTTTTATTTCATTCCTTAAGTTCTTTTATCAGCAATTGCAGTAACCAAGCATTCATAAAACCTAATGTTCTAATTATTGATTTCAGTTTATAACTTTCTTTTTATATTTGCAATGTTGAAATATTATTCTTAAAAATGATTTTCATTTCCATGTCTAAATTTCTTAAAAAAATATTTAAAATTTGTGGAAATCTAATAAATAATAATGGCTATTTTTTTAAAATAAAAATTTAATTCAAATGGTTACTAAGACTATTAGAAAATGTAAAACTGTAAAAAGACTTAAAGTTCTATCACTAACTTTTAATTTTAACTGTTTTGAAAAGTTTGGCACCATATTGAATTTTTTATAAAATTGATTTCAGACCAATTTTCGCAATAATTTTGGTTGTATCATATGATCACTATTATTTATGCTTACACTAGCTGTTTTCACAGAGGCAAAACTCTCCGTAGCGCCAATCAGTGCAAGCCAGAATAATCAATGGATGCACAAGGGTTTTTGCATAAAATCTATCTAGTGCCTACTTATCCAATATCCTCAGACTACTTTCTAGCTTGTGGCTTTTATAAGTGAGGAGCCTTGAATATGTATGTATTGATTACTCTGGCTCACACTGAGTGGTACTACAGTATGGAATGTTTTGCCTCTGTGTGAATTGCTTGTGTAAACATAAAGAATGGTAATCATGTGATGTGTAATGGTTTAATATCAATCATGCCTAATAGGATTATGATGACTGTGGTTAATAAAGAACCAAATACACCAAAAAGTATGGATACAGAACTTGGTTTAGATCTATATGACTATACAAACTAATGAAATTGAATTAAAAATGTTATGGTGTTTTCATTTTGGACTCAAAGCTTTATAGTTAATTAAAGTAAAAGTAGCTTCGGGAGGGTTGTATTAGATTCTAATATTCAGGTGCAGAGCTCTTACATCCAAGGCTCTTCACTGATAAAATCCATAAGCTAGTCTGATGATATTGAATGAGTAGGCATTAGATAGGGATTTCATGCACAAACATTCCTGCATCCATTGATTATTCTGGCTTGCACTGAGTGGTGCTACTGTATGGAGGGTTTTGCCTCTGTTAACTTTAGTTGTAATAATGTTAGAGCCCATAAACATCACATGACCTGTTGTTAAAACAGGCAAAACTCACTATACATATTGCCACACACAGCAAGCTAGAGTAATCAATGGATGCCAGAAGGCTTGTGCAAAAAATACCCATCTAGCACCTACTCATCCAATATTGCCAGACTATTTTAGTAGTTAAGTGGAGATAAAAGGTGGCTGCTGGAGGATTGCATTAGATCCTAAGATCTAGGTGCAATGCTTTCAAATCCAAGGCTCCTCACTGATGAAGGCCACAAGCCAGAAACTGGTCTGGGGATATTGGATGAGTGATGGCGATTTTATGCACAAGCCTCTTGGCATCCATTGATTACTCTAGCTTGCTGTGTGTGGCAATACATATAGTGAGTTTTGCCTGTTTTAATAATGTTAAAGCAAAAACATTTGCATTGATACAAGTTAGTAAACTAAAAAATATATATATTGCTAAGAAAAATAGCAATTATCATTAAAAAAACTAAGACGGAAAAAGAATTTCAATGTCATAAAAATATTACTTTACTCCTTGTTCATAATTTCTAATTTATCATAAGTAAGTTTTAAAATTACATTTTCATTGATATTTTCATTGTATTCCTCACAAAATTTTGATTCAAAACATATATAATATTACTTACCTGAAATAATCCATAGCCTCAGAACTTAACAGAAATAGAACCATAAGAATTGATCATTTTTTCTTGTACACCAGAGATTTAAAAATCTCAAGGCATCCATAACAAATAAGATTTTTCTTAATAAAAAATACAAAATAAAGTATTTATACCATTTTAATCACAGCAAGTGGCTTCTTACCCATCCAAACATTTGAACTTGAATGCCACTGTCTTTACTGCAAACTAGAAATTGAAGACCACTGTCTTTATCAATGACAAAATGAATCTCCTCTCTTCATTTTATATTTTTTGTAAGACCAGTAATGCTATTTTATTATATTTATTGTCTCACAGAAATATAATTTATTTGCATATAGCTCATTTTCTAGCTGTAAACTTGAAAATAATGTGATGCAAGATGTGGCAAAACTACTGACTCCAAAGCATGAGTACCAAGACATAGGCAAAATCTGAATTTTATTCTTTGTTGTATGTAATTCCATGTGGTATTCATAATCATTGAGGCTATCACCACACACACAACTTGAAACTACTCTTTATTGGTTTCAAGAGTTTATATTGTCACATGGTATTATGCTCAGTAAATTTATCATTGCTTCATCAACTGCAGCCTTGCTGTGCATCTGATAATTGGCCTTAAAATTTACAATTCACTGCTTTATAATAGCCTAATTTTAGAAATGTAGTGAAACCCATTACTTGTCATAAAAATACAGAAAATACAAACATGCTAATAAATTATTAAACCTTTTGAGAATCATTATATCTATAAAATGAAGATGCCCCAAACTTGGATCAAAGCCCCAAAACTACATTGTACATAATCGGTTAATTTTATATATGTAGCCAAAATCACTTCAATTATATCAACACACAGATGTTAGTACAAAAACCTTAAATTTATAATTGAAAATTAATTTCATCAAATAATAGCTTCTTAAAATAATAATGATTAAGTAATAAAAAAATCTAAAATTGAATACTTGCGTAATTAATTACGTTTGTTTCAGGGATGAAGGTCTTGAATCCGCTTTCAAATCAAATTTTTCCCATCAAAAATATATGCCTTGTTTTCTCCATACAATCTAATAAATTGAGCACAAATAAACGAAATTATTAATAAAAAAATTAATAAAACTAATTTTTATTTGATTTTAACAAGACTTCCATCATTTAAAAAAGGAAGTTCAATCACAGAGTATGATCATATTGGCATATGTGTAATCCATTTGGTTTTTGAGCAATTTTAAAAGGAAAACAAAGAAATTATAAAATTTAAAAAAAAAATGAGCGGCTGCCACATTGACTTTTTGAAGTAATTTAAATAAGAATTTTATTGAATGCAACCAAAAAAATTATTTGGTTAACCCTCTAAACATTATTTTAGATTATTAAATTTTATTATCTTTAACTAGTACTAAATTAACATTTTTAAACTTTTAGGGTAAACATAGAAGATAATGCAATACAATATTTTAACTAATGTTTTAATCTAGATAATAGTAGATAATAGTTTCGACTATCCAACAGTTTTCTTCAGAGTATTTTTTCTAACTAAAAATGTTTAAAAACTTTATTTCTTATCATAAGGTCAGTTGCTAAAGAGTCTTCTGGAAAATGGCAGTTCACTTACTTGCTTTGTTTAACATGAGTTTGAATCATGACCAGGTAAAAATGAATTTTTAAAAAATTATAATTGGACTAGATTTTTTACATATAACTATCATGTAGTCAACCTGGCTATGTGTATCTAGCTATTTTTAGCCAGATGATAAAGGAAAGATAGAAAATTTGTATAAATTATTATTTTCTGGCAGTTGACAATCTCTTTCACCTGACAGTAATGCCTTTTCACTGTTTTTCTAAATTAAAAAAAAAGCTGCAATAGAGGGTTTGCTTTAATGTGAACTATTTTGAATAAGTTTACCCATTTTCTTACCAATTGATAAATAAATCTGTAATGCACAAAAATCACATTGATTTAAGCAAATTATTTTTTTCTCATTTTTTTACTGGTATTAAATTTAAAAACTTTTTTATTTTTTGTATAATTTCTCAATACAAATTAAATAAATAACTCATAGGCATACCCATATTTTGAGGAATTTGTAACATAATTGTCAGATAACCCAATTTACCAGGACCAATACCTGGAGTAAAATTCCAATCCAAGCATGGGAAAATGTTTTTGATTTTTACATTCCTAGTGAATTTAATTGTTTTAATATATCTAACCTGTAGTGTTATATATCTACTTACTTTCAACTAATGGACTAACCCAGATTATCTTATCTTGATTGGATTAAGCATTCATCACCACTATCCAATAGATATATGAATAAATAACATATATCTAATAGGAAAAGAGGCCAATGGGTGATGATATTCAGTAAAGCTGATTGTTTTATTATGAATAGGAATTAAGTTATAAATGGTCAGTTCAGTTGTAGGTAAGGCAGGACAACAATTTACTGTCAGATCCAAATGGCAGTACATACAATGTCCACCATATGGTTTAAATAATGGGGCAAGTTCATGTTAGAACTAGAGGCTGCTAAAACCTAATTTAGAGTTGAGACAAACTGGACAAACAATAGAAAGTGTCACTATACCTACTAACAAGGTCAACTGTCATGGTACAGCTGGACATGATATGTAAGTTTAGAAAAGTATCTGAAATCCCTTGCAGAAATCATTGCATGCCAGCTAAATGCTATACCAAGATGAAGATATAACATTGTGTATATAATAAATACACAGTTACATATTTGTTTATATTAGTAAGTATTTGATCATATTTTTAAGAATCTATGAAGGTCATAATTCACACATACATCCAACATATTCATAATCTAGTTAGATGTCTATATTGGTCAGGGAATAATTATTTAACTGACCAGCAGTTGGAAAATTTGGTGAGCCATGTCTTTTCCTTTAAAATCCATTGTAAATCCAGCTATATTTGAAGTTCCTAAATTTTAATGGGATGCCATCAACAAATTCTACACAACATATTGACATTGAACTCATCTAATTTCCTGGACATTGACAGCATCATCAACATATTCAGATCAATATATGGACACAACCCTCATTTGTTATACAAGAGGAATTTTGACAGTGACTAATTTACAAAGATGTAGACAAAAAGTGGAATTTTGACAATTACTAATTTATGAAAATGTAGTCAAACACAAAACATATAATTAAAGTCTGTTGAATCTATGACTGCAATGGAAAAATGAAAGAACATAATGAAGCTACCAAGGAATTTAACTTCTGGTTGGAAGTTTGACTTTTTATAGTTATATCCTAACACTAAATGAACAAATAATTCCACGATTACTTAATGGTTGAATAAATTGGAAGCAGCAGGAGTCAAGCATTGGTAGCTGAAAGGTCAGCACAGCTGCCTTGCAAGCAAGCAGTCACTTGCAGACAGTTGTCCTGGGTTCACTTCCCAGCCGATGCTTTGACATATGGAAAAAAAATTGGAAGCAGGATGTATGGAATATGGAATGAAGATTAATGTTGATAAGACTAGGTGTTTATGAACAAAGAGAAAGGCAAAAAGTCTGCAAATAAAAATCCACGATAATATAATTCAACAGATAAAGGGATTAAAATATTTAGATAATTTGTTGAGTGAGAATGGAAGAAGTGAAGATGAAGTTAAAAGAAGAATAGAATTGGAAAAGAAAGTATTTATTAAGAGTAAGAAAAGCAAAAGAATAATTAAATGTTATGTGTGGAGTGGAATGATTGTATAGTCGTAAAGCTTGGATAATGACAAATATACTGGAAGCCTTTGAGATATATGGTCGTGGGAAAAAATGGAAAAAAATCAATTGGATGAAAAAAATAACAAATGAAAAATTTTGAAAAGAATAACTGAATAAAGAAGATTGATTGAGGAAATTAGAAAGAAAAAAGTATAGTTTAATAAAAAATGTTTTGAAGGAAATCGTGAGTGGGAATAAGAAGATAGGACGGAAAAAATTGACATTGTTGAATATGATAAAAGATGGCAAACGTTACATGAAATTAAAGGGTTGGGCAATGAAGGCAACAGAGTGAGAAAATGGATGAATTGGTCATATGACTACTCTCCCCTCCTCTCTCTTTCTCTCTGGACTTCTCCATGGGGCAGGATACTATTGATAATTATTTAATGACGGTGGGTAAATAGGGTCTGTGGTATCATTATATATAAGGTATATGCGTATATAACAAAAAATCTATTTTTTTTTCTCTTATAGGCAATTCATTTATAATATTAGCATTTTTCCAAATAATTAATTGCGTTCAAAGTCATTATAAAATAATTTCTATAGGATTATTTAGGTTCCACTAATTTTTGAAATGAAAATCAGAGGTTTTCATTGCTAATGAGTAGGAAAAAACTTTTACTTCAGTGTGAAAAAAAGATGATAACATTTTGATTTACATCTGCGTTAATTGCTTCACTTTGTCTCCCATTTCCCTAATATCATTTTCACAAAACCATCGTTAGATAAAAGATGAAGAACGTTGTAGTAATAACAAAATCTATTTCTCATTATCGGGTTTTTTTTCCTCAAGTAAATTAATTTTTTTTTCTCTTGATATAATTTCATTTTTCTTGGTTGCGAAAATTGGAAAATTAATGATATAATTATTGTAATAAATGAAATCTAAGTATTTGTCTGACAATTCAAAATTCAGACGAGCAACTATCCAATTCGACAGAATTAATTTGTATAGAGAGAGATTCACGTTGGTAAATATGCACTCCAGCACTTATAGGGGTATGATATCACCTACCCCCATCTTACCGATATAGACTACAATAATTGAAACAACATTTTTTTTGCAAAAAATTTAGTTAGTGTATTAACACTCAACCGATCAATTAAGCCTGACTTTGAATCCTTATCTCGACCTAATTATAGTTGAATACCTATTTATTAACCATTATTGGACGGGTAGCTAATGGCAAAGAGTTAATTATCTGAATTAATATTTTAAGCTTGTTTATGATTTAAAAAACTTCAAAGCAAAGACAAAATTATTATGTATATTTACAATTAGGCTCCAGCTATAAGAATTCCTGGTATTTCAAATCTTACATATTGGCATCAGCATGGGATTTGGGCATTCTATCATCAGATTTTCAATGGTTTTTTGAAGGAGTCAGTGACTTGAGGTCATGGACATAACAACAATATTAGCATCAGCATGGGATTTGGGAATTTCTATCATCAGATTTTCAATGGTATGAATGGCTGAAGAGTTGAAGGTTAGAGTAATCTGAAGCCTGTCCATTTGCTATCTTAATATAAATTGAGCACTGATTATATATATATATATATATTAATATAAATTGAGCACTGATTATATATATATATATATATATGTATGGAAGATGATAATCTGGACCAACTGATGAGTGCTGGTTTAGCATAAAATACATATATTGGTGATTATTTATCTTTTCTACATGTGTGTGGTCACGTGTATCAGTAGTATGAGATAGTGTGAATAGTGAAGGGACTTGAAAGTCTGAGTTCAAATCCCCCTATATATATATATATAGTAGATGCTTGCAACATACAGTGGTCATTTCACCTCCAAGAGAAAAAAAGACAAAACAAATTATTATTAATACTGCTACTACTACTATTACTAGTACTGCTACTACTACCACTATTACCATTACTATTACTACTACTATTGTTGTTATTATTTTTTGTGTGATTTTCTTTTTTCTTTCTTAGATATAAAATGGCTACTGTATTTTGCAAGCAGTTTTGCATGATTATACAAATTATTTTCCTGGCCAGTTATTCTGTTTCCTTGATACTAATATTTGCAAAAAAACTTTTTTATTTCTGAAATGCTTCAAGACCATATTATATCCATCCAGCTTATTTTATCCTCTGTCATATTTTTAATAATAGTTAATGCATTATTTAAAATGTTTTGTGATATATTTTGTAATGCAATTAGGGTATAATTCTCAGATAAAAACCATGCTCAAATTTGCTATCAACCACACTTTTAAAGAGTCACTGTATCATTTATTTCTTATCTCCACTCTATTGATGATATGTTCTTACATTAATTTAATCCATAATATCACATCCAGAAAATTGAAGAATGTATTGATAGAACTTATTGATTTGCCATTGCATATGTGTGCTTCACATATACATTTCTTTCTAACTCCAGAAGGTTTGTTATCTTTATTAGCTATCAAAACCATTGGTTGTAATTCAAAAATTAGATGAACATTTTGTAGAATGATGGTAATGCTGTAGAACAAAAATAGTCATCTGTTATATTTGTAAATTCACTGAAACAATCGAAGGTACTTATCCCAATGATTTTAAAATATGTAAGATTCCCTTAAACCTCAATAAAATAATTACTAAATCCCAAGGACCAGATAGAAAATTTGGAACATTGAAATGCTGCATATGCAATGAAATGCATAGACTTTATATGCCCATGTGAGAGTACATTGGAAAGACCATGTTTATCTTGTGCAATGGATTAATACAACACAGACAATAGATACAAATCAGCTTCCCAACTTAATTTGTTTTTTTTTTCAGACCATGAGATGAAGTATGACCATGCATTCTTGACTCTTAATAGCAGGGTATGTAAAGAAATTGAGAGTGCAATATACACACCTATATGACTACACTGGGGAGACCAGATTTATTTCAAGGCCCAGATTGATCCAGCATAGGTAGTAGATTTGGTTATGAGTTATCAACTATTAATTTCAAGATATGTAAAGAGACTGAAGATGTTAAGAGGAAAATGAATTTGATGACCAATGATCTATTGCCTAGGGTTTTGTCAATGAAGTAAAGGGATCTGAACTGAATTATAAAATTAAGAAAATACTAGGATTTATAAATATAATTTCACATAAAAATGTGTTTTCTCTGATGATCTTCAACTATACACTTGTAACTTTCTGTTTAGATATACAATTTGATTGCCAAAGGATTTTACATCCATGACATAAAATGCTCTTTTTACTTTGCAACTTAGACATGCTGAGGGAACTTTAGGTGAGACCCACTACAATCATAGCTCTTATAGAATGCTTAAGTGTAACTGATCTATTTGAACAGAGAGATAATTCTGTAGGTGCTGTATTCCAATTAGTAAGCTAAAACCTATGCCACTCAGATATCTAATATAAAATGTATTATATTTAAACATGTAACTGAATACTTATTCCAGTAAAATACTATACCTTCAACATGTTATTGTTTTACCCATAGTATCAAAATCATAACATTTCAATTTCAAATAACATGAAAAATCCATTCTTTATCTGAATGCAAAAATCTCTGATTTATCATGTGTTCTTTTTGTGCAATAAAGCATGCATGCTTTTTTCTTTTTTAGCATATTTTATAATCATGAAATAGAGTATGGGTATGACATTTGATCTGGGTATTATTAAAGTGGCATGTGAAGAAAAAATAATTTAAGAAGAACAATTAGAGAATCATGGTTTATTATACAAAAGGAACATGTGAGGAATTAGAGAACTAATTATAGTTTCAGAAAGAAGTAAAAAAATAAAAATAATTCCCTTGTCATCTTCTCTATTGTCACTGCCATTATTAGTAACTTCTGATATTCCTAATGTTTCTAAAATATGTTTGGAACATTTCCTCTAAATATGGATTTGTAAGCAATTTTGCTAATACTTTAAAAAATTGAAATGTTTCATTTTCTTTGTTTAATAAACATTTTTATATGAAATGAATGATTTGACAATTCAAATATTTAACAACATTTTTAAAAAAATTGCTATTGATCAATGTCTTGATCAAGTTATAATCTATCTCAGATTTTTCAGGGCTAGAACATGTGCTTGAAAATGTTATGCAGCAATATATCACAAAGAATAATACTGCACAAAATTTCCAAAGTCCAATTGAGTACATTTTTTTAAAAAAATTACAATCATATATTATAATAAAAGAGATTTCATTTTTATCATTTTAAAAAATAATAACAAAAAAATATTGTAATATTTATATTAAGAAAGTCATAAAGAAAAATAACCCTAGATTGCAAAAAAACAGAGGATCAATATGATTTAAGTATAGTTTATACACAAGAAAACATGGATAAGTTTTAAAAAAGTGTCATAAACGTTAGACTAAATGGGGAAAATTCAAACTAATTTGACTTTTGTAAAATAGAGACATATTTATAAAGGTACTGAGGGCACCTGTTCAATTTTAAAAAGAATATAAAATTATGATACTTAAAAATTGATAGTGATTAAATTTAACACATGTTGTCATTGTTGATTAACACAATACTTATATAATTATACACTTGTTCAAATCTAATATCTTTTACTTTCCATTATTCAGTTTTATCTTTCTCACTAATTAATAGGATTTTAGATATATTTGTCATTGAATTTAATTTTCATACTTCTTTCTTCCTCTCCACATTTCTTTATTGACAACTCCACATTTTCTACTTTAAAATAGTAGTAAACTTTCTATATATAGTGTTATCATTGATTACTAAAGTTTTCATTGAGTGGCACTACTGTAAGGAGAATTTGGTATTGTTTTTGTAGTTTGCATAAGCATAAGAAAGGGTGATCATGTGGTTTTCTGCTTTATTTACAAAAAATACCTTACTATCTACAAATTATGACCACATTAAGTATTTTTTAAATCGTAATTATAGGTGTCACACTTTTATCATTAATCTTTGATTCTAAGCTCTAATTCTTTATATAATTAAAATACATGATATAAATAGTCCAATTAGCTAAATAATTAAAATTAACTCTCTTTGCCTAATTACAACTGGCATCTAAGAACAATATTGCAAAGAGAAAATATATCCTATATCTAATATATGTTGGCTATGAATATAGACACATAACTAAAAGAATAGCACAGTTCCAAGCAAAAATAAATCAGCAAGGCAGAATCAGAGATAATAAATCATGAATAACTATACCATATATACCTAACATTGCCAAACACTTAGCTAAAACATTATCAAAAGAATTTATTATTGGTTTTTGCACTTCAGCCAACACCAACAGACTAATAAACAATTCAAAAGATAAACTTGATCCCAAATCATCATCTCAAGTGGTGTATCAAATACAATGCCCTCAGGACAGATGCAGAGCCTCATACTATGGGGAAACAAAAACTACCATTACAAACAGAGCATCCCAACACATATATATGTATAAAAGGGCTCTGAATAACAAGGAGTCTACATCAGCATTCTTGGAACATGAAAAAGCTACTGGACACAGATTTGAACCCACCAACCCCAGAATAGTGTGTAAAGAGAGAAATGACCATAGGCACAAAATAAAGGAGGCTTATTTCATAAATAATGACACCCAATCAATTAATAGAAAAGATACCTGTTTCACCATTTCAAAAAGATGGACAAACTAATTCAAACAATATTTTAAATAAAATACCGAAACATCTAATTAACATAAATTTAAATATTCCACCTCATCGCTATCAACCACACACAGCTATGAGTATGAAGCCATAGAGCTTTGAAAGTGCTAAGCTTTAAACAAATTATTAAAAAAATATATATATAACTTCTTTAACGAGCATTTATAGCACATAATTATTGATATTATATCATATATCAGTGATGTGTAATCTGTGAGTCACGACCTGTAAAAGAGTTGTGTACAATTTTTTGCAAGGGTGATGGTACAAAATTTTAAAGAAATTTCTTAAGATTTGGATCATAGATTTTTTTTTAAGAGGTTAAATTTAAAAAATTAATAAAAATTGCAAGAAAATAAATTGTTTTGTTATGCAACATAATTGTTTTTACAATTTGTTTCAAAAATAAAGCTAAATATTAAAATGTTAGGAAATATAAATTTTCTATATTAATTAAAACTACTTCAATTTTATTATGAATATAATTACATATTCATATGGATAATTTACACATGGCCAAAACAAATAATTAAACATGTTAAAATTTCATCTGATGAAGGGGTCCACAAATGTAAAAAGAGAGTCACAAGAGTAAAAACGGGCATGCCAATGTAAAAAGTTTGGCTCCATTGATTGATACAAAAAATGTCCTTCCACATAATGCAACTATGATGGATATTCATAGTGATTTTCAGGTATGATTGGATTCTCATTAAATGAAATTGCTAATTTGGCTAAATTTTATATATTTTAAGTCTATTCTGGAATAGATAATGTAATATATTTATTAATTGATAAATAAAAGAATAGTATTAATTTAGATTCATATATAATTTCAGGACAATATATGTTTAAAACAATAGCAAACCCTCCACCCAGAGCGATGCCATCTAGAGCAAGCCTTAGTAATTACTGGGTGACTTTACTGTATTGAGAGTTTGTTACTGTTTTAATAGTTTGTGTAAGCATAGGAAATGGTAATCATGTGATGTTTTAGTGGTTTAATACCAATCCTTCCCATAAACGGATGGTGATTGTGGTTTTTAAAACCCACAATACCAAAATGTATAGATACTGAACTGTGTTCAAATTTATATGGCAATACAAGCAAATTAACTTGTATAGAAAACACTATTGTGTTTTAATCTTGATCTCGTTGCTTAATAATTAACTAAACAGTTAAAAGGTGACTACTGGAAGATTGCATTAGATTCAAAGATCTAGATGCTTTGCTCTCAGATTCAATATTTCTCATTGACAACAGCCACTACCTAGAAATTTAGTCTGGGGATACCGAATGAGTAGGCAGTAGATAGCAGACCTTCTAGTTTCCATTGAATATTAAAGCGTGCAATAGATGGCACTACTATATAGAGAGTGTTGTACTACAAGATGGGCGAGAAAGGTAATGCAGTATGCAAAGGATTTGGATAAAGAATTTCTATCAGTATAATTGTATATAAGGTGGGATTATTGTGTTATGAGGATTGTTGAGTGTTATAATGGTAAAGAATCGGATAAAACAATAGTTGCATTAATAAAGAATAGAGAGTTGGAGTGATGGAGAATTAGTATGGAGAGTAAAAAAGAGTATAAGTATATATAGAAGTAAATGGAACATTGGGTGCAAGTTAATTTATGATAATAGTAAGGAAAGTAGCTTATTGTTTAAGGCTCAAATGGGATCTTTAGCAACAAGAGAATATACTTGTAAATGGAAAAATAAGGGAGATTTGGTTTGCAAATTGTGTAAGGAAGGCTATTAGGCATCTGTTACATCAATGTAAATGCTTAGAAGGTGAAAGGGTACAAATAATGAAGTTATGGAAGATTAAATATGAACAAAGTGATTATACAGTGAGTAGGTTATTGGTTTTTATGCTGGGTTTGGGAAAAGATAAGGGGGATTTAGATATAAAGGCCATAGAGTTGACAAAGATTATGTTGTGGAAATGGGATGGAGCAGATTATGAGAAAACTTAGGGTGGAGAATGGAAAGGGAAGGTAAAGTGGCTAACAGGTTTTTCTGGGAATAGTTGCTGAGAGATTCCTGACTTCGTTTAATGAGAAGTCACGGTACATCACATCACATCACATTACTGTACTAACAGCTTGCGTAAGCATAGGAAATGGTGATTATGCGATGTTTAATTTACGTTTGTTTTTTCTGCATCGTACTATATATATATATTTTAAGATTAAGATTAACTAATATTTTTTAATATCATCTATTTATTTACTTTATTTTATTGCAGTTTGCTTCACTTTTCCACGCCTTTAAGCATATCGTTGATGTCGTCATTAATTTTAACAATGCTATATATATATGTAACATTTAAATAAATATAAGAATATTAAAGAAGACAAATTTGAAACAAAATTTATTCTAAGTAATAAATCTTTTCTGTCTGTTTATTTCCTTTCACGAGAGATCTTCGGACATTTTGTTTTTTAAATCTGAACAAAAAATACAATAAAAGTGTAGAATCTTTTAAATTTAAAGCTTCTATATAATAAATAAAAAGTATTTTAATTTTTGCATTATCATAAAAGAAAAATCATCATCAGCGGCTATTGGCAAACTAGTATGGTCATTCGGACTATCAAAAAGAAAAAAGAAAGACAAATATTAATATATTAGAGATGACATTTTGTGATGACTATATATATGTAACTCACAAATACATCCACATAAAGGCGTGCAGGACGGTTATTCTATTTATTTGATATTTTAA
This sequence comes from Epiperipatus broadwayi, assembly GCA_028023455.1. Classification (NCBI taxonomy): domain Eukaryota; kingdom Metazoa; phylum Onychophora; class Udeonychophora; order Euonychophora; family Peripatidae; genus Epiperipatus; species Epiperipatus broadwayi. Next base: position 3,336,275 of record JAQFVV010000081.1, on the reverse strand, counting down.
AACAGGCAAAACTCTCTATACGTATCGACACTCAGTGCAAGCCAGAGTAATCAATGGATGCCAGAAGGCTTGTGCATAAATTTCCCGTCTAGTTCCTACTCATCCAATATTTCCAGACTAGTTTCTGGCTTGTGGCCTTCATCAGTGAGGAGCCTTGGATCTGAGAACACTGCACCTAGATCTTAGGATCTAATGCAACCCTCCAGCAGCCACCTTTTATCTCTACTTGCCTATAAAACTATGAGTCTTAAATTTGAAAACATTATAATATTTTCAGTCTAAGCTCATTAGCTTATAGAGCCTTCTGGCATCCATTGATTGCTCTGGCCTGTATTGAATGGTAATATGTATATATAAAGTGTTTTGCCTGTTTTCATAACAGTTATAAGCAAGCATAAAAAATGGTGATCATGTGATGTTTATTGGCTTATTTGATATTTTGTGAGACTTTCTTTTAATTTCTTCTGCAGCAAACTTTTCTTTCTGAAAGAACCTCACATTTTGTTAATTTTAGCTTTCCACTGTATTTCATTCCCAGCCATAACTTTCCAATGAAAGAAATCAATAATGCATACTTTTAGAGTGTTCTGGACTAATCTTGATAATACCATAGCTCCTTCAATGGTGAAATTCCTACCATAAATTTATTCTTATCAAATCACTATCAATTTTAACCACTACTGATCCAGTGCATAATGAATGTCTCAAGTAAAATCCTGTTTTTGTGATCCATATCTTCTCTTCACTACATCATACCAACAACAATTCCTTTATTTCATTACTCAATCTCATATGTGGTCATTTTTAGATCTAATAGTATTTTGGAATCTCTATTAAGACATTACATATACAGCTGTCATCACCTCTTTTAAAAATATGTAAAAATATGCATCATTTCAGTCTCACAATTCTTTTAAAAATTGTCAAACGTATCCATTTGTTATCTCACCCAATTAATGCATTTCACTTTTGACTCCCTATGAAGTACTGCATTCTTCCTTTCACCTTCTATCTTTTTTACAGACTAATGACATTACAATATAATTAAATAAATCCATGTTTCTTTTATCTCTGTAACCATACTTATTCTACTTTATTCTCAATCAATCTGAAAGTTTCGACAGACTAAAAGTTTTCTTCAGAACTAATGTATATACATAAGTATACATGAATACACATATACATTTTATCTCTGAAAATAACTTCTGATTAGTTGAACAATCAGATTGACCAGGTATAAAATAAAATAAGCAAGCACTGTTATAGCGAATAGAAAAAGATAGACTTATTTAATTATTTTTGGTTCCTTCTTGTTACTCCCAACATACATTTCTCCATGTTTTGTCGAGTGGTCTGAAGTCTCTGTATTGCTCTTATTTTAAATGCTCAAGCCTGAAATCCATGAGTAAGAACTGATGATCTAAATACTGATCAAGTGATTTGTTGTTTGGAAACATTTATAAAAAAATTCAAGCACTGTAAGTGATGGGGTTAAGTCATGATCTATGGACCTTGAAGTCTAGAATTCTCTATTTTACCACTGCACTATTCCACGCAGAATTTTATAGGACTAATGTTTTACTTATATATCTGATTAATATATATGTTCACTAGATGGAGCTTACCACTAGATCCAAACAAGCTTTAATTATAAGTGCCAATAGAGAAAGAAATTCACTGAGGTAAGCCATTAAGCTCGAAACCAATTGGTCTGGAGATGAGGATTTTTACGATAGAGATTTTAAATTCTTTCACTATTGGCACTTATAATTAAAGCTTGTTTGGAGCTAGTGGTAAGCTCCATCTAGTGAACATTTTAGCACAAGCTTAAAAGCAAGTTGCACAATTTGTATTTGATGCATACATTTTAAAAGTTCAACTGGTAGAAGACTTAACATATGTAAAACACCATTTCCATTCTCAAGATCATATACAATTACAAGCATTAGAAGTAAAAAACCATTCTCTTTATTATACTTCAGAGCCATTTTCATAGGCTTGTTTAATCAGTAACTATTAAATGATAGTATCTTTTGAGCTTCTTCATTATTTAAGATAAATTTCTAGACAGTAGTCTCATAGTTTGAAAACACTATCATACAGTATACTGTCCAGGTATGAATTAAATAGAATTTGTTACTGCTATCAGTACATGATAAGCAGGAATATTTATAATTTCATATCATTAATCCTCTTGTATTCTGACACTTTCTATTGTTCCACCTGGTGAGAATTTTTGGAAATGCTCAACCTTTCTGTTTTTATAAAATCTTTATTTTATATTAAAACTCAACAAATTGGACTTCATTTTAATTTAATTTTAGAAACAAATAATATTCTAAAAAGTCTCATTTAAATATTTAAAAATTGACTTGCAAAGGCAACAGTGTATCACAAACATTTACCACAGATATTTAGGTAAACAATCACATTAAATTTTAACAAGTTCTTTCTTATTTTAAATTTTTTTTAAAAGTGTGAACAGGTAAAGGTAGATTTATAAAAACTGTATAAAATTCTGCTTTAAAATATGATATTTTCTTACAAAAATTTATAATATTTTAACAGATTTTTAACACCAAGTGAATTTTGACAGATGATGATATAGTAGGCCACTGTCTTTTTTTATATATTTATGATCAAGTCTTTAAATTTCTATTTCTAAAACTAAAACATAATTGAATAAATTGAAACTTTATCAGTGTATTACTTTATAATAATCAATCAGTTAGTGAGTAAAAATTATTCTTTAAAAACAACCGAAAAAATCAATTATACTTCAAAATATTCACATGAAAACTCAATAAGAAAAAAAGTGAATAACCTCTGGCAATTTTCTTTTACCAAAAAAACAAAGAAAACATCTTTTGATCTTATCTACAGTCCATAAGATGATTATGTCTTCATATTTTTTAAACAGCTTTAACAGCAATAAAAACATTGCATTAAAATCTACTAATAAAAAAACTGTGTATTATTATTACTTAGGATAACATTAATACTGGAACATTACCACTTTTTATGAGGTTAACTTTCAATGATTTTTAACAACAGTGAGGGTTTAATCAAGCATTGGTGGCCAAGTGGTTAGCATAGCTGCCTTACAAGCAGTTGTTGTGGGGTTCACTTCCTGGCCAATGCTTTCACAAATTAAAAAAAAAAGTGACAGTTTACAAGTTAATGAAACTCAATACAAATATTTTCAAGTATTTTGTCTTTTATTAATGTATCTCTCATTTCTAAGTTCTTACATTTTACAGGTAACTTTCATTGCACACACAACCCAGGGACATCAAACATCTAAATCTTCATGTACATGATAATGAGCCAATCTTTTATCATTATATCATTCTTTTCAAAATAGCGATCAGCTTCTATCTACTTTCAATTTGCACTGCAGAATTATTTTTAATTTGGTTTTGCTTTTTATCAGAGTATCCTCATTTTATTTTCATTACATCAAATCCTCTCAAGACTATTTTCTTTCATGATGGATAAATTTTGTAAATATCTTTCTCTCACTAAATGAACAAAAGGATCCCATTGGCTATAATTAAAACAATAAAAATAATAATTACCTGATTGTGTTTAAGTCAACTAGAAAATTTTTATCAGTGAAAGAATAATAAATAAGAAACAATAACTCTAGATCCACAAAAATTAAGACAGGAAATGACCACATTGACTACTATGTTTGATGAGGAAGTTAATGTGAATGTAGTTATTAAGTTTTTCTATCACAGTTTCCATTTATTCCTTTAAAAATAATTAAGACAATCAAAAAGTCTTCCAATGAGATGATCCTTAGCAACTCCATATTTACAGTCCCCACTAAATGGCAACTTTACAATTAATTTTTATAATGATGATGTCAATAATAACTATATGTTCTCTCATCCATGTATTGCATTTTCAATCCCTTCTTTAAACTCTCAAAATGCACTTCTCCAATACTTGTTGAGTAGTTTGAAGTCTTTATATTATGCTTCCATGAAGTATCTACATCTAAAACATCACATGACCATCAAAACATGTAGCTACTTGATCACATTCAGATCTGGATGACTATACTAGCAAATTGGCATGTATTAAAAACATTGTTTATAACTTGGGATCCTAGCTTTATAGTTAACCAAATAGGTAAAATTTGGCTTCTGGAGAGTTGCATTAGATACTAAGATTTAGGTGCAGTGTTCTCCAATCCTAGGATCCTCACTGATGAAAGCCATAAACTAGAAACTATTCTGGAGATATTGTATAAATAGGTACCAGGGAGGAATTTAGATATTCAAATCATCTAACATCCATTGATTGCTGTGGCTTGCTCTAGGTGGCCCTATTATATGGAGAAGGTTGCTAATGTTTTAAGTGTCTACTTCAATAATTCATAATTAAAAATTGGTAATTATCTATCAAAACGCATTCTTTCAAATCTTTAGCCACTTTTATTTTTAAAATAAAATTAACTTTACCAGAAGCACGATATCCAATTTTTATTATAAAATTATCTGTATCAATAATCTGACCAAGGTATTTGTTAACTTTCACCAATTTATCCTTACCAAACTTTTCTTTCTTCTGAGAAAATTAATTGAACATTTTTTTAGTATTTACGTTTAGCCCTATTTTCTTATTTTGGTATGTAATATTCACTAAGGCTGTAGCCTCAAGCACATGCGTATAAAATGCGATAGTAGGGACCTCTACAGGTCTTAAACCACAAGCTTACTCTTTGGAAGAAAAGAGGGGAAACTCTGGCAAATTTTTTTGAAGTTTTGAAACATTATACAATCACATAATCTTTATAAATATATTAAGAATATACTGTATAACAAAAAAAATCATATCTTTATTAATTAATTTTATTTTTAATTTATCCTTCTCTGACATTTATTTTGCTGCTATTATTAAATTTATTAACATTTTTTGTTTTATTTTTCAATTACTGCAATTTTCTATTTAATTTTTTTAAAAAAGAAATAAAACAATAAGCCGATATTAAAATTGTTTTCTGCAGTTATGTTTTGTTTTTAATCTGGATTTTGCGATTTGTTTTTCTAAAGTCGCAATCAATATTCTTATTTTAAACTCAGAAATTTAAAAAACGGTTTTTAAGATATTATAAAGCATTTTGCTTATATCGTAATAAAAAATAATCCTTTTACAATTTAATTCATTTTGTTTTAATACAGTTAACATTTTTTCTCACAGGTGCAGTTAAAATATTCACTTTTTGATTGTAAAAAGACTTGTTTATTCACCAAAAATGTCAATTTTTAACTCTAATAAAAGCACTTTTACTTGTGTGCCTTGACGTGTTATATAAGAACATATGCTTTATAAACTTCGTTTATTATTGGAAGAGTTTTAGATTTTGCGCCAGAAGTATTTTAAAAAGTGATAACATTTGAATCAAAAGATTGTAAGTGTAGATAAAATAGTGAAATCATTTTTTTAAAAAAAAAAAAACTTCATTGATAAAAAAATAATCCAAGGCATAAATTAAAATTTTAAGTCAAAATTGTTTTAAATTTTTATGATGAAATTGTTTTTCACGACTTTTCTAAAAATAGTATCATCTTTATAGCCATAAATTTTGTCAATAAATTAATCATATATATATGTGAATATAATAGTAAGGAAACCAGTTATACATCACGAGACTTAATTTAATAAGCTTGTATTTACAAATGTAATATAATGAGAGTGCTAATAGATCTACCAAGCTTTTTAGATAAATATCGCAAGAGAAAACATTCAAAATCTCTATCTAGAATTATTCCTATCCCCAAACTGGTTTCAAGCTAATGGCCCTCATCAGTGAGGCACTAGGACATTCAGACCCTAGATCTAAAATATAAACTCAAGCCCAGAATTTATTGAACACACACTCATTATAATATATTACATTTGTGAATACAAGCTTATTAAATTAAGCATGTGACATATGTCTTGGTTTCCTTACTATTATAATTTGGCTTTTGAGTTTTTGGTGATGTTATATTGCTAAGGTTATTAATATATGGTCTATCTGAATTTTGTTCAGTCCCATATGGCTATTTAAGTTGAGTACCTGGATTTGAAGACATATAGATGTTTGAAAATTTCAGATTTTCTACATAATAGTTAAGTATTCAATAAATGTTGTACTTGAGTTTGTATTTTAGATCTAGTGTCTGAATGTCATAGTGCCTCACTGATGAGAGCTATTAGCTCAAAACCGGTTTGGGAATAGGAATAATTCTAGATAGAGATTTTAAATGCTTTCTTTTGTAGCATTTGTTTAGAGCTATTAACACACTCATTATATTATATCTGTGAATATAAATTTCAATATTTTTTTTTGGTATGGCAGAAGATGATCATGTGATAAACACAGATTCTTGGTAATTTTAGTTATTTGGTATTTTTCTTTTAAATTTCCTGCTCAGTATTAAAAATGAATAAAGACATTTGAAAAACTCAAATCTTCTTAACCTATTTGGCTGCAAAACTCCATCTTTCTATTTTGAATAGGACATACTGAGAATTTCATCTCTATTCTTCCACAAATATTTCACTTAACCATTATGTCAATCTATCCAAATACTTACTAAGACAAATTGCAAGCAGATTCTAAAAAACCATTTTTAAATAAATTTGCAAATACATTTACCATTTCATATATGAATGCCAACTTATTGTGTTTGCATCCAGATATGGTTACTGCATGAAGTATTTATATGTCTAAATATTACATATTTGATAAGTAATAAAAGCATTTACATGTAATTATAATTATTAATATTCCTCAATATTTGAATATTTTAGTTTTACAGTTCAACCTTTTTATCTTAATATAAACTGAGTACTAATTTGATATGTGTGGGAGATTATAATTTGCCACAATTTATGAGTGCAGGTGCTTCATTAAATATATATTGGGAATCATGCATCTTTCTTACATGAGTGTGGTCATGTGTGTCAGATGTTTGAAAAAGAATGGGGTAGGAATAGACAGAAAATACCTGAGTTCAAATCCCTCTACTTATACTGTATATCATATATTAATAATCGCAATATTATTTATTACAAATGTAAGCTTTCAAACAATAGAAATTCTAAAAGTCAATATTTGACATTTTCAAAATATAAAAATAAATTTCTGAATATGCTTCTTATCTGTAACAATAGTGCTTGGTGTCATTGGACAAATTTATAGATTCAAAAAGTTAGCAGAATAAAAATATTAGATATTTTAATCCTACATGATTAAAGCAAAATAAATTTAGGATTAGTTATCATCAAAGAAAAAAATTGTTTAAAGTAACATATAATTTATTGTTATTAAAATTTTAAAAAATAATTTATTTTCCATTTCAATAAAAAGATTATTCTAGTTTACACAATAGAAACTATTTCCACTTTACTGTAACAAACTTTTTAAAAGTTGATATTTTAAAAATAAATATTTTTAAAGAAAACCTTTTAGTGTACATTTCTGGTTTAAAATAAGGATTTTATAAAAATAATGCATAAATAACTTTTAATGTGTAAAAAAATTAATGAAAATTAAATTTTTTTTTTAGGGGAGTACATTTTTCTATCTTTTGTCTTTTGGATAAAACAATTTGCTAATGGGGCATTTTCCTTATGACATTATCATGCAAATCACCTATAGTCATTGCTAAAAATTCTGTATAATGCTGACACTTTCAGACTTTTTTCAAGTAATAATTTTCAAATGGTAACTGCAGTAATAGAAAACTGCACACGATAATGTAAAGTTATAAATAGGCTTAATGGCATGCATAAGAACCATGGCATTGTCACATAGATTTTGATGTTTCAGATTTTATAAGGGTGTTGTGATTGTTATATATTTTCTATGTGTTTTACACCTATTTATAATCTTATGACTCAGTCTGCAGTTTCTTTGTTTATGCAGCTTCAGTGTAAATATATTAGTTGAAAACAACATCTGAAGATAGCATTATTATAGAATAATTTTAGGTAATGACAATAGACTTTTGCATCATTGACAAAAAACTTTTTAAACTATAGTGCCATGAGAAAGGTGGCCTAGAGAAATGAGCCAACACACAACTGGATAAATTGTAATTATCTGTAATTTATTTACAAATTAAGAATTAATTACACAATATTTTTGTAAAAGACATTTTACACCAAAACATGATATCACTGCAAGATTTTCTCTGAAAAGATTTATTTTTAAAATGACAACTCTAAAAAAGTTTATTATTGTGTAGCAGAAGAAGTTTCTACATCCTAATCATAGAATTGCCTTTGTCAAATGCTAAATAATTATTTTCAAAAATTTTAATAACAACAAATAATGTTTTTTCTCTTTCTTTGAGGATGACTAACTCTGAATTTATTTTAGTTTTAATATGCTAGAGTTAAAGTAGCTAATATTTAGTTTTACTATTGTTCTGAATAGGAAAACTTGTTCAATAACTATCTAATATTTTGATCTAGTAAGTTTTTGAATAGATAAATTTATCCAATGGCACAAAGCTCCATTGTTGTGCCAAATTCAGTTTAAAAATATATTTTCATATTTATGTCAAATATTAACATTTAAAATGTAAATCTCTTAAAAGTTTACATTTGCAATAAATAATGTTAATTATCAAACTCTCCATACAGTAATGCCACCCAGTGAAAGCCTTAGCAATCAATGGATGCAAGGAGGTTTATGCATAAATGCCCTCTCAAGTACTGACTTATTGAATATCCCCAGACTAGTTTATAGCTTATAGATTTCATCAGTGATGAGCCCTTGGATTGGAGAACACTGCAGCTAGATAGTAGGATGGTAATGCAAACCAACAACACTCACTTTTTAATCTATTTAGTTAATTGATGAAAACCACAAAGTAAAAACTAGTCAGGGGATATTGGATGAGTAGGCATTAGCTATGGATTTTATGCACAAACCTTCTTGCACACTAGGTTTACTCTAGATGACACTAATATATGGAGAGTCGGCTATTGTTTTAACAGCTTTGTAAGGCTAGGAAACGGTTAATATGTAATAAATAATTTTAAGATTATCAATATATTATAAAGAAAAGATGTTTAATTGCAATAATAAATTGTTCAAATATGGGGAAATGTTTAATGTAAATTCAAAATAAATAGAAACTTTTATCTAAATGGATTACAACAACATAGAGATGACATATCAATTGCAGTCTCGCCATAACACATAAAACAGCCAATACTGAGTGAGATTGCCATTACTGAGGGAAATCAAGATAAAATGTCTGTTGAACTGAATTTGGCAGTTGGCCCAGATTGTCAAACGTTTTCAAATAACTTATTTATTGTTTATTATTAGTCCATCATATTTCTCTATGTGATTTAGTACAGTGTTACTATAGTGATTTTTGGAGGGCAAAGTTCATGGATCATTGTTATACACTACCTCTTCCAATGCTCAAACTTCTTACATTTCTGAGCAATTAATTATCCATTCCTAATCCACAAATGTGCAATTGCTAAATGATAACTTGCTAACCTTTGAATACATGTTTCAATGTTACTAACCCTCAGACACTGTGATAGATTTAATTGCTTTCCCTTGTAAGAGATTTGTAAGCTTTCAGCATTTGGATTTAGTATTAAACCATTATTTTATATCAGGATATAATAAATTGGCCTTGATTTGGCAAGTATTTACATTTAAAAACAAAATGAATTCTAGAACATCATATTTCAACTTTACAAATATCAGAAAAATAAAATAATATTAAAAACAATAAATGTTTTCATTATTCAATAGTTAGGGAAAACATTTATTTCATGAAATAAAGAAAAACTTTTTTGTTGACATTTATGTTTAAGTGAACAAATAAAATATCAATAACTGATAAATTTATTAAATTATACTCTGAAATATTACAATTCTTTTATAATGTTTATAATACTGCAATAAATCATTTTAGTGTCAGTGATCAGTTTGAAAAGACACATTTATTGGAACCCATAATTTTTTTGGTTAATATTATGCTAGAATTTATATTTTAAAAAGTGAAACATATACTTCTAAAATAAATGCAGACACGTATACTTTTGATTTTTAATAATTACTATACAGTTATTGCTCAAAAATAATCATGAATCTTAACTAATTTCACAAAATATCAAGATTTTAGTCATTTGATAAATTTTCTCAAAGTAATCTTGCAAAGCACCTGAAATCGAAACCAAAAACCAGACATATCAAAGCTCAAACAAAATTGTTTGAAGTCACTGCATTTTTGATTATCCTAATGGCTGTATAGACTTTTAAATTAAGATATGAAAATGAAATATATCTCAATTTTATAATTTAGAAAAATAATTAGTAAAATATCTCTATAGATGTCAGTACAAGCATGTAAACTCTAATGATTTTTTCCTGAAATAATTACCATAAGGTTTCTTGCTTCAATAAAACATCTGGTTAATAACTATTTATTAGACTAGAGATATGTGAATAAATGGTAGGAAATTAAAATAATGTTACCTTGTCACTGGAGTTTATGGAAATAGATATATTGACTGTTAACTGAATTTAAAGTCCATATCTGGGTTATTAATTTATGCATCTCAACTGTAATAAATAAGTATTTATTTTATATAATTATCACTTCAGATGTGTTTTTTTATTATAAGCATTATTTACATTATAATATTTATATAAAAAATTATAAATATATAACCATAAATTCACAACAAAATGGAAAATTAAAAATACTTTTGTTCAGAATAGCTTTTAACTGAAATCAGTTGATTTTTTTATGAACAGTTATTATAATGAAATAAATTTTCTTTTTATTATTGTAAGCTGTATTTACAAATAAGTATTATAATATTAGTATAAATAAAGTAGAAACAAATAACTATAGATGGCAAAATATGGGGGGATATTTACATTTAGGCTACAATCAGTATGAGGTACCCCTTAAACTCCTGAATATAAAACTTACACTATCCAAACTAAATTCAAACTAATTTGATTTCTGCAATATAAAGATATACATAGAAAGGTACTGAGATGAATACCTGTTTAGCTTTAAAAAATTTCTATAAAATTAAGGCAAATGAAAATTTGTAGTGGTATCACATACTAGTTGTACCAGTTGAGGATTAATATCAATTATATATTTATTCAAAATATATAAATACCCATTAGCATTATATATAGTTGTACTGAAGTAGAATATTATTAATTCAAATATTTAATATCCAAAAGTTTTCTTCTTCAAATCGTTAATCATGTGCATTGAGTAGAATTTTAAAAAAAATTAGTAACCTATGAACTTTTTTATTTGAATAGAATTTGGATTTATGATAAGTGGATGAATGATTTATTCCTAAAACATGAAAAAGTCACAATCTAAAGAAGTCTTGGACTCAGGAAATTTCAGATTAAAAACACTAAAAATCACATATCTCCATTTCTTATGTTTACCCAAGCTGTTAAAACAGGAGCAAACTCTCCATACAGTAGTGCCACCCAGTGCCAGCCTTAGTAATCAATGGATGCAAAAAGGTTTATGCATAAAATCCCTATATAATGCCTATTCATTCAAAATACTCAGATTATTTTTTAGCCTGTGGCTTTCATCAGTAAGGAGGCACTAGATAAGAGATTTTATGTACAAACCTTCTTGCATCTATTGATTAGTGAGGCTCATACTGGGTGAGACTACTCTATGGTGAGTTTAATATTGTATTAACAATTTGTAGAAGAGTAGGAAATGGTGATCATATAATGTTTTAGTGGTCTTATACCAATCCTGCTCATAGGATGATTGTGAATGGGGTTGTTAAAATGCCAAAGATATCAAAATTTATAGATAGTAAACTGGATTCAGATCTATATGAATATTCAAGTGAATAAGCTTGGGTTTGAAAACATTATTGTGTTTTTATTTGGGGCTCATAGTATCATAATTAACTAAACTGGCAAAGGGGGGCTGCTAGAGAGTTGCATTCGATTCTAAGATTAAGGTGCAGCGTTCTCAGATACAAAGTTCCTCATTAATGAGAGCCATAAACTAGAAACTAGTCTGGGAATGTTGTCTGAGTAGGCACTAGATAAGAATTTTATGCACAAACCTTCCTGAATCCATGGATTATTAAGGCTTGCAGTGGGTGTCATAACTGTATAGAGATTTTGCTACTGTTTGAAAATTTTAATTAATGATTTTTACTTGAAGTAATACAATAATACTTCATTTTAAAAAACTACATTAAAATAATAATTAAATGTCTTTATTGCTTGGAAGATCTTTAAGATGTCAGGGCAATGAAAATGACAGATGGGGGCATGATCTGTGGACCTTCCAAAACCAAACGCATACATAGCAAAAGCTACCTTATAAAGTAGTAACCATAGCTAGTATCTTATTATGGCTACTATTTGTAAAACTGAATTTCTTTATAAACTTAAATAAAGCCATAATTGAAGGAAGGTTAATGAAAATTGCATCTGTTTGTCAGGTTCCCATCACTTAAAGGAGTTCATAAAAAGTTCAAACCACCAGAACACTGAGAGCATCAGAATTGGTCACAAAATTTTCCAATCCCAAATCAGATACTCTATTGCTGCTCCAAACCATGGATGATGTAAATAGGTCAATATGTATACCTATAAAATAAAACCAGTAAAAGAAATCAAATTATATATATATATATATATATATATATATATATATATATATATATATATTATATCACTATATACATATATATATATATATATATATATACCAGTAAAATATATTATATATATATATATATAATGGATTTTCATTAAAGCTGTGATTAATTTAATCACATTATTTAGAAAAATATTTTTACCTGGAATTTACTTACATAAGATACATATACTTATATAAGATACATTCTTATATTTATATTTATTTATTGGACTATTTCCATAATCTAATATGAGTGTTGAATGTCTTCAGAAAAATTTAACTGTATTTAAATATTCCAAATACATTCAGCTTTCAGTAATAGCACTCAGGTCAGTATATGCACAATGTCTTGAGAGGTATTATTATTCTTCAGATGCTGTTGGCTTTACCAGTCACAGTACTAACATGGGAATCGAACCTGAACCCTTAGATTCTTGAGTATTGAATTTTAAGATAACACTCTAACCAAAATGAGGCATACTGCCAAAGGATGGGTAAATTTCTTAGAGCATTATCTTAAAATTCAATACTTAAGAATCTAAGGGTCTAGGGTCGATTTTCATGCTCAGGTTCGATTTCCATGCTATTACTCTCACTGATCAGGCCAGAAACACCTGAAGAAGAAAAAGGGAGAATAATATCTCTCAAAACGTTGTGCATATACTAACCTGTGTGCTATAATTAACAGCCGAATGTATCTAGAATACTTAAATAAAGTTAATTTTTTCTAAAGACATTCAATACTCTAATTAGATGATGGAAATAGTCCAAAATATAAATACAACTAAAACACCATCATCACAAACTTTCAGGAAAACACATACATTCTTATATGTTTTCCTGAAGGACTGTGATGATGGTATTTAGTTGTATTTATATATTGGACTATATCTTTTATCTAATAGTAAGTACAGAATGTCTTTAGAAAAAAATTAACCTTATTTAAATATTCCAAATACATTCAACAGTTAGTAATAGCACACAAGTTATTGGTATTATTCTTTTCTCTCCTTCAGATGTTGTTGGCCTGACCAGTAATAGTACTAGCATAAAAATCGAACCTGAATTTTTCGATTCTTGAATATTGAATTTTAAGGTAACCTGCTTTTGGCAGGATGGCTCAGTTGGTTTTGAGCTTTATCTTAAAATTTCAATATCAAAAATTTAAATACAGTTAAATTTTTCTAAAGACATTCAATACTTAATATTAAATTATGGAAATAGTCCACTATATAAATACAACATTCCTATATATATATAATGTTTATTTTACATTTTTAAAAATATGCTATTTTCACTGTACCCACATCCAGTTTCAAAGCATTAGGTATTAAGAGTAAAAAAAAAAATATTAAAACACATTTAAGAATAAGTTTGCTTTTGCAAAATACATTTCTAGTGAAAAATGACTAATTACAATCATTATTCATTCTGAGACTATCAAAAAGCCACCGGTCATGTACAGAAACAATGAATTGTCACGAACAAAATAATAATGATAATAAAAAAAAAAATCATTTGAATTCTTTATCACGCAATGAAGTTTCATTCTACATTATAAAATAGATATATAACTCTATGATGTGTGTATTCATAAATACCATACTTTACTTTTTAGGATTTATTTTATCTCATGAATTCAAGTGTTTTTGCAAGTTTTCATTAATTTGATTCCAAATTATTAGCATTCTACTGCCAACTGAAAAGCAAAAGTAATGTTAAAGTATATATTGTTTCCACATTAATATACTTTAATGGTGGGACATATATAAGAAGTTGGAGGACCAGAAATGATAAATTGGAGCAGCAACATATTAATCGTGAGACCCAGAGCCTGCCACTCATACTCCTGCACCAAACCATGTAGTCTCTTTTACAATGAACTTGCATACTTTATTTTAGTACCTCATGTCAGAGAAAATCCATGAAAACCTCCACCTTTCGTCACACTTTTCCTCACTAAGTTTATATCTCTTATTTTTACAAAAAAAAAAAATCAATATTATTTAGAAATACAAAAATTTAATGTTTTATTGTTTTTTAAAAAGTCCATATTTTACAGCCATATTTCAAAATATGTAAAATCAAAAGGCTAAAGGTTGAGAGATAAGTTCAGTATTAGTGTTTATTGAAATGTGAATAAATAAGAAAATACATGATTTTTAAATTTATTTTGACTTGCTTTTATAAATTATTTAACAAAGAATTATAAAAATATAAAAAATGAAAAAAAAAAGTATATAATGGAAACATAAATATTGGTAAAACATAAAACCAAAAACAAATCTTTAATATTAATTAATTAATTAATTATAATCTTCAATAGTTAGCTTTGCAAAACATTTGGAAGAATTGTGCAAACAATATTGCTATCCTGAAGGTATAAATTCACCAAAATGAACATTGAAATCTATGTATCTCTCCGATAGTATTTACTATTTATTATCATACCCTCTTATGTTAATGTATGTTATAACCAAATTGATGTTTTAAATATTATAACTTAATATTAGTCATATGCAAATTCACTGCTACTAATGCCCTTCAACCTATGAATCTGATATGCATAACAATATTTAACAAAAGAATTCATATATCTTACATTAATTGCAACATACACAAAGAAAGGTCTTAGAAATATGCAGTTAATGAAAGTGAATTTTAATCTATAATTAATAAATATATAAATTTATTTGAATTATAAATTTCAATTTCATTCAGTCAAGTGTCAGTTTTAGGGTTTATAAAAACACATTGAACTATAGATAAAGATAGATATCCACCTTTATCACAATGAAAACTGTTACCATGACAACAAACAGATTGAGATTCTCAATATTGTTTAGGCATAGACTACTTTCATGTATTTAATTTATAAATCAATTTAGTCTTAAGCATAATTAGCTTTATTATCTAAGTAATATGTGATTTTAATGTAATTTGAAATTTAAAATTGACTATTTGTTAGTCTGATCTGCAAAAACAGGTTATATTTGCCTGTTTAATGGGGTTTATTTAAATTCTTTGAATTGTAAATTTCAATCCCTTTTAGTCAATCTTTAAATGTCTAAAGATATTAACCATAGGTAAAGGGGGATATCCAACTTTTATCACAGAAAACAGGTTGGCTTGATAACAAACATATTGACATTTTTGACTTTGTTTGGTATTGTTTAGATTTGGTCTGTTTTCATATAAATATATACAAATAAAATATCCATTATTTGTATCTATATATATCATATAAATATATACAAATAAAATATCCATTAATTATAAAACTATTTTAATAACAATAAAAATAATAAATATAATGGTAATTAACAATTATATACAGTCTCTCAATCTGCAGAAGTACTTTTGCTTAATTCCTTAACCTGACTCAACTGCTATTAAATTCAAAAAATAAAACGGGAAGCAAACATCATCAATTCAAATTCAATGAATCCCAAATTTTAATGTTAGCAGTTTGTCTATTAATTAAATTCATTTTATTTCTATTTATTAAAATTGCTTCCTTAATTTTTTTTATTATGATTTCTCTCTTCATGAAGAATCTTAACACTTTCAATATCAAACTTAAATTTATATTTAAATGTCATTTCACATCCAAAAAAAAACCAATTATTTTTACATTTCACATGCTTGTATAATTTAGGCAATCAAGGCAGGTTAAGGAATTAACCGAAAATACTTCTGAAGGTTGACAGATTATATATAATTGTTAATTACCATTATATTTATTATTTTTACTCTTATATATATAAAGAAATATTAAATCAGAGTTTAAATATGTTTATCATCATATTAGTATAAACAAGGCAGAATATCAATATATATTTATATATTGTGATGTTCAGATTTGTACATTCATGTAACGAAACCTAGAGTCCAAGTAAAATACACTGAGCCTGATTGTAATGGGATAGGAAGATTCCACGTCTAACCAAGCTTCAACCTATATACTAGTGCTTCCTGGTTTACCACCCTATGAATGCCATTTCTGAGGTTACACATGTTATGCATGGCCTTAATATAAATCATGAGCCATCTCCAAACAGGGAGAGTCATGAGACCCAGAAACTAACCACATGGCAATATATAAATGGGTTAAATAGACTAATAATATACTAAACCTAAGGTAATATTAAAATTTAACTATAATGCATATCAATCATATTTAACGAATGATTCTATTCGAATTGATATATGGTAAAATAATAATGAAGATGAGGTAAATTTAAATAAGTTTATCATAATTAATCATAATGAAAAAGAAAAGAAAAGAAAACTACAGTCAACTAGAAATCAAATTATACAATCAATTTAACATATATAGGTGTCATAAAATGAAATGAGATTGATCTAAGATAATATGTGATCTCATTGCCATATATTAAATAACTTTATGCCCAGTGAATAATTTATGCATACAGAAAATTAATATACCAAATAATATTTCTATGTCATGGTTTGCCAACTGATAAGGTAACAATTCTAGCCAGAGACATATATTGTTAATACAGCACATATATTGTGGCTGTTTGAGTTGAATAAAATAAGATCAATGCAATAATAAAGCTGAAGAATAATGCAAATCAGACTCCATCAAACCAGATATCATGGTTTTGGACAAATCCTGAATATATTATACCAAGGAAGAATGGGCTAAACTAGCATTATGTATTGTTTGCTACAGGCATTCCTAAACTTCATTAACGAAGTGATAGTGTGGAGCTGCAATTATTTCCACATATAAAATGTGTGGTACTTTTAAACTGTGAAGCTTGATAATAAATTAATTAATTAAGAAATATGAGTCTGGAACTTAGATATGCTACTCAAGAGTCTTGCGTCCTTACCCCAGTAACATACTTGGTGCTCTTTTCCAAACAAAATGGCTCCTGTGACTTGTGTCCATCATTATGCAGGTTACCTATAAATGGGGATGGCCTCCACCATTAGCCCATTGGAGAATAGCAAGGCAAGATATATCTTCATATATCATAAATTCACATCCACAGCACACAAAGACAAAATAATAAATATGGTAAAATTACTTAATTGTGCCTTAAAACAGATGCTAATATCTGCATTACCAATGAAAGCCAGTTCATAAATTAAAGATCTAATTACAATGCTATAGTAAAAGTACTACATTAATAAGTTAATAATCATGTTTAATAAATCCCTAACTTACAGCATTAATTAGGTTCTACAAGGGATTTGAAGGTATATTTGAGGGAATTAAATTTAATTATAAACTATAATGTATAGCTATATTTCCACTATCAGATACAATGACTTTTAAAATCATAATTTATAATTATAATTTTTTTTCTCATATGTCATAGCATCAGCCGGGAAGCGAACCCACTAACCCAGGACAACTGCTTGTAAAGCAGCCATCACTAACCTCTCAACCACCAATGATTGACATATTGCAAACCATTAATGACTAATTAACAAATATAAACCTAAATCAATTTATATTATTAAAACAATCACAAAGCAACCATATATTATTCTTAATTAATATAATTTCAAAACAGCGAATCAAGTTATGATAACTAAGCATTATTTTAGATTTATTATATTAAACATAGAAATAATGCTCTCCTCAATACAAAATTATTAATATTAATACACTCACTGTTTTAAGATACATTTGCATATTATCGCATATATAAAAAAAATTAAAATTTTAATAACTTAAAATCAATGACATTATAGGCTTTATCGCAAGCACAAAAGTAACAGACAGATTTCAATTAACAAGTAATTATTAATTTCATATTCCAACACACATAGTATTAGAGATTTCACAGATATAAATTACAAAGAATAAGGCAAGTATTAAGGAGTGGCTCTATAGTTATTTTAGACAAAAGTTTTAGAAATTAACTTTGAATGTTCATTTCGTTCTATAATAGCTTTAGCTTTTAAGTTAAGAGTTAAAGTTTGTTTTAGAGCTCTTGGCGGTGATTTTAGGATTTTATTACCTACACTTCTTGATAGCAGCTTATCTGTTGACACTTCTTGGTGGTGGATATGGTAGCAATTCTAGTTCTTCATATAGGCAGCATTTCTCCAGTTGAAGTATCAGTTAAGTAGGTTGTTATCGCGAACGTCTTCCATCACCATAACGGCTATGTATTTCTATGCACGTAGGATATGAGACAGAGATTACCATTCCCCAGGTTTGGAGAACAGTAACTCCCATCTATCCTACTCAGCCATATACAAATTTAAACTGATGCTGAGATTTTACACAGTATATTTTATATGAAAAAATCTAGCATATTTATAATCGCTTTCCATTAAGTTATATTTTTAATAATTTACTTACAGCCAGACAAGCAATTAGCACCTTTAAATTTTATATTTTTAAATAGCAAAAATAAGTCCTGACTTTTGTATTATTTCTTGACCAGGATGTTTTCCATGATTTGATCATTTACTTTTCATTTAGAAATCGATTTGGTTGGTTAAATTTTGTTTACAAGATAAAATATATTTTCGACAACGTTTATTGTCTTTATAATTTTCAGATTTAATCATTATCCCATCTTTAAAAAATGTGCATGACATGATTTTATTTCACAGATTATTTTAAAATTTGAAATACAGGCATTCTTATACCTGAAACTTAATTGGAAATATAGGGGATTTGAACTCAGACTTTCAAGCAACCTTCAACTATCCACACTATCTCATACTACTGATACACATGACCACACACATGTAGAAAAGATAAATAATCACCAATATATGTATTTCATGCTGAACCAGCACTCATCAGTTGGTCCAGATTATCATCTCCCATACATATATATAATCAGTGCTCAGTTTCATCACACCCAAATATCCTAAAAAATATAATATAACACCCCCCCCCCAAAAAAAAAAGACCGCCAGATTTTATTTACATACTATTTTATAATTTGGAAAATAGTAAATGATCGAATAACAAGATGCTATATACTATGATTGGAGAATACGCATATATACATGCAATTTAAGCAAGTTAAAATATGAATTGACTTACAAACTGAATTAAATTATATATATTGCCTTTAAATAAATAGATTACTGCTATCTATATATAACAATTAGATTATAGTCATTGATGCTCGCATATATATATATATATATATATATATATATATATAAGACCACACCTATACAACTGTATAGGTGTCTTAAAAAGTACTTTTTAGGGTGTCATGTATATGTTGGTTATAGGCATATGTTGTCCAAATACATATAATGGGTCTAGGAATACAACAATCCACGTGCTGATTTTTTTCACGAGATTAAAATCAGAGTGAAAAATGGAACCCATCTTTGATTTATACAAGTTGCCTTGACAACAGATTTTAAGTTCATGGTTTGGGTATATTTGATTGTTATCATATGATTTTTATAAATAAAATATTTTTTTAAAAAATAGTCTCATTGCAGAGCTAAGACTTCTTCAACATTTCAATGTAAAATAATAAAAGGAAAGGTATTACTTATAAGCTATATTAACTGTTGGATGGGGTGGGAGTAATATTTTTTTTTATTCTTGTTTTATTTTTAATTAAGAATAGATAGATATCATTTTTAAAAATGATTTCAGATTTCATAAATATTCTTAGGAGGTCCATATTTGATAAAAAATTCTAATCCACTTTGAAAACTAGAAAAAAATTTCGTAAATTTACCCACCCCCTCCCAAATTCTTATTCAAATTTATGATCATTAACCCCAACAAATAGCTATTACAAATTAATAGAAAACTTGTTGACCAGAGAGAGAGTGTCAATTAATAGTAATTTTTATTTTCTTGTCAAAGCGTTGACTGGGAAATGAACCCAGGCTGGTTGCTCAGAAGGCAGTTATGCTAGCCACTGGGCCACCAGCGCTTGACAATTAGTAGTAATTGATAATCTCTTGGCATACATAGACATAAGGCAAAAAGTTATCAATGTTTACATGGATGTAAATTGTTTTTGGTCTTTGTTATATATGTGTGTGTGCATAATATCATCCAATAAAAATATGACATTCTGTTTCCAAGCTGACTACAGAGCCATCTATAAATCAACATATGTGTTACATAATAATATAATTTAGCTATTGACCAAAACATTTTAAGGTGGCATGTCTGGATCATATGTCAATGCATTATGTTTTGTACCCTAGTTCATGGTAGACAACATACTAACATTCAATTTTATTGATCTACACTGTGTATATCGCTTGAAGCCATGAGTTGAAAGAATATTTTTAAATAGTTTGCAATATTTCATGATGGCACAAAAAGCATTAAAGATAATTTACAAAAATATAAAACACACAAACTATGTCACAGCATAATATATTAATTGATTCAGATATGGTGCTGAAGACATTTTGGAGAAAAAGGTTGTTACTGGGTTGGGTAACACTTTAGAAATGGTAGATATAATAGTAAGAAAATCAAGTCATACATCATATGACTTAACTTAATAAGCTTGTACTGCAAATGTAATATAATGAGTGTACTAATAGCTCTAAACAAGCTTTTCCAATAAATGCTGGAAGAGAA
Source organism: Epiperipatus broadwayi (assembly GCA_028023455.1). Lineage (NCBI taxonomy): Eukaryota > Metazoa > Onychophora > Udeonychophora > Euonychophora > Peripatidae > Epiperipatus > Epiperipatus broadwayi. The sequence goes on along the minus strand of JAQFVV010000081.1, from coordinate 3,315,005 downwards.
AGCATTTAAAATCTCTATCTATAATTATTTCTATCTCCAAACCAGTTTAAAGCTGATGGCTCCTGTCTAGTGTCTGAATATCCTAGAACAGCACTGATGAGATCCATCAGCTTGAAACCGGTTTGGGATAGGGATAATTCTAGATAGAGATTTTAAGTGATTTGTCTTCTGGCATTTATCAGAAAAGCTTGATTAGAGGTATTAGCATGCTCATTATATTATGATGGCAGATATAAAATTTTTAGATTTAAACACTCAAAGGCAGACCACTGTATTGGATTATAGAATGGAATTGAATCCCTTAGAGAGGCATCTTATGCCCTAAGTCTATAACCCCTGGTTATATAAATATGAGGGACTGAAAGGTATCCTCCACAAGAACTGGAAATTATGCAAGTTCAAAGCAGATTGGAGAAAAAAGCATAGAATTATGCATGAAAAGACCTAATTAATATGGGATACAATACTAAAAAAATAAATTCAGTAATAGTATCAATTTCTAAAGCAAAATTAGATAATCTGTAAATCTCCAATCTGAAGATTAAAAATGGATTAGTCACCCTAATATATCTAAAATTATGCAAAAATTAAAAAAACATATGCACTTATTAATACAACAATAGTTTTCAGTCATCTACATTTTTAAATAAATAGATAAACAAATCAAAAGATAAAATAACTAGAGATGATGCACATCAAATTGTGTGCAAAATTGCATGCAGTCTTGAACTGCTTAAAGACTTACCATGGAGAAACAAGAAGTAATCTATCCACAAGACTGGTCCAGCACAATTATATATACAACTGGGCTAAAAAAGGCAGTGAACACTCATTTATATTTTTAGATAATGAGCTATAGTTAGGCTGCAGTTCAATCTTTCTAGAGCTGAAATTATTTGCTTTGAGAGAGATGGCAGAAAGAGGAAGGCGACGGAGGTATGATCTATAGCTAATGATATCCAGCCATAAATAAAAGCAAAGTAGCATCCCCCTTCTCTTTCTAAAAAATGGCATCTATAATTTCCAGTACAGTTATTGAAATGTAAATTAATTTTTAAAATTCAATTTTATGCTAATTTGATCTATAATATGCAATACAACAATAAAATAAAATTCAACGTTCTTTAATTATATAATACTATGTTTATATGTTTTATTATTGAAAGAACTTAGTTAAATAAAATATCTGTAACATGAAAATCTGTTCTGCTGTAAAACGTATAAAAATTTACAAAATTATTAATGATAGATAAGTAAGTAAATAGGTAAAATCTTGGTAAGTAATTGGATGAATGGATGATAAATAGATGGATGAGTGAATAGATATCGATAAATAGATAGAAAAATAAATAGGAAGGCACTTAGGCAAATAGATAGATAGATAGATAGATAGATAGATAGATAGATAGATAGATAGATAGATAGATAGATAGATAGATAGATAGATAGATAGATAGATAGATAGATAGATAGATAGATAGATAGATAGATAGATAGATATCATTAAATAATAATTTATTCTCTAAATGCTTGAATACAATTCTTCTGCAAAAAGAATTTTTTCCAATATTAATTAGTTTTTGCAACAATTCCACTAAAACTTAACTTAACGTTATGTTATTTTGAGAAGAAAACACTATTTATCATTTAATCATTGGTTTCAAGTCAAGATAATGATATATATGCTTAACTTTTACAACAATGAAGAATGTATTTTATGTCTACCTCACGATTATTCTCAGGAATGGTCATGATAAATAATATTTATTAAGGAAAAACAAATGGAATAAAATTTATTCATAACATACAACTTCTTGTAAGCATTTTAAAATAGAATAATTATTACAAAAAATTTCTCATAGCGACTGCCAATAATCATATTCAGTACTTAAAAAAACAGACTATATTGGGGTATTCAATTTATCTTTAAATTTAGAGCACCATTGTAATGTAAAATTTGTAAATTATCTATATAACAAATTCAATGTTGGGATTATTAAGAGCTTAGAAAGTATGTAAGTGCTTTGAAAAAGGCATTAACTTTTATCATATGCCCCGTGAACATTTATATGCATTTTTGTCCATAGAGGGAGCTCTCAAGCCTCGATACAAGATAGTGACTATAAAGATAAAAATGGCCATCTTATCTTTAATCTAAATTCTCATATATATATATATATAGGCTAATCTGAAGCATCTTGTTTTGAGAGCATGAAGCTGTTAATCTTTACTTTTTTAAGTCCATTATTTCCTTTACAAATTAACCTTTGCAAAATCTTGCAATTTACAATGAGTTAATACAGTGTTTCCCAACCTACGCGAGTTGCTGGTTAGTGGTACACAAAAAATAATCAATAATGGTGGACATAAAAAAAAATTAAATCATAAAAATATCATAGAAACATTTTTTTCTATAATTCCTAAAAATTATTTTAATTAATAATATTATACAGTAAAGTTGTTAATACGTACAGTCGATAACGATCTTTAATGTTAATGATAAAATTGAAAGTATGATTAAGAAATTAGATTTTTGGAAACAGTGTATCGAAAACAATCAATCTGAAGTATTCGAAACTCTACATATTTTTTTGTTTGAAAATAAGGTTAGTCTGTCTCAAGATATACGAGAAAATATAATAGCACATTTAACAGGATTAAAATTGTCTTTCATGGAATATTTTCCAAAACCCGAAAACACAAATGATAATTGGATTTCAAATCCCTTCTATGCAGAAAATTTAGAAAAAGCTACATCATTATCAATAAAGGATAAAGAAAATTTAATAGAATTATCACGTGACAGAACTTTACAAATAGAATTCAAACGACACAATCTAATTAATTTTTGGTTAAACATTAAAAAATATGAACAACTTTCTGAGAAAGCTCTAAAATTATTATTACCGTTTACTAATACGGAATTAGTAGAAAGAGCTTTTTCTTCATATATTTTTTTTAAAAAATAAGTATCAAAACAGATTGAATGCAGCTGTAGACTTAAGGGTATACCAAATTTCAAAAAAATTATGTTGTTCAAAACAAGCACAAGGACCTCATTAAATTTATTTTATAAAAATATTTGATTATGATAAGAAAATATATTAATTGGTTTTTTATAATTTTGTGTTAAAACCATTTATTAGTAAACAAAATATGACAAAATAGTAGATAAATAATGAGTCAGATCAAGACAAATCAATCTAAATTATTTAATTTGAAAGAATGTATCAGAAAAGGGTCATACCCAGAAATTAGACTCTCATTAATTCTTGATCATCTATTGTGGATTACTAGATGTAAGCTAGTATTTAATCATCAAAATTTTAATCCTATTAACTTCATGCAGAACAATATATAGAAAACAAGAACAAGAGATAGCCTGATAACACCTGAGGTTATTTTTACCATGACTTGGGACATGGTGGATTTATCCTCTCCATGGCCCAACCAATAAGATGCTCCAAAAAAGAGAAAACAGTATCAAATTTGGGAAAACCAAATGAAGGAACGAGAAAACACTTTGAACAAAATATGTACCAAATAACCTTTAATGTAATCTTTAATAAATTATTTTGGAAAAAATATGAAACTTTGAACAAACACATACATATAAATATGTTACAGTGAGTTTATAATCCGCCATGACATTTAGGTGTGTTTCAATGTAATTTGTCTCATTATGTGATGTGAATATACATGGTTACCCTATAATATTTATAATGCAAATAAAATAACACACTCACAATAACAAATTTCATGAAATACAATCATTTTTACAAAGTGGTACAATTTAGCGTGATGTACTACCAAGTGGTACGTGAGCCAAAAAAGGTTGGGAAACACTGAGTTAATATTATGATCTTTATACTGGAAATATATAAACTAATATAAAGTTGTAATTATTTATTAAGCGCATAGTCAAAAAAAAGACATCGTTTGACTATTATAAATCTTCTAAACACATATGATAAGGTTAAAGGCTTTTTCTAAAAGTATTTACATAGCAAATTTTAAATAATTTGGAAATGCCTTAAAATTTTTATTATAGCTACATCACAGTGGGTTAAACAACACCCAAAAACAAAAGCAATGTGGCTAGTTAAATTAAGAAACAATATATTAAATCTTAAATTAGAATCCAATATTATCTGTTTCTAATGTTTTGCTTTATAAATTCTGCTTGGTTTAATACAGTAATAGACTGATGGATTCTGGAGCTTAGAATCTATAGATCATGACTCCAGTTTGACATTTTTGGTGCTTGAGCATTTTATGAAATCCTGAGCACTAAATCATTCTGTAAAAAATAGACTTTGTAAATCATCTTTAATTTACAGTATAAACTTGTAATAATGTGGAAGTACAGAAAAACCCCAGTGGATTATATGTAAACTAATTATTATTAAACATAAGTATAGAATGAGCCCATCTATACGTTAGCTTGTATCATATATAAGCATACATTTATTGATGTACTAACATGCAGAGCATGATTGATGTATACTAATGTAATTTCAAGACAACTATAAGCTATTCTAACATCACTTGAACAAATTAGGGGAAAAGGTTTGTGAAATTTTTAAACTATTTGGTAATATGTCTGAAAGATTGTGGTGATGGATTAATTGTAATTATATATCAGACTCTTCCCATTATCCATCATTAAATATTTTTAGAACATCTCAAAGAAGCAGCTTACATGATAATGGCAAAAGGAATCCACAAGTCAACCTCAAACATCACATGTTTACCATTTTCTATGCTTATACAAGTTGTTAAAACAGAGTCAAAACTCTCCATAAGTGCCAATGGGATTTTGAGCACAAACTTTCTTGCATCCATTGATTACTCTATCTTGCACTGTGTGGCATTACTGTATGTTGAGTTTTTGCCTATTTTAAATCAATTTATAGTGACAATTCACAATGATTGGTAGCCAAGAAAAAGTGGAGAAATCAGAAAGAGACTGCCTGTTACCTGTTGCCTCTGGTAAGATTGCTTAATTGGTTATAGCATTACCTTAATTCAATATTCATGAATCTAAAAGTCCAAATTTGATTCTTAGGCTAGTACTGTTACTGACCAGACCAGCAACAATTGAAGAAGAGAGGAGAATAATACCATTCAAAATCTTGTTTTGCATCCCAACCTGTGCATTATTACTAACAGTTGAATGTATTTGAAAAGTTTAATGTATAATTTTTTTTCTACAGTATAGGCTTTTACATACCTGCCCTTCAATATGTACTATATAGGGGTTTGAACTCAGACTTTCACATGACCCTCAACTATCCACACTATCTCATACTGCTGATAGACTTGACCCACATGTTGAAAAGATAAACAATCACCAATATGCACATTTTGTGCAAAACCAGCACTTGTCAGTTGGTCCAGATTATCATCTCCACACACATATACAATCAATGCTGAGCTTTTATTAAGATAGACAATCTTCATACTTTAATGGACAGACTTCAATTCACTCCATCCCACAACTCTTCAACCATGCTGTAAGGTCTGCCCATTCCTCATATATGTATGTAAATGGATTATGTCCTGTACATGAGGGGTCAGAGTGACTTATGGTCAACATGAGTAGGATGAGAAAGTTGCCACCAATAAGGGCTTTGAGCATTCCATCATCAAATCTTTAATGAAATGGATGGCTGAAGAGTTGAGGGGTGGAGTGGATTGAAGCCTTTCCATTAAAAGTATGAAGATTGGCTATCTTAATATAAGCTGAGCATTGCTTGTAAATGAGTGTGGAGATGATAATCCGGTCCAACTGATGCGTGCTGGTCTAGCACAAATATGAATATTGGTGATTGTTTATCTTTTCAACATGAGTGTGATCAAGTATGTCAGCAGTATGAGATAGCATGGATAAGTAAGGTCATGTGAAAGTCTGAGTTCAAACCCTTTGAAAATTTTAAGTAAATTTTGAATTTTTCTAAAGATAATTAGCAATTAATATTATTAGAATGATGGAAGTCATCCAAAATATAATCACTATTTAATAATTTGTTTTTTTTTCTTTTATATAGGTAAACCAATTATGATTTTTGCAAGTACAGGTTTGAGACACGTTTTACAGTAGTTTGTGAGACATTTAAAGGTATTTTTATTTTATTATTTTAAACAAATATAGATACATGCTTAAACAAAAAAAAAAAGCAGGAAGATGAGAACAGGACAGTAATCATATCCATGATATCTAATTCTAATCCATGTTGTAGATACTAAAATTTATGGATAATAATAAAAGAAACGTTATATACATTTTTAACAATATATACACAAATGAGTATATATAAATATAATACATAATATTTTTGAAATACAAGCATAATTTAAATATCTTGAAGTTTTAATATAAGGGATTTGAATACAGATTTTCAAACTCCCTTCAGCTAAACCCTCTATCTCATATAACAGATACCCATGACCACACACATGTGAAAGAGATAAACGATCTTCAATACACCTATTTCATGCTGAGCCAGCACTTATCAGTTGGTCCATATATATATTGTAACCATATATTTTAGTATAAAATATAATAATTGATGTAACTGGTATAAAAAATTTCTCTATCTTCTTTTGGTGATTTGATTGGTTTGATTTGCACTTTGAACAGATTACTCTCTTATATTCAAAATAATTTATTAGAGAGAATGGGTAATATTTTGCCTTACTTGTTGTCTATATTATTTTAATAAATTTAAATTGCTTCTTTCCATATACTAATTCATATCAAAATGTTTAACTTTTTAAAAATTTTGACAACACATTAAATTTGGTAAAATATTATTAAAAATAATAATAAATTTTATTTGTTTAAAATGGTCTTAAAAATTATTTCCATTGAATTAAAAAAACCATTTGTTCAACTAAATTTAATTATTAAAAATAAATACAGTAATTACGTATGCGTTTCAATGTAAAAAAGAAAGGAGCGCGAATTAAAAAAAAAAGATCGTCTGATAGTGTTGCTTTGGAGGGAGAGAAAGAAAAAGAAAATGGTAAAAGGCAAATGGTGTAAATATGATAAGCTTATTTTAAAATAGTTAACAAGTAAACGGATTACCACAAAGTTTTCTATAAACATAAAAATAACATAGTGGTATTTAATAATAAAATGAATTGCTAAATTTAAAAGTCTGTTCAAGTCAGCTAGCCAGGTGGATCAAATCGCTAATAATAATTTTCCAATATTACATTTGAAATATGTCGGAGCTTTCCAGTTTAAAAGCAGAATTAATTGCAAGATTTTGATATGTTTTAAAATATTTATTATTCTACAATTTGGAAAAATTAAATAAGTGTTTTAATTACAGAAGTTTTATAAATATGAAAATTTGCTTTTTAAAAAAGAAGAAGTTTAAATTAAAGTAAAATGTTAAAGTTATTAACATAGTTTAATATTTCCGTTTATAATTTTAATAAAAAATATAGTATTGATTGATATTTAACTTTGCAATGCCAGTAATATATTTGCTAGTTAATTTGTTTACCATTTGGATAATAAAAACAGTCTTCAAATAATTAATTAAAGCTATTTTCTAATTTTATCGTCAGTTTGGAATGATTAAATTAATTGCTATAATTAGTATTCCTAGATTTAAGTGTGGATAAATAAATATTAGCATGGATGTGATAAACTTGGAACAGTTTTAATAGAGAAATGTAGAAATTAATAACTTATGAAAAAACATTTTCATTTAAACTCTGCGTGTCATATTTTGGAATTGTTTCATGTTTATGGAGCCACGTAAAATCGTTAATCTAATAGTGCTTATAATAACTAATACAAATGGATAAAATTACATGTATGGAATTCAACTATAATTGTAGCTATTACTTAGTATATTTATTGTTCGACACATCGTACATGGATTTCACGGATCATATTTGTAGTTATAAAATGCTATACAATTTAATTTGTGATACACACACCTGCTAGAATTCATGTATTGAACTATAAAATGCTATACATTTAATTTATATCACACACACACCTGTTAGATTTTATGTATTTGATGAATAATGCATTACTTTAATTTTATCGTTATATGAACTTGCATGTGAAGTTCATAAGTTATATTTTATTAAGTTTAAATTAATAGGAATTGAATAACATACTTATTCAAGAGAATAGCGCTTGCGAAAAAGCTTGAAAAGTACTAAATGAATTTATGAGATGTATCAATTTTTCATGAGGTATTTTGTGAGTCTTTCCAGATTTCTATTCCTATACTAATGTTACTTATATTATATTACATATGTTTTATTTTAAGCAAAATAAGTTAGTACATTAGTTGTCCTGATTAGTGTAACATTTTATTATGCAAGAACCCACATTTGCTAAAATGTTAGTGTTTTCTGAATGGTCAGAATAACTGTGGAGGATGATTTTGCACTTTAATGTGAAGTAAATAGTAATGTTGTTTTATAATGTTAAAAGGCATTAATCTGTGCCGGTGGTTAATCCGCAGATTACTTAATTGCCATTTTTTGTATTTTACACTCATTCCTGCGCTGGTGGTTAATCCGCGGAATTGTGTAATTATACTTATTACTTTATGATGGTGTATAAATCCACAAAGCGTTTAGTGTTATTTAATTCCTATGTGTAGATGAATGCATCCACAGGAATATGGTTTTACTTCATAGATATAAGTTGGGCAAAGTATTTTAGTTATTCTGCTAAATCATCTTCTTCCATTTGTAAGTATAATTTATAAGTTAGATCATCAAATTGTAGCAGGACATTCTATTCAAGTTACCTCATAATAATTAACTGTTGGTTGATTATTATTTACCTGAATGTAAGTTTAAATTTTCACTTTATTTAATGATTGCATTATAGCTAAATCCTACAGATATAATATTATTTATTATATTATTATAAGTTTACAGCATAGATTTATTGAATCTGGAAATGACATTAGATGTTTCATGAGTTGATGTTAAATTTAGTATAATTTCCTCAATACATTCATTATATCAAATTGAAATATAAGGTATGATTAGGTTTTTAAAAACCGTACCTATGATATGTTATTGAAGGAAGTCGATGGAATTATAATTTATTTATTTTATTTGTTTATTTATGTTTTAATTATAATATTAGAATTAATTACTTATTATTCATAAATTTGTAAATAAACATTGATTTATAATTAAACTTACTGTGCCGTTGCTATTTGTCATTCGTAAAATCAAAAATCATAAACCTTGGATAGAGCATACATTGAAGTACATACTATCGTCAACATGATATAAGAGTTTAGTGATATTTTGAGAAAATATTTGGATGCTTTTCGTCTTTGGTAGTTTATGATGTGTAAGGTACAATAAAATCCCATTTACCTTTTCCATCATTTTAGCTTTGCGTAGTTGATTCTAGTATACAATACAAATTGATTATTAAACCTGTAAACAGATTTACCAGATAATGACATGATTGAATATATTTACTTAACGTTTTTAAATTGTCATTTGTCAGTATAATAAGAGTCTCAGTGATATAGTAAACTATAAAAAAAGAACCCAAGTATTTATGTTTATTTATTGCAAAGCTTTACCTGGACTAGCATTTGTATTAAAAATCATATAGATGGTTTAAAATTTCATAATCTTATGTAGTTCCACAAACTATGCCATCTTGTACATGGTCGGCCATCGGGTCTCATACAATGAAAATCGCAAATTAAGGTTTGAAAGATAATAACATTACATACTTATAATTTGTTTAATGTATTTTATCATACTACTATGATAGGTCTTCGCGGTACACCCTGGCTGCGATCAAATTAAATCATAAAAAGTTTATGTTATATCATTAGTTTGGTCTGTGGTAAGTTGCTCCAGATTTTGGTTGTGGTCTTTGGTGCATAATTTAGATGGCATGATATGCTTTTGGTTACAGCTCTTAATAGCTGACAATGTGCAGCGGGAATTGATCGGTGATCGAGGTTACAATTCTTAGCGCACTTATGTTTTGGTGATATTATGTAGTTGGACAACAATCGAACGGTTACAATATATATATAATCAGTGCTCTGTTTATATTGAGATAGCAAATCAAACTTTAATATGAAATATGTATATTGAAGATTATTTATCTCTTTACATGTGTGTGGTCATATGAATTGGTTGTATGAGATAGAGTGGATAGCTGAAGGGATCTTGAAAATCTGTGTTCAAATACCCTACATTAAATACAATACATATATATTGTAACTTTATTACCCAACTCCCTATAGAATAGATCGATTGTCATTGGTGATGTTTTGAAAAATTTTAAATTTTTATAAGATTGAAATAAATTATATTAATATACTATTGTAGGGCATACCTGATATATATTTTTTACTACATATGTTCAAAATATGTTATTTATATTTTTATTTAGCTTATATATTATTTTGAGATTATAACAACTTTATAATGATTGATGTTTCAGTATGACATAAGTAAAGGCATGGTTAATTTGTGCAATTGAGATTAATCATATCCTTAATTACATTTTTATTATTTCCTATTTAACTAAAATAATATATTATTTAGATTTGGTAATTTTATATTGATTTTGTTAACAGGATAAAAATAAAATATGGTTTGTTAAATTTAAAAGTGGTTTAAACTAAGTCTAATTCAGTTTAATTAAGTGATCAGTTGTAAATTCTCCCAACTATATATATTTTTCATTATTATTGTATCAGTTTTCAGTTGCATCATAATAAATATGCAAATAAAGATAAGATTTTTTTTTAAAAAAAAACGTTTTGTTCAAAGATGTCAAGAAACAAAAAAAAATAAGAAAATAAAAAGGAAAACTTCTTTTAAAGTATTTTAAAAAAGAAAACAAATTTATGATATCAACTTTATTTATATTTAAAATTAAGAGTCTGCTAAAATATTATGAAGATGTAAAAGTTAAAAAATTTCTGTCCTGAAGAAACATTTGCTCTGACTTTACGATCTATGACTGGAGGAAACAATATTCATTACAATGGGATGCATTATAATATTCAACTATTTTAAGCAAATTAAAGCAAAGGAAAAGAGAACAAAGTAGGTAAATTAAAGTTCCAATTCAATTTAAAATGTTGATAAAGTCAAAAGAAATATTACTGATTAAATAATATTCTTTCATATTTAGTGCTTCAGACCTTTGTGCTACTTTGAGAAATTCATTATACTTTGGTTTATGAGATTATTAAATTTACTTCAAATATGGATAACCCTTATTTAATTATAAATTTAATGCTGTCAGTAAAGTTGCTAAATTATATATTGCTTGAAACATCTTTACTGCTTGTATAAAGTCATTTATTGACTAATTAAAGAATTGCTTAAAGCTTACCTGAATATTAATAATGCTTATAATTAAGTCTAAATTTCTAGCTAGTAGTGACATTGTGAAATTATTTATAATAATTTGGATATTCTTACTGCTGAAATAAGACCATTCATTCACTGACTAATGACACCTTTAAAGTTTATTTGGATATATGGATAATGTGGATAATTTATTATTAAAATGCCATTTTAATGGAAATGAAATTAAATATTTTATGAAAGATAAAGAATTGATCAGGATTTACTTATAGTGATATCATGAAAAGAAAACTCTATGATTAGGAAATTATAATAAGAATTATTTAAATAGGAAATGCATGATGGAATCTTTATGCAAAGTATATTATGGTATGAGTAACTGGAAATATGTAAAGATTTAAGTTTTTCCTAAGAGTATGTGTAACACAAGTAAAATATTGCAATAAGGAGCCAAAACTTAAATAATATTCGAACTGTGAATGCTAAATGCATTTTAGTGTTGGATATTATTTCAGATATCTTGTGCAAGACGGTAAATGAGTTTAAAGAGTGTGTGTTTGTCATTATATATATATATATATATATGAAAAAGAAAAACACGTTTTATATACGTAAAAACCTGCTATCGCTTATATTAATGATCAATAGATGGAGCTTTACCAAGACCTCCAAACAAGCATATTCTGTTTACATAAACATCAGAGTCAATATTCACTGTCTCTTTCATTTTGCTCCACCCTCAGATCAGCTGATTTCAAGCTGATTTGCTCTCATCAGTGAAGGGATAGGAGTTATAAAACTATACCTAAAAACTGACTCCAAGCGTTTATGCAAAACGTTTCTATCAGTTTGCAAGCATGAATTTTTTAGACACGTTAATGTCTTCAAACTCAGCCTATCAAACAAGATAGCTATATGGGTCTGATTTCAGTTCAGTTTCTCCACATAGTAAAAGTTTCTGCAATCTATATCATTGCAAGAAAACTTTAAAGGTACATTTATGAAAAAGAAAAACAAGTTTTATATACGTAAAAACCTGCTATCGCTTGTATTAATGATCAATAGATGGAGCTTTACCAAGACCTTCAAACAAGCATATTCTGTTTACATACATATATATATATATATATATATATATATATATATATATATGTTCAATAATTATACATATGTTTGTTATCTTATGTGTTACATCAATTATTGACAGCTGTTAAAATGAAGGTAATATAATATTTAATCTAAAAGGAGATGGGTGACAATCATTAGTGATCAAAATTCATCATCATTGGTCTTCAAAGGTATTAAATAATATTATGATCTTAATATTGGGCTAAACATGGTGAAGGTGAATTCATTATTATTATTTATTTTAAGATATGTTAAATAATATATTTTTAGTTTATTAATTTTATATTGTAATTTTAAAATATTTCAATAGCACAATTAACCAATACTGAGTTTAAAGTGAAAAGGGTTTTAATAATAAAAATATCAAGTTTGTGCACTTTGTTTATATTTTACTACTTGAATATAAATAATTTAGAGGTTGATGATGGTTAATGTGGAATTATATTAAATTCTATGTGTACATGGTAACACATATTTATAAATGATCATTATCATTATTAACAGCATGTGAATCTAAAAAGTGAGTATTAAAAAAAGTTAGGTAGTCATTATTGATGATTGGTGCAGGTGACTACTTTGCAGCTATGAATCTTTCACTGGATGTCACTGGTTTTCATTTTATACTACTATTATTGTATTAGGATGTTAAACAATCCAAAACAAAGCAAAACTCTCCATATAGTAGTGCCATCTTGTGCTAACAAGAGCAATCAATGGATGCCAGAAGGCTTGTGCATAAAATCCCTATCTAGTGCCTACTCATCCAATATCCCCAGACTAATCTTTCTGGCTTGTGGCCTTCATCAGTGAGGAGCCTTGGATCTGAGAGCACTGCACCTAGATCTTAGGATAGGATAGTGGAGGATATTAGGATGTTATTAGTATTTCGCAGTGTCATGAAAATGCCCAACACAATATCTTATAAGGTAGTCATGATCTTAATGGATATGATTGAATGGTATTGATGTATTAGGGAAAATGTTGACCTTTTATTATATATTTTCTTGTATCCATATGGGTTCTGATAGACATCTGGATATTTACTTCAAGTATATCCAGAGAATATTTTCCTGTATCTATATAGGTGTTGATAGACACCTGGATATGTAGTTCAAGTATGTTCAGACATGACTCTAGACTGATATTATTTTGATCATTGTAGACATGTCTTTTTTGAAGGTATATGTTAGTAATGTTACTATGGTGCATCGAACAGAGAGCCAATGTTGTGTAAATGTTTATTGTTCATTAGTTGTAATCATAAATAACTTATAGAAAGTATGCAAGGTATATTCTTACAGGTTAAATGAATATGTATGATCCAGCCAGCCTCCAATATAATATAGGTAATGTATTAAAAAAATTGTTAAAACCAAGAGTGCAATCTGTTTGTTCTAATAAACTGACGTTTTTGTAGCTGTTTTTTTTAATGCTGTAGTAAAATGATAAATTTCAACACACAAATAAATATATTGTGGTTCAATTATAGAATCAATAAACAAGGGAGTTAGATATGAAGGTCATTCATATTTATTTAAAATTATGGAAAATATGTAGCTGTAATTAATTAGGGTGTCAATAATACTGATCCTTAAAATAAAATAATTCATATGATAAGTTATTATATTATCAAACTTATTATTATGTTATTATAATTTTTTTTAATGAACTCAAGCAATGCTCACTAATATTTTTTTTTTTTGGGAGGGGGGATATCTTGGTAAGTACCATGATTTAGCTGTAAACATTTAATATTTTATTTTTGTTTTAATATAAAGTAATTATTTTTGGTTGCTGTATATTTAATTTGTAAATAAAATGAACATATTAGTGTAAATAAATTTAAAGTTATTGGATTGCTGATTTATGGAAGTCAGTTATTAAGTCGATATCCTCAGTTCAAGTTGTGCTTGATGGAAAATTGATGTTCTGGGTTGTTTATAAATTAAAATGTCCACATTACACTCCTCTTTTGACTTCATTAGGTGTTTCAAGTAAAGTTCTCTTGCGTAAAATGAAACTTCTTTTTATTGAAGCAAGACATGTTGATTTTGTACTTAAACTGAATTTAAATGCTCTCCCAACAAGTTATTTTTTAGTGACCAGCAGAGGCTTCATTAGAATTTCATCTCAGTGTCACTTGTGTAGATTGTATGATGAGACAATACAACATATTTTCTATATTTGTCCTGCTCTTAAGTCGATTAGGGACTTTGTTGTGAATATCTCTCTGGATCTTAGGGATGCTTTTTCTGTTTGTAATACTCTCAAGAAGGGATCTTTTGCAGCAACAAGATGATCTATCTTTATAACATTTCCTTTATGGTTGACGCATTGCAGGCTCATCTTTGATCATTATCAGGATTCATCTCTAACTGTCTTTACCAAGTTTTTTGACCAAGTTAAGCAGCAAGACTCTCTGCTTTCGCCTGTGAGTCTGCATGATGATACTTGGGTGAAAGTTTCATTTTCCTCTTAGTCTTATTAAGATATCTTTTTCTCTGCCTTGACCTTTTCAAGTTTTTTTCTGAATGCTATGTAATTTTTTATAAAGTTTAACTGTATATTACTATGTTACCATGTTTAATAAATTTATTTTAAAACAATAAATTTCAGTGTAATCTTTGTAGTATACTAGTTATTGTTTGTGCATTCAAGGTCATTCCAGGTCACTAATTACCAATTCAATTCATTTCTTGCCATTACAGTTTAATAAAAATTGTTTTTGATTACATATTTTAATTTGATTATCGATTTATCATAACAATCATATAGGCTAATTGTCATGTATTTTTGGGATTTAAAATAATAGAATTATTTAAACTGTATGATGAGTGATTAACAGAATATATTATTATTTTTCAGTTATAATCAAATGCCTGGGTGGTCCAGTTTGATTACTGTAGTTTATTCTTACGTCAATTAATGATCTTGTAATGTTCACTATGTAAATCATTTTAATATTGTAACCAGATAAATGAACTAAACTATAATATAAATTTTAAGGTATCATATGTATGCTGATGTTTTAGCACATTGAGTGGCAGTAAAATGAACCCTCTTGCCTAACTTATGTGTGCTTTGAATGAGATATATCAAAATTAGAAGCCTGAGATATAAAATAAATATATTTTATTATTTAATTATATTATACAAATGATGGTAGCAGATGAAGCTGAAAAGATTACAGTTTATGGCTGATGACCGACGGGTAGGTTACAATATATATATATATATGTGTGTGTGTGCGTGTATGCATTTATCAAACTGTACATGAGTTGTTAAAAAAATAAAACGTAACTCATTTTATTTAGATTTTTATTAATTATTTTTTTCTTTTAAAAAAAAAATCCTATTACCTCAAACGTGGAAATTGCAAATACAAGATTGGCTGTTTCATTTATTTTGCTTTTGCCTAAATTAAAATAACTGCTTGTCATTTCCAATCATATCTTAGTTAGTTTTTGAGTATTGTAATGACTGAAATTCAAAAATAAAGATAGGATATAATTTTGTAATAATAATCAACTTTTATATTACTTATCTTTTGGAATAGGTATATTGAACTAAAGCAAGTATCCATCCATCTATTTATCTATCGGTCTACTTATGTACATTACATCTATATATCTTTCTTTACTTTAATTCACCCCCCCCGTCCTTCTCTGCATTTATCTATCCATGCAAATATCCACTCATCTACCTATCTGGATATTTTTCTGTTTATTTATCTATCTATATGTGTGCCTATTTATTTGTATTTCTTTGTCTATCTATCTTTCTATCTAATGTTTAACAATCTATCTATTTATCCATCCATCAATACATCCATCCATCTATCTGTCTATTCATTTGTCTATTTATCTTTTATGTCTATTTATTTGTTTTCTTTGTCTGGTTATGTATCTATTGTCTAATCATCTATCTGTTTATATATCCACCCATCAATATATTCTTGTATCAATCTATCTGTCTATCCATCTGTCTATATGTCTTTTTAAAACTCAACCCACGCTAAAACATTATAAAACACTGACGCATAGAATATGTGTCACTTTCTTGATTTACAGACACAATGGATGATTTCAATGTAACGCATGACTGATATCATTTTATTTTGCTAATTTAAATAATTACTTTTAAAGAAACAGAAATTAAATTTGCATTTTTTAAGAATGTGGGATGCAAAAAAAAAAAAACTATCTTACAAAAAAAAATCACTTTGAAAAAATATTAAGTCAATATAAGAAAAATATTTGCTTACGTAATTTCATTTTTTTTTTTATTATTATTTTAATTAAAATATTTTGCAATAAATATTATGTGACTTCATTAATTTTTTTATATTTCTTTAATGTCTAAATATCAACTCTATGTTAAAATTAAAAAGTTGGGCGCAATGGACTTTTGCTCAAGTTAAATCTGACGTTCAAATGACCGACTGAAATCATCTTAAGTGGATCAAGTTGTGATTTTTTTAAAATTAATTTTAAAGAAGTTAAAGTAAAAGAGCGAGAGGGTGACATGATATGAGCTGGAAGACTCCCTAACTCACTGGAGTCAATAAATTATTAAGACTACAGACAAAATATATTTTGGGAAAAAATATCACCCATATGATTAATGGAAGTGGTCATTGCCATGTCTTGATATATTTAGCATGAATTTTGGAATTGATAATTACATTACGAGTGCCACACTCAGGCTACGATGGCTTCACTGGTGGCAGATTACAGAATGGCTTTTAGAAATTAGCCAACTGTGAATTGTAAGATAGAATGTTGATTCATCAAATGATAAGTACTGTTACCAATATAAAGTTTTTTTTTTGTTTCCCTCTTTTTCTTCTTAGGTCATATAAGATATTGTAGAGCCCAATCATTATGAGCCTCTCATGCCATCGGACATCTCCTTTTTTGGACATCTTTTTATAACTGTGACTATGGGATTGTGTGTTTGTGCAACAATATTTATATTTTACTTACACAAAAATCCTGACTCCAATATTCATTTATCAAGTCCTCAAAAATTAAGAAAACAATGATAGGGACAGGCTAAGTAGGCTGCTAGTTTTCAGATGTCACTTTGCAACTGGATTTAGGTGAGATAGGAGTTTCAATTGGGAAAAAATGTATGTTTAGGAACTCTATTTAGAATTACCTACTTACCATACAAATGGAAGAGCCTAGAGAATGTGGTCTAATAATGACTTGTCTCCTACAGTCTGGTTAGGTTGTGCCTGAAAAGAGCCTGTCTTATACATCTGACTAGTTTGTCATGACTCATGGATTAGTCATTTCAGTTGTAGAAATAATAATAGTAAGAATAATATCAATGGTGGTAATGTAATAACTGAAACTGTTAGTATTAAGGATAAGTATCCAAATATAAATTCATTTTTAAAAAAGTCTCTTCAACACCAGAACAGAGGGCTGCTTTTGTGGATAATGAAACTGCTCTTAGTGAAACTCATCTCTCAGCAGACGGAAGTTTATTAGAACGTATGGATGAATACAAGTTCTTTTCAAAAGGCAAGTCAGTCAATGAATGAAAAATGCATGGTGTTAGATTTACTGTAAAATCTACTTTAGTATCTTCCATAATTGAAATGCATATATAAAAAGAAATGTTAAATAAAAAATAAAGAGCTATAACAAAAACATTTAATTAACAACAGTACTTAGGTACTGGACACATTTATAGTGTATGTGATGACATACCCATATATATTTGTTTGTCTTTCATGTTTCTATTAATTTTTAAAAAATAAAGATTTTAACAAATATTATTTTACAAACACATACCCTGTGTATTTTAGGACTGTAAAAATACTTTATTTAATATTCAATATTATTTACCAATAATCAACAATTAAACAAAATAGTTAAAAAGAGTAAAAATATGATCATTTTTTTTGCTTATCCATAGCTCATTTTAGTATAAAGTATCTAATAATAAATATATTGCTTGCTATCAATCAAAATATTATTTTTAAAAACTGTTTGGTTCAGTCTTTGTTTTAATTGGATATCTTTCTTGATTAATTCTTTCTATAAAGAAAGCTGTAGAATTGATTTCTAATATATATATATATATGTGTGTGTGTGTGTGTGTGTGTGTGTGTGTGTGTGATGTGATGTGATGTGATGTATTATGGCTTCTCCTTAAACGAAGTCAAGAATATCTCAGCAATTATGCCCAGATAAACCAGTTAACCACTTTCTTTTACATTCCCCACTCTAAATTTACCTATAATCTGCTCTATCCCATTTCCACAACATAATTTTTGTCAACTCTATAACCTTTATATCTAAATCCCCCTTATCTTTTCCCAAACCCAGCATAAAAAAACAATAATTCACTTTCTGTATAATCACTCTTTTCATATTTATTTTTCCACAACTTCATTATATGTACCCTTTCTGTTTTCAAACATTTACATTCAATTAACAAATGCCTAATATTTTCAATTCCTTCCTTACATAATTTACAAAATAAATCACCCATATTTTTCCATTTACATGTACATTCTTTTGTAGCTAAAGATCCCATTCAAGCCTTAAACAATAAACTACTTTCCTTACTATTATCATATATTAACTCACACCTAATATTCTGTTTATTTCTATATATATTTAAACTCTTTTTACTCTCCATACTATTTCTCCATCTCTCTAACTCCGTAGTCTTTATTAATAAATTTATTCTTTTATCCCATTCCTTACTACTATATATATATATAAAGCTCCATCTATTGATCATAAATACAAGCGATAGCAAGTTTACATATATAAAACTTGTTTTTGTTTTTCATATATATATACACTAATAATAGGACTGGTATATATGTTGTACTTTGAAATTATTTTTGTCAAATATATACTTCATTCTTCAACAGTTTTTCTAAAAATAGGAGCTTAAATTTAAATTAGGATTCTTTGCTAACTACTTGACAAAACAGCAGATAACTCAAAATGGTTTAACCTATCATTACTACTGTGGCATTTTGCTCACTAAAAGCTATCAAAAAGAATCTGTAATTTAATGAAAGTTTTGACAACTCTTTTAAAATGATTATTTCCATTCTCTTTCTAAAAGAAACTTTTTATTTTAAAAAATATATTTATTGACATAACAAAATTTGTACACATGAATACTAAATACACTTTGCTGATGTTGGCTTAAACCCATTGCTGTTATTGGCTTCTTCCATCAAGGCTGGCTTGGTAATGTGGGTGTCCTAGGTCTAGTAAATGTATGGCAGAGTCATTAACTGCACTAACAGGTTGAAGTATGAGTAAGTAGCATTCCATTTTGTTGGTATTCTCCACCCCTTTTGAGGTTGACTCTATACTGCTGACATATCAGAACTGGTATCCATGTGGTGTGGAATCATTGTCTCTCTAGCAGGATCTGGCATGTTGTATCATAGACTACTTCATTTACGATACACTATAATGTTGATATATTAGGTCCAATATTCATGTAGAGTCTGTGGGCCATACTAGCAGGTTCCATGTATTTGTAAATAAGAATCTAGAGGATAATATCTTCTCCTTGTTCTGAAGAACTTTAAGCTTATTGAAAAATATAGCATCGGGGGTCCGGTGCTGGTTGTGTAAACTTTGTCCTGCATCTTGTGTACCAAAGGGTGTATGTCAGGAATGTAGATAACCTGATAATCATAAAGTCTTCAGAGGAGAGACAATTCCTGAAGAAACTTTTTAGCATGAAGGTATCTTAATTCTAAATTTTATATGTAAAGCAATAGAAAAAAATTACGAGTTGTTTCTTATAAATATTGAACTTGAGAAAATTTGCTGAATATTTTTAACTCTTGCTCATAACATCTTATAATTAGCAAAAATAAAACATGTATTATATTTGACCTTTTCAAAAATAAAATCTACTTATCTCTTTTTAAAATCAAAATTGATTTTTTTTCATGTTTCTTTTCACAAAGAAAAAGCATTTACCATTTAACAAGGTCAATTATTCATGTTAACGAAAAACAGTTTTTTTAAAACTGATATAGAAAATGGCTTTAAAATGAAACCACTTACATGAAATATAATAATTTATTTCAACATCAGTAAGCAAAGGTTTCTGCAGATTAATTTGTTCACTGTACCCTGAGTGTACTTTCAACCAGTGGAGCCAGAATCATAAAACTCTGGCTTCATTGACCAGAATTATGCTCAAGTACAGTTAATTAACTAAACTAAAGAAACCATTAGTTATCCAACATTCAAAATATTGATAATTACAGTAGAATAAAAAAAAGGAAAATAATTTTGAAGATCAAATATATTACTAATTTTTATTAATCATTCTGTAGACTAAAGATTATCCATTCAACGAATAATATTTTGTAGTGTAATTTTCATGACAACATTCTTATGCAAAGAAGGGACTCAATTTTGTCTGCATTTAACACCTTGCGGAGGGGTGTAATCATAAATATATGACTAAACATGTGTGATATGACACATTTTGTGCTGAACCAGTACTCATCAGTTGGCCATCCACAAGGTGTTAAAAGCAAATAGAAAACAGTCTCTACTTTGCATGAGAGTGATGTAGTGAAAACTACACTATAAATATTATTCATTAAGTAGATAATCTCTAGTCTTATGAATTCCTAATAAAAATTAATATGCTTTCATCAAGTAATTTGCATCAAAGCTGTGGAGACAGAAAGTTGGACACATCAATTAAACTGTAGTAATTGGTTATCTATATATACGTTTCAATGATAAAAATATGTGTAACAGATTATGGTTTGTGCCAACTAGTGAATGGTAGTTCAGCATAAAATGTGCATCTTAGGGATTATACATCTTTTTTCATGCCTTTGGTCATATATTTATGCTTGTACTTCTCCACATGGTGTTAAAAGTGGATAGAAACCAGTCCCTACCTTGGGTAAAAGTGGTGTAGTGAAAATTACACAACAGTTATATTATTCAGTAATTGTATATAGTTTTTTTTAAATGTATATACCACTATTAGGAATGCCCATCAGTATTTAAAAATGTAGCAATTGTCTTCTGTGGTTTCTCGAGCAAGATTTTGGCTGAATTACAATTATACTCTCCATTTGATGTCTTGGATTATATCTCTTTCTGAAAATCTTAGTGCTTTTCTGGCACTTTGTAAAAGTGAAATGACAACTTAATTGTCATTAGCTATTAATAATTTTTATTAGTCATCCATTAGAGTAGAGATGAACCACTTAATGAATAATATTTCTGTAATCTAATTTTCACTACACCACTCTCACACAAGGTAGGGACTGGTTTCTATTTACTTATTAAAACTTTGTGGAGGGATGTAATCATAAACATCTGACCAAAGACATGTGAAAAAGAAGCATAATTCCCAGGATGCGCATTTTATGCTGAACCAGCATTCATTAGTTGGCCCAGATCACAACATTCCACATATCTTTATCATTGTTCAGTATAGATAGATAGATAGATAGATAGATAGATAGATAGATAGATAGATAGATAGATAGATAGATAGATAGATAGATAGATAGATAGATAGATAGATAGATAGATAGATAGATAGGTAGGTAGGTAGGTAGGTAGGTAGGTAGGTAGGTAGGTAGGTAGGTAGGTAGGTAGGTAGGTAGGTAGGTAGGTAGGTAGGTAGGTAGGTAGATAGATAGATAGATAGATAGATAGATAGATAGATAGATAGATAGATAGATAGATAGATAGATAGATAGATAGATAGATAGATAGATAGATAGATAGATAGATAGATAGATAGATAGATAGATAGCCAGTCACTACAGTTTAATTGATATATCAAACTTGCCACCCCCACAACTTTGACATAGGTAGGTAGGTAGGTAGGTAGATAGATAGATAGATAGATAGATAGATAGATAGATAGATAGATAGATAGATAGATAGATAGATAGATAGATAGATAGATAGATAGATAGATAGATAGATAGATAGATAGATAGATAGATAGATAGATAGATAGATAGATAGATAGATAGATAGATAGATAGATAGATAGATAGATAGATAGATAGATAGATAGATAGATAGATAGATAGATAGATAGCCAGTCACTACAGTTTAATTGATATATCAAACTTGCCACCCCCACAACTTTGACACAAACCAGTTAATGGAAGTATATTAATAATCTTTATTAGTCATTCATTAGACCAGAGATTATCCTCTTAATAAATAAATATTTATGTAGTGTAATTTTCACTACATCATTCTCACAAAATATGTGAGCTGGTTTCTATCCACTCCCTACTTTGCGAGAGAGCAGTGTAGTGAAAATTACATTACAGAACTATTATTAATTGTCATTAGCTATTTGACTTGGATTTTCTTTACTACAGAAAAATATTTATTTTAAGCTTAATTTTCGTGATTATTAATTTGACTGATAATTGGCATGAATTTCATGATTCTGATACTTAACAAGAATCTTTGTGAAGTTAGGCAAGCAGAGTAGAGAGAAATCTTTTGATTCTCCAATTCACATTTGAGTTCTTTTTACAAGCACAATTATTTAAATTTACAATACATTGGAAGTTAAAATAACTTCTAAAGTAACTGTATTCAAGCAATTCCAAATTAATTTGAAATGGCTGATTGTAATATTTAGATATACAATAGACCTACAAGATGCAAAAAGATAAACAAGAGAGTATAAAAAAGTCTACAAGCAATATAGAACATAAGATAGTGAAAGCTCCTTTCCCCAGCTATCTTTTTATATGATGTTAATTACATTGTTTAGAAAACTACCTACTTATCTTTACAAAAGTTAACAATAACTGAAATACACGCTTATTATATACCTGTATCAATATATGTAATGTATAGGGTATATAAGCACACACTTTCACACGATCCACCACTCACCACTCTATCTCATATCACTAATACACTTGAACACATGTCAAAAAGATAAATAATCACCAATAGACGTATTTCATGCTAAACCAGCAATCGTCAGTTGGTCCAGATTATTATCTCTACAAATATATGCAATAAGTGCTCGGATATATATTAATATAGCCAATCTTCATACTTTAATGGACAGGCATGAATCCACTCCACACTCCAACTCCTCCACTGTCCATCCAGTTGAAAATTGGATGATGGAATGCTCAAAGGCCACACTGAGGCCGAGATTTTTGTCACACCCATGCTGACCTAAAGTCAATCTGACCCCTCATGTACAGGACATAATCAATTTAATACATATATAAGGGATGGGCAGACATCTCTACTATGTAATAACTGAAATACAGGCTTATTACATATCTGTATCAATATATGTAATATATAGGGTATATGAGCTCAGACTTTATATTATTTTGTTTTGCAAATAGGGATTAACTGTATTTTCTAGTTAAAAATAACTAAATAACAAAATATTTAATTTATGAAATTGTCTAGAAATATTATTTCCGTTCTTTTTCTTAATCAAATTGTTCTCTATAAAATACATTATTGGAATGAATTAAAAGAAAAACAATATTAGACTTTTATTTTAAATCTATTTAGTTTAAATAATAAAAAAAATATTGATTTAGTTTTAGACTTTTAATAATTTGTTTTATTATGCAGTTGTTATATGTTTGTAATGACATATTTGTATGTAAGCACATTAGCTTTTACATATTTACATTATATTCTATTTAAATCACTTTTAACTGATAATTTACTTAATTTTTTACCATTCTAATTTTTCATAACTCGCTCTATTATCTTATATATGTTCCTTAACATCTTAATAATGAAATCATTTTAATATGCATATAATGTTCAAATTCCTCTCCCAAATGATATGTTTCGTCAACAATGGCCTCTGTGAATATATAGAGGGCGTTGATGAAAAAGCATAACATTTAAAAGAGTGTTTTCCTGAAGGTTTGTGATGACAGTGTTCTAGTTGTATTTTTATATTGAACTATTTCCATCATCTAATATGAATATTGAATGTCTTTAGCAACATTTAATTCTTATTTAAATATTCCAAATACATTCAACTGTTAGTAATATCACTTCAAACAGGTTATTATATGCGTAACATCTCGAGGGGTATTATTCTCACCTCTTCTTCAGCTGGCCTGACCAGTGACAATACTAGCATGATATTTGAACCTGGATCCTTAGATTTTTGAGTATTGAATTTTAAGGTAATGCTCAAACCAACTGAGCCATCCTGCCAAACATACAATTCTCATATTAGATAATGGAAATAGTCCAATAAAATGTACAATTTAAAAGAGTGATTTGAGCATTTTGCATTTGAATTTTCTATTAATGATATCCACTGGGATATATATTGAACCAGATTGATATCCGATTCAAGGATTTTACTGCCAAAATTAAAAACTTAATTTCTGTTAAATCTTATCTAATGTTAAAATTTTTATTATTATATAAAACACATATGCATTTGTATTTAAAATAGATCGTTTTAATGTTTATAGAATTGATTTACTGTAGTTTACTTTCACCGCTTGTTTTTTTAAAATCAATTTGATTAAAAACAGGCAAGCTTGCTAATTACATTCCTGTTGCTTTTATTTTAATCATTTTTAAAGTTAATTCTAAAAAGCGGAGATTTAATTGTGTTGTTGTTTTTGTTTCAATAATCCCTGGTTAGAATTCTTAAATTAGATTGAGTAGGAAATTAATATTTGCCCTGTCTGAAGCATAGAATTCAACAATAAGGAATGTTTTTTGCAGGAAATGTAGTGAGGTAACTATAGCTCACCAAAAAAAGAGGTGGTTGCTATTATTCTAGACTAACAAAGTTTTTAAAAGGCTTGGTTCAGCTTCTGATTTCTAAGAGGCATTCTGATTAATCTGTGGAACTTCATATTAATTGCAGTTTGAACATTTAAGAGATTTTTCAAATTCACCTTCGTGATGTCAACAAACGCTGCTATACTTATTGGAAGCAATAAGATGCATTGCTAATTTAAATAAGGATGAGCCTCAGGCTCTAGGCTGTTCTTTCATGATGCCATAAAACTCTAACCTAAGCTGGACTCCCAATTTGTCTTGACACTTGCCTTTGTCATAAAGAGAAGTCACCTGAAAGATGAACTATTATTAAAAGTGCGCTCTTGTCAGAAAATTACTAGAATTCTGCCATATTGTAAGATAAACTTTTTCTTATTCTAGCCAGGGTAAATAAATTGTGTTTAATTAAATCTCTGCTCAATCTAATGATAAGTATGTTTTAATGATGTATTAATTATTTTTAATAATTTATTATCTGTATGTGCTTTGTCTAGTATTTAAAGTGTGTCTTGGAATCTTAGTTTTAAGATTCCAAGTTTGTTTTCAATTTTCATTTATCAGGGGGTGCACTGAAAGATTGTATTTTATATGCTTAATATATGCCTAATGATTTCATTAACTACTGCAAAATTCTTTGGCAGTTTTCGTAGTTTTTATTTACTCACCGGCCCTTAGTTGTTGTTGTAAAATAATAAATTTTTAAACACATTTGGTTCGCACTTTTTGCAAACAACAAAATCTTTTTGCTGGCTACTTATCAAATTATTTCTTTGAGTTTTCTGAAAGTAGTCATTTCTTTCTGGATTACGTAAGATCGTGATCAAATATCTTTTTGCTGTCTTGTATGTGAGATCAACCACGTTTGCTTTAAAAGTAGTATTGTGCGCAGCAGTCCTGCGGCATTATAATGTCAGTAATTAGAATGCTACTGATCTATCATCCATGCTGGTTTCAAGACCATAGCTGTTTTAATATCTCTGAATCAGAAGCTAGAGTTGTTGTTTTTTTTTTTAGTAATTCTATAGGTTGCCAGCAGGAAGCTATTATCCTACTCATTCCTTATATTTTTAGGAGAGAGAATTTTGCTTCCAAAATGTTTAATGTTTTCATGTTTGCCATACTCATGTGCAATCTCTGGTAAATATGTGTATGTTAATATAAGTCACTTTTGTATTGGTGGCTAGATGTCTTTACTCTATTGTCCAACTTTTGATAAAATTAATAAATTGTTTAAATTTATTTGGCTGACATTTGTCTTGGTACTTTTATTTCTCAATTGTCTAAACAATCCATAATATCTCTTGTTTCTCCCTGAGTTTAGTCCAGTGCATTTAGGTTTGCATATCCTGTCCACCCTTAAAATAAATGTCTAGTTCTTATTTTCGGACTAGTGGCACCCATGTGGTTAGTATATGCGAATCAAAGATCTTTCGTCTGGTACAATATATATATATATATATATATATATATATATATATAAATTGATAAGAATTTTAAACTTCTCTAACAATATTATAATAAAATAAAATTAAAAGGGTGTGAAGCGCTTGAAAGAGAAGCTATAAAGAGTGCAAAATATTAAAAGCTTAGCAGGTCGGTTGCCTCATATTCATATCAATATATATATATATATATATATATATGCAAATACAGGATAAACATAGTATGAAAGATTCATTTTTTAATTTGAAATTCATTCATCAATATTTAAGATGTGCATTGCAAGAGATTATTGTACTGTGCTCTGATAGCTATATATACATATATTCTACCAGAGTATGTAAAAAATTATCAACTATTATGGTAATAATATCTATGATAATCAGTGACTAGTTTGCTGCATCTTTATATGCATAAAGATATGTGAACGTATTCATTATAATCATGCTGGGTCAAAAGCCTGGATCTGCAGAGTAACAAATATTGTATTGTCATAGAAATTTATTGGCATAATTATGATAATTATCTACATACTCTGGTAGAATATATATATATATATATATATATATATATCTTATGAGAGCAACCCATCAACACCAAGAATTTTCAATCTGCTGTAGGGCAAACGTTTTTATCTATACATGCAATGATAATAGGGTTACAAAGATAGTATATAAAGTCAGGTAGAATTCATTAAGTATACTTAATTAAAAGTTGCACTGTCTCCCAACTAGCTGTCTTTTTCAGTATTTTTTTTAAATTAGAAAACAATCATTTCCTACTGTAAAGATTAATGTCAGACTTCTTAATTAAATATAAACTCATAGAAGAGCTCAACTTCATCTTTCATTTCTGGGCCACAAGAAATGAATCTTGAGAGTCTTTTTTCCCCAAATATCTTTATTTATATGTGTACTTGAGTGGAAGTTTGAAGTATACCTAAAAACTTATAAATTGTATGTTTGTATGTGGGTGTGCAATATATATATATTATATATATATAATATTTCAAATCGATGTCTGTATTTCTTCAAAATAATATAAGTAACTTTATAAATAAATATTTGAAAATACAGTAATTAAAAGTCTATAAAAATTATATGTATAACTATAACTTAAAAGCGCTTTCCCTACCTTGTAGCTTTGTCAACTATCACATTTAAAATGTCAACTTTCCCATAATTCTGTGATCTTAACATTTGCTGCTTGCCGATTAATTAAATTTTGCTTGTATTTATATATTAACATCGCCTCTTTAATTTTTCTTTTATTATTATTTCTTTCAGTTTCCAATATTTTTACGTTGTTATAATCAAAATCAAAAACATATATACATGATTTATTATGGTCATAAAAAACAGAAGCTGATAAATTATCACTATTTTTAATATTTTGTTTCATATTTTGAACCCTTTTAAATAATAATACATGCTCTTTTGTTCTTTTTTCCAATGTGCACCTCGATTCACATATATATCCACTACCACATCTACATGTCCATTTGTAAATGATACAATTTTTATTTGTCAATAAAGTTTTATTTTTTGAATTGTTTATTAATTTATTTAATGTAGGTGGTGCATAAAATGCGATATCACATATTCCTTTATAAATTTTCTTAATGAAACTTGCCAGTTGATTAGATATATATAGTATTGATATCCACAACTTTTTATCAGAAAAATTAACATTATTATTAATATTTTTATATTTAGAAGTAATATTTTTAACAGTATAATATACACAATCATAATTGTATCCAATGTTTAACAACTCATTACAATAAATTTCAATATTTTTAGATTTATCTAATGCATATTTACAAAGATTATCATTTCTAAATAAAAAGGACTTCAAACCTGCCATTTTATGTGACATTGGTACTTTTGATTCATATGGAATATATCCTCTTTTTGATATATATATATATTATAAATCGATACCTGTATTTCTTCAAAGCAATATATATGGAATCTTATAATTAAATATTAATAAATACAGTAATCAAAAATTTTTGAAAAGTGCAAAAAATATAATTGTCATTTAGAAGCTCTTTCAACTATCCTTGTAGTCTTTGTCAACTAATACTTTGAAAGGTTAACTTTCCCATAATTACATGATCTTAATGTTTGCTGCCTGCCTATTGATTAAGTCCTGCTTGTATTTATATATTAGCTTAGCTTTCTTTATTTCCCTTTTATTGTTATTTCTCTCAATTTGCAATATTTTTACAATAGGCAGTCAGTAAATGTTAAGATCAGGAATTATGGGAAGGTTAACCTTTCAAAGTATTAGTTGACAAAGACTATGAGGATAGTCAAAAGTGCTCCTAAGTGATTATTAACCATCCTAGATTAATAGCCTATGTTTTTCATATACACTTATTGAAACAATATTGATTATTTTGAAAATATGAAGTGCAAAATACAGCATACTTCATATTTATATTGTTACAAAAAATCAAGTCAGATGTCACATGACTTTTTTTTTGCAAGCTCTCTATATAATAATGTTTATATTGTATATTAAAAACATATCAAGCAAAGCAGTGCTAATTATAGTTTTAATCTTTAAACCATGCACATTGTAAATATTCCCATTACTATACATGTAATAAATTAGCACAATTTAATACACTCCAACATATATATATATATATATATATATATATATATATATATATATATATATATATATATACAGCATTCAGGAGTATAACAAATAATATACAATATATATTTTAAAATATACTCTAACTTAGCACATGTTAAAATTTAACAGGAATAAATCAGCGTTTATTCTCATGCATTAAAACATTTTGGTTAGAAAGAATGAATATTTAAATCATTTGTATGATATATGTAAATATGTTTCAAATTGATTCATTTACTTGCTCTATTACATATTTACATTTGTTTGAATCATTTTGGCATGCTTTAAATCAAGGATACTCTCAGACTTACTTACTATTACACATAAATAATAGTAATCATGTGATGTTTTTTATTACCTATTATTGTATATACAAGCGCTTTAACATGCTGGGTGATGAAGCTATTAAGTTAATGGTAAGAAAACAATCAAAGTAAATTAATGTAGGCCTAGTGCTTTTGATGTTTTGTCCCTCATATTCATAGCCAAACAGATTTTAAATTCTTGTTGTGATATTGGTAAATGGCAATGCATGTAAATGCATATGTAAATTAACTTGTCCATTTTCTAAAGGTAGTGAAACATGTGTCATGTCTATTGATTGTGTTGTTATTGTTGATGATAAAATATACTTCTTTTATCTTGCTTTTGCAGTTGTTAGCCCCAATGGACATTATTTTGAGGTTGGAGGATTCAAACATATGACTGGCCTGCTTCTCATATTTCAAAAAATATTGAAAATGTTATCATTGTTCTTTTATGATCTTCTGCATGTATACATGTGCTAATCAGCTCTATTATAGACCATGGCCTTGGTCTCCCCATAATATGTGGCACTGCATCCAGCCTGAGGGCATGACATGCTATATATGACTTGGGGAGTTTGAAATAGATTCATTCTATTGTTCACATTGTTAATGAGTCTGTTAGCATTGGGTGGAGGGGTCCAGAAGCCAGCTATAAATTCGTTAGCTAAAGTTTTTATAAGCTGTTGAGATTATTGTAAGTAAATCAATTTGAAACATATTTAGATACATGGCATAATTGCTTTAAATATTTATTTTTTCTAACCAAAGTGTTTTGATCAGGCTTCTACATAAATAAATGAAGTATAATAATAAACTGCTGCTTTATTCATGTTAAATATTGACTTAGGTTAGAGAGTATTTAAAATAAATCATGCATGGTGTTATGAGTTTTAATCTTGACTATTATTTTAAAAGTGCTGGAGGTATTCTACTATATAAATAAGCTTGTTTAATTTCTAATTTAATGTGACAATCTAGTATTATGTTTATATATGTATATATTATATAATGAGCAAGACAATAGCTCTTAACAAGCTTTTCAGAATATCCCTATCCTCAGATCAGTTTCTAGCTCTGGCTGTCATCAGTGAAACACTAGGATAGTCCAGCATTAGATTTAAAATACCAGGTCAAGCCTAGCACTTTATCTAATGTTTAACTATAAAGTAAAAAAATCTGATATTTTCAGACATCCCTATGTCTTTAAATTCAGATGTCTAATTTAAATAGCCATATGGGAATGAACCAAGTTCAATGCACCATATATAAATAGTTTTATCAATATAAAATTGTAAAAGTCTTAAGTGCAAAAACAATAATTGCAAGGGGAATCAAGTCATATATTATATGATCAATACTATTAATGTATGGTTATCTAAACTTGATTCAGTCCCATATGGTTATTTAAGTTAGATAGCAAAATTTGAAGACATATGGTTGTCTGAGAATTTTAAATTTTTTATTTAATAGTTAAACATTAGGTAAAGTGCTGGACTTGACCTGGTATTGTAATTCTAATGCTGGAATATCCTAGTGCTTCACTGATGACAGCCAGAGCTAGCAACTGGTCTGACACTAGGGGTATTTTAAAAAGCATTTTAAGAGCTATTGTCATGTTCATTATATAATATCTGTAATTCAAGCTTATATAATTAGGTCATGTGATATATTATTTGATTTCCTTACTATATATATTATAACGTTTTTATTGTAGTTGGGCCTCCACACGCTAATATAAACTGCACGCGAGTTGATCAAGTTATGTCAAAAAGAAAATTGTATTTCTATTTCTAAAAACATAACTATATTTCCTGATCAAACTTGGCCTAGTAATTGTTGAGAATTATGCTATTGATGAAATCAGCTTTTAATTTATTTAATATGGGCACCAGGACTTTTTATTCTAAAGAGTCCGCTGAAATAGTCAAATAACGTCTCATGAATAAAAAAAGAAAAATACTTTTAAACTAATAAGTATTGCATCATACCATAACGAGAATGATTTTTTTGAGATTATTATCCCTGGGCCAACATATTGGCAAAGGCAAATTACATTTTAAATCTTATCAAACTAATAATAAATTTAATAATAAATACTAATAAATATTATAGAATAACACACAAATGAAAATTGGTATTAGAAATATTTTTATTCTAATAGATAAAAAAAAATATTTGAAGTAAATTATTTATCAAATAAATTGGAGAGAACACACTTAATTCAGACGTGAAATATTAATAAAATAAAGCAATTAACATAAGTAATTAAAAGTTCTTGGGTACACAAGAGTCTCTGGATTAATTAAATGAAAGTCTATATCAGGGTCCTGTTATAAGCTTATTTTTACGAGTAGTTTGTAAAATTTAAATTTGTCACAATCAGGATAATGAAGCATAACTTACCGGTAAGTTTTAGTGAATTCACGATGGTTGTAGATAACTATGCATAGTTTTTTGGGGTTAAAATGAGCTCACGGCCTTTGATTATTAGTTGATCTTGGTGCTGGTTCCATAGGCTAGTCGCTTAAGCTTCTCTGGTGTCCATCGGTAATGATGTCAGCTAAAGCTCCGGTCTACTCTCATATGAAGAACTTTTTCATCGTAGAGTGGTCTGGATTCTTTAATCCAAAACCAACCAAAAGAATATCAGGCAAACCAAGATGTTCCTCCAACAGAATCCCTCCTTTTTATACTAGAGGTCCAGTTTTCAGACTTCTGCACATATCTTTTGTTTGTCAAAATATACATTGATAATCATATATATTCTTTATAAAATTTATATTATAAAGTCTTTATTTTTTTCAGCATAATTCTGCCATCTTTAATTAGTTGAAATATTTTTATTTTCTCTTATCTAGATTGGTAATTTGTGTCTTTTGTTCTCTCCAATTCTAACTTTTATTCCTAATTACATAAAAAAAAATATGAAAGAATAATTTAACTTTCATTGTACATTATTTTTTTTAAAAAAAAAAATTAGTCAAAAAAAAAATCTAAATTTACTTTTATTTTTTAGCTTTTACCAAATGCCAATATATTTGCAACATATATAAATAAACGTTACAATGCCACCAGGGTCAGGAGATGAGAATAAAATAGGGGTTTACACTAATTTTATTCTTAAGTTTTTACATTCATATTCGTTTGTTTTTTTGTTTTTTTTTGTATTAACCTGCTGATATGTCGTGTAGACTCATTCAACAAGCGACATTCGGCTTTAACGCCCACTTTTAGATCTAATACAACAGACATGCAAAATATTTTCACATCCCTCTGTGTCCTTTCTGCTTAAGTGTAATAGTAATGATAAGAAGCCCAAGTTATAAGCACTAACGAGCGTTGCTCATCATTTTGAGTCTTACGGGCTCGCGGCAACTTAGTCCAACTTGATCCGCCTTTCCCTTTATTGGGATCCCTGCTAGAAATAGTCTGATGGCATATAAAGGTGTTATTATGTTAATATATTGCATACTAGGACTTGGGGCTATGATTTCCCCTCTTCAGTAACCGCCTACCCGGTCAAATACTTGTGACTTATGTCTACATCAGCTATGATCGTGTTTTTTTTTAAACATATCGAAAAAAATTTACATATATTTTTTTCTTTCTGGAAGTCATATTAAAAAAATATTTTTTTTATATTTTAATAATCAGGGTTTAATTAGTTAGTTTTTTTTTTTTTAAGTTTTTTTTTTTTAAAAAAAAATTACTATTTATTTTGCGGCTGTGAGTTTCTTTGGGTCATCGTTGCAACATTCTTTATCATTACAACTTATATCAGGTTGTGGTTAAATCGAAGCCTGAGTTGGGTAAGCCATTATAACAGTTTTTGTTTTGTTAGGCTTCTACATGCTAATATAAACTGCGCGCGGGTTGATCAAGTTATGTTGAAAAGAAAGTTGTATTTCTATTTCTAGAAATATAACTATATTTCCTGATCAAACTTGGCCTATTAATTGTTGAGAATTATGCTATTGATGAAATCAGCTTTTAATTTATTTAATATGGGCCACAGGACTTTTTATTCTAAAGAGTCTGCTGAAATAGTCAAATGATGTTTCATGAATAAAAAAAGAAAAATACTTTTAAACTAATCGGTATTGCATCATACCGTAACGAGAATTATTTTTTTGAGATTATTATCCCTGGGCTTATTCCAACGTATTGGCTACAGCAAATTATGTTTTAAATCTTATCAAACTAATAATAAATTTAATAATATATACTAATCAATATTATAGAATAACGCACAAATGAAAATTGGTATTAGAAAAATTTTTAATCTAATAGATAAAAAAAATATTTGAAGTAAATTATTTATCAAATAAATTGGAGAGAACACACTTAATTCAGACGTGAAATATTAATAAAATAAAGCAATTAACATAAGTAATTAAAAGTTCTTGGGTACACAAAAGTCTCTGGATTAATTAAATGAAAGTCTATATCGGGGTCCTGTTATAAGCTTATTTTTATGAGTAGTTTGTAAAATGGTTAAATTTGTCACAATCAGGATAATGAAGCATAACTTACCGGTAAGTTTTAGTGAATTCACGATGGTTGTAGATAACTATGCATAATTTTTCAGGGTTAAAATGAGCTCATGGCCTTTGATTATTAGTTGATCTTGGTGCTGGTTCCATAGGCTAGTTGCGTAAACTTCTCTGGTGTCCATCAGTAATGATATCAGCTAAAGCTCTGGTCTACTCTCGTATGAAGAACTTTTTCATCGTAGAGTGGTCTGGATTCTTTAATCCAAAACCAACCAAAAGAATATCAGGAAAACCAAGATGTTCCTCCAACCGAATCTCCTTTTTATACTAGAGGTCCAGTTTTCAGACTTCTGCGCATATCTTTTGTTTGTCAAAATATACGTTGATAATCATATATATTCTTTATAAAATTTATGTTAGAAAGTGTTTATTTTTTTCAGCATAATTCTGCCATCTTTAATTAGTTGAAATATTTTTACTTTCTCTTATCTAGATTGGTAATTTGTGTCTTTTGTTCTCTCCAATTCTAACTTTTATTACTAATTACATAAAAAAAATACGAAAGAATAATTTAACTTTCATTGTACATTTGTTTTTTTTTTTTAAAAAAATCTAAATTTACTTTTATTTTTTTAGCTTTTACCAAATGCCAATATATTTGCAATGTATATAAGTAAACATTACAATATATATATATATATAATAATTGAAATAATAAATTTAATGGTTTACAAACTATTACAACCAATCCTTAAAACCTCAGAAGTACTTTCGGTTAATCTCTTAAACCTGCCTCAACTGCCATTAAATTAAAACAAAAACAAATAAACAATACTTTGTGTCAATTTAAAAAAAGTTATAGTGATTTAAAGAAAATGAAGATTAATAGTAAACAATGGATATCTATTCCATTTATTTCAAATCCACAAGTGAAATTTTTTAAGGATATATATATATAAGAATGTGTTTAATGTTTCATTCTACGTTCCAAACAATATTAATAAATTAGTCAATAATTCTAAGGATGTCATACCTGTCAAGCAGAAAAGTAATGTCATATATCAAATTTGTGATTGTATGCTATCATATATAGGTGAATCTAGGTGCAGTATTGAGAAGAGATTGAGGGAGCATGAATTGTTATATAAGCATGTAAAAAGTAAAAATAATGGTGATTTAATGTCTCCTTCAGTTTTCTTTGATCATGAAAAAACATGTAAATATAAATTTAAATTTCATTTTGAAAATGTGAAAATTTTTCATGAAGAGAGAAATCATAGTAAAAGAAAAATTAAAGAGGCAATTTTTATAAACAGGAATAAAATGCATTTAATAAATCGACAAGCTGCTAACATTAAAATACGAGATTCATGGAATTTGAATTGATGATGTTTTTTTTTAATTTAATGGCAGTTGAGTCAGGTTTAAGAGATTAACCGAAAGTACTTCTGTGGATTTAAGGATTGTTTATAATAGTTTGTAAACTGTTAAATTTATTATTTCAATTGTAATTACAATTTTGTTTTAATTAACGGACGTTTTATTATATATATATATATGATAAACAAAAACAAGTTAAAATTTTTTTAACCTGCTTATAGCTTGCATTTTATGATCACAGATGGAGCTTTACCAATAGCTCTCAAGCTTTGTTTACAAAAAATGCTGAGAGAGAATCGAAATTTCAATATCTCTTTCAAATTGTCCCCACCTTTAAACCATGGTTTCAAGCTAATTGGCTAGTCCCCCTACCCTTTACTGACGAAAGCCAATTAGCTTGAAACCATGGTTTAAAGGTGGGGACAATTTGAAAGAGATATTGAAAGTTCGATTCTCTCTCAGCATTTTTTTGTAAACAAAGCTTGAGAGCTATTGGTAAAGCTCCATCTGTGATATATATATATATATATATATATAAGGAATTTGAAGTCAGACTTTCAAGCTCTCTACAGCTATTCAATGCATCTTATATAATTTATAGACATGAACACATACGTGTGAAAAAGATAAATGATCTCCAATAGACATATTTTGTGCTGAACCAGCTCTCATCCAGATCACAATCTCCCACACATATATACAATCAGTTCTCAATTTATATTAAGATAGCAAATCTTCAAACTTTAATGGACAAGCTTCAATCTTCTCCACCCTCCAACTCTTCAGCCATCCATTTCATTGAAAATCTGATGATGATTTGCTCAAATCTTCTGTTCATGCCAATATTATTATCATACTCATGTTGATCTTAAGTCAATCTGACCTTCATACATAGGACCTTAATATGTCCATTTAATTATACAGAAAAACAAAAACAACTAGTGATTTAAGCATTTCATCCTTGGATTTTCAATGATATGTATGGCTGAAGTGTTGGAAAATGGAGAAGATTGATGCTTGTCCATTAAAGTTTGAAGATTTGCTATCTTAATAAAAACTGAGCACTGATTGCATATATATGTGGGAGATTATAACCTGGGCCAACTGATGAATGCTGGTTCAGCATGAAATACCTACCTTGGAGACCATTTATCTTTTTCACATGTATGTAGTCATGTATATTGATTGTATAAGATAGATTGGATAGCTATAGAGAGCTTAAAAACTGAGTTCAAGTCCCTTAGATTACATTAAGTTTATATAGGTAATATAAATGTGTTTACA
Organism: Epiperipatus broadwayi; assembly: GCA_028023455.1. NCBI lineage: Eukaryota > Metazoa > Onychophora > Udeonychophora > Euonychophora > Peripatidae > Epiperipatus > Epiperipatus broadwayi. Next base: position 3,278,162 of record JAQFVV010000081.1, on the reverse strand, counting down.
TATTTTATATATATATATATTGTAACAGAATAAATATGTGGGTCATGCTGTATCCTGAGTCACAGCCTAATTATTGATCACCATTTTTAACAGAATAAAAATATGAACCAAGGAATAACAATGCTAATTTAATAATGCCCATGAACTATAGCATCATTTGCAACAGAATAAAACTAATAAACTAAACTAAAATGAATATCAATCAATGAATAATAATCTAACACTTAAGTTAATAAAACAATGATAATAATCTTTGTTATAACTTCATAAATTCCAATAGCATTTAGAACGGACAGGCAACAAATAAAACATTACTTCAAGCTATTCTGAAATATAAGCATTATTTGCAATTGATCAAAGGTAAAGCAATAAAATTAAATGCCACTGTCTTATAAATAAAAATATATGCCTATAATATAGATCCCTTATAGTAGAATGGAAATAATGACAAAGAATTACACACATAAACTTTAATATTCTTTATGAATCAACACACTGTTTATAATAACACAACTTGTACTAAAAATCAAGCATTATTTCTATTTAAATGAAATGATTCATAGATTAATGAAATAATAATCTTAATATGCCCTACAAGTTAACAAAATCAATGATATTCAACAAAATCTATAACTCAATAATTGATATCTAATTACAACTAAATAAGATAAAATTACTGCTAACTCAACCTTGCTATTCCACTAATATAAATATACTCTTATTAACTAAATCAATTAAAATAAGATTAAATACTTAATAATAATACACATCAATTAACCCAATGTATCTCTCTACTTTTACCAACTTAATATATTATAAAATAAAATGATTCTATTAATTAATCTTAAGATTTTCAATAACCAATCATAACAATATATAAAATAAATGATAGATTCTTATTTGATGCTTATTCCAACAATTGAAAAATCACATTCAATTATTCTTTAGTTTATTAAAGCTAAGTGATTAAAATTGTAGACTATAACTCTCAAAGCATATGAAAGATTGTTAAATTTATTATACTCAAATATTACTATTAAAATTTAATATTTAATCCAAATTTACAATCCACACTAAAGAACTTTAAATATAATTAAAGCAAAAGACTCTAATTTTTAACAAAATAAAATATATTACTATTACAAGCTTTATAATTGAATAAGATTATCATCTTTATGTTTGTATGCTAACTTAATGTATTATTTATTTTAATCAATATTGACCTAAAATAAAATACATGAATATTGTATTGCAACAACCTTTACTCATCTTCAATAATTATAATATTTGGTAGTCATGGAGGGATCATACTGCCACCAGCAGATGGCACTGTGACACCATCAACAACTGGCCTGAAGCTTGCAAGTGATAAATTTATATCCAAAAGTGGCTGAAAATTGACAAATAAAAATGTCTGATGCAATATATATCCAAGAAATACATCGAAAGTACAAATTATAAAAAAAAACCAAGTGCTATAAAATCCTATAATAATTCAAATTTTAAAAAAAAGAAATCGGTGAAAATCCACAAAGTAAGAAACATGGCAGACAAAGAGCAGGAAATCCAAAAACATCAAACTATTTACCTTTCAACATAAATATGTATCTATGATCATATTGAAAATCAATTAATTGTTTTCTGGCTTTCAAATTATTGCATATCTAAATTGAGCAATAATATTTAAATAATCAAAAAGCAATACACAAAAAATATTTACCAATCCCTCCCCCAACTAAGAAACATGGCGGAAAGAAAGTGGGAAATACAAAAACATCAAATTATTTACCTTTCAACATTTGTAAATATGCATCTCTAAATTCAGCAATAATATTTAAATAATTAAAAAGCAATACCCAAAAAATAATTATCTACATAAAATCCACCCCTCTCTCCAAAGTAGCTGAAATTGACAAATTAAGTCGATGGCATAGATTTTCAAAAAATGTACTAAATACTTAAAAAAGAAAATCTCAAATTATTTAGCTTATGCATCTACGATCATAATTAAAAGCAATTAATTCTTCTCTGGCTTTCAAATTATGGCATATCTAAATTCAGCAATAATATTTATATAATTGAAAAGCAATACACAAAAAATAATTATCAATGTAAAATCCACCCCTCCCCCAAGGTAGCTGAAATTGACAAATTAAGTCGATGGCATAGATTTTCAAAAAATGTACTAAATACTTAAAAAAGAAAATCTCAAATTATTTAGCTTTAAAGCAATTAATTGTTATCTGGCTTTCAAATTATGGCATATCTAAATTGAGCAATAATATTTAAATAATTAAAAAGCAATACACAAAAAATGGTAATCAACATAAAAAAGCAATACACAAAAAATAATTACCAAAGTCCTTCCAATCATCTGTAGTAGGCACTTGAATGTGTTCAGCATAAAATTCCATTAAGAAGAACATTATTTTGATTTAGAGTTCACATTTTAAATAGTAACAGAAGATTGAGTAACGGTGGTTATTTAGTGTGAAAAAATACAGCAAATGTGGCAGAATTTTGAAGCTTTGAACACACTTGATGGCAGAATTTTGAAGGAATAGTAACAGAAGATTAAGTAGCGATGGTTATTTTGTGTAAAAAAATATAGCAAAGATGGCAGAATTTTGAAGCATTTTGGAACAGATTTTAACACACTTAAATAGTAAGAGATTAGGTAATGGTGGTTACAGCAAAGATGGCAGAAATTAGCAGATTATAATTTAGAAATTGTAAAATTTAGATTAATGGTATATTAATCGCTTGCAATATTGCATTGAATGGATCTTCACCATCACGCAATCATCACAAGATGAATTCGCCTAAGTATGAATTCAGATAATGTCGAGCAGTCCCCCTCTCTCATTTATTATGACATTTTAAAAGCCCCCAAAGTCTTTCTACATAAAGCTTCATTTTATGGCCATCAATACACTTTGAGAAGGCGGAATACTTTTACTCTGGAGGAACTCCACTGCTTCAAGTTCTGTCTTTAGTAGATCCCAAACTTTCATCATTTTGAGTAAAAAGAACGGATATCATGGAAAAGATGATACTTAAATTTCAGCTGCTGGTTTTTTTGGGGGGGATTTTGAAATGTTGCCTCAAAGTTTGTGCATATTTAATGTTGTATGCTTCTACATCAGAAAATAATCCTTATTAACCCTCTCAAAATATAAAAATTATCCCAACAACTTGTATTTCTAGCAGTCCAAAATAATTAACACGTCATAATAGAACTAAGCAGGTATTTCAAAAGTCTAGTTCAGTTACATTTTGCATAAATTTGTTGGCTTTGGAAATTATATTTTTCATGTAAAATGTCTATTACATTATATTTCATTTTGAAAGTAGAAACTGTGATTCAAGTGTCTACTATAAATGAAGGAAGACATCAGTAATTTTTTGTGTATTGCTTTTTAATTATTAAATATTATTAATGAATTTAGATATGCCATAATTTCAAAGCCAGCAACAAATTAATTGCTTTAAAGCTAAATAATTTGATGTTGAAAGTCTTTTCTTTTAAAAGTATTTAGTATATTTTTTGAAAATCTATGACGACTTAATTTGTCAATTAAAGCCATTTTGGGGGGAGGGGGGATTTTATGTTGGTAATTAGACATCTCACATTAAAAAATATAGATGCATTTGCAACTTTGTTTAAATAAAACATAATTAAATATGCATCTTATATATATTTACTATGCACAGAATATAGTACTAAAGTATATTTTTAAGAAAATATTTTCTCTTTTGCAAAATCGTGATGATAAACTCATCATTGTGCAAATGGTGCTGAACTGAATAAAGAACAAAAGTTGGTAATTTTTCCACTCTCTCTTTTAAACTTGTTATAATTATATTTAATTACTTACTATGTATTAATCTGTGTTATGAGTTATTATTATATCTGTTACTTAAATAATGCACAAGCATATTTGCAAATAGTCTTTTATTTTTTAAATACTGATAAGATTTAGTACATTTTAGAAAAGTTACTCACTGATTGTCATATTTCATTATAATTCTTCATGTGAGAGGGATATATACTGTATTTGCATTTTAATTATTTTTGATCGAATTCTTGGTGCATAGTGTTTTTTTGGGGTTGTTTTTTTTTTATTTGTATTTTAGAAGTGTTAGTTTGATTATATTTGTCCATTTCAGTTATTTTTGGATAGAAATTCTTCATTGGGGAAGGGGGTAGGTTTTATGTTTGAGTTATTTTTGATGATATGCCATAATTTCAAAGTGGAGATAATTAATTTGAGAAATAGATTCTCTCGTGTAATATTCTTTTTAGTTTATATAAACATTGCTTTTAAATCTGATCGTTTGCAAATATTGAAAGCTAAATAATTTGATGAAATTCTGTTTTTAAATTACCCGTGTTCCTACATAATTTTTTTTTTTTTAATTTGAATTTTATAGCATTTTCTTGTTTTTTTTTTCTAATTTGTACTTTCGATGTATTTCTTGGATACGTATATCCTCAGGCATTTTTATTTTTCGATTTAAGTGAAGACTTTTTGATTTTAGGAGGGGAGGTATTTCTTTGTCATATTTTCACCGATTTTTCTTTTTTTAATTTGAATTTTATAGCATTTTCTTGTTTTTTTTTTATAATTTGTACTTTCAATTTATTTCTTGGATATATATTGCCTCAGACATTTTTATTTGTCAATTTTCAGTCACTTTTGTATATAAATTTATCACTTTCAAGCTTTGAGCCAGTTGTTGATAGTATCACAGTGCCATCTGCTGGTGGCAGTATGGTCCCTCCATGACTACCTAATATTTGCACCTTTATCAATGATCAAATCAATTTATATACAATTTCTATTTTAGTATATCTGCTTCCATCTACTTATTAAATATTTAATAATGTCAGATCAGTTAATTTATTGCTGAATGAAATATGTATCTAGTCACATAATATGCATTAAATTCAATACAAAGAAAACAATATGTAATTACACTTTCTTACCTAGCCTGATTAGATTTCTGAATTATTTTATAACTGCTTCTAATGAATTATGTGCTATAATCAATTAGTGAATATTGACTCATCCAAATATGATTAACTAACACATTTGCATTGTAAAATTGAATGACAACCAAGCAAGATTGTTTTAAATTAATTAAAAATTTATTAACAAATTAATATAAATTAAAATCAAATATATATATATGGCAAATAAACATTTAAAATATATGAATATAATCTAATTATGCTTTAAACAATAGCTTTTTAATTGACATTAACTTCATATTTAAATAGGTGATTGCACCTCAATCTCCACTGATTAGATATTAAATACAGATATATATATATATAATACACAAAAAATGGTGAACATTTATACTTTCCAAAATCTAAGAGTGTTCATGATATATCTTCTTTCTATACTTCATATAAAAATATAGTTAATCAAAATATAAAATACTTATATGTACAAAAATTAATCTACTTATTTGTTAATAGAAATTTAAAAGAACAAAATAAATAAATATTTATTATGATATAATCTTTTGGAAATCCTAATATGAGTGACATACCTGAAGTTAATTTATAATCAATAAATAAAAGAAATGAATATTTTAAATTAAAATAATAATTACTATGCTGCAAGACATAAATTCAAACTTAGAAAGACATAACTCTCTTACATCTAGGTATGTAAATAGATCACTACTTAACCTAAGATTATACTAATATTTTGAAGAAAAAAGATATAGCAATAGTAATGATAAATATAAGCAAACAACCTGAGTAATAGTTTTTAAATACATCATTTCAAAAATTGTACCATAGTTCTAGTATTTATTTTTTTAAATCACCATCTGATATTTTGTTACTCCAGAGAGGTTCAAAATACATTTTGTTAATTCCAATATTTTCCAAATATCCAAATTATTTATAGCAGATATTTCATCTACATAAGGTTATAAGTGTGCAAACATATACATGATGATGCAATGTAGATATCCTTTCAATTAGCAAATAATCAATTTATAAAACATTATAAGTGAACATTCTCTAGTTTCAAGCATTATGATGCTATGGAAATTGAATCAATTTTTATCCTATGTATAAATAATACATCAATCTTATAAAATTATATCAGTAAGTGAACATAATCTTTGTGTACATTTTTCTGCTGTTAACATTTAGATCTCATCACTGAAAGGTAATATTCATTTTTAAAGTGAAGAAACATTCTGATGGTATTAAAATGCTAAGAATTAATTTTATATTTCAATAAATCATCATCTCTCACAAATTCAATAACCCCAACCACTCAACAGGTGAACATTATTGCTTTCATCCCATCATTCTATGCATTTCACAAAATAAGTGTAAAGAAATCATAAGAAGGAACTTAGATTATCTTCTATTGAAGCCAAATTAGAGAATTTTCCCTATTCAGTTCTATTTTTAACTTTTTCTATTGATGTCAGAGTAAATATGGCAATGCCTTTCATTCACTCTTTAGTCAATTGTTACCAGCATTCCATAAATAAAAATCTTATTATACAACTAAAAAAATAAATATTTTAGAATTATTATATATTACAAATACTGATGCTTTATAATACAAATACCATTCTTTCATTGTAACATAAATTAAACAATTTATAAAATATTCTCACTACATTGCACTGGAAATATATTTTTACATATATATCTTTCCAGTATAATATTATACAAATAAAATAAATATATTTGAGAGAATAGACATTTAATTGTATTGTTTATAATTTATTATTGTGAATGCAGTAACAAAAATACATATAATAACAAAAGAACATTTTTATTCAAACCATGTGCTTTGTTATTTACATATCTATTTTAAAATAAATAAAGACAATTCACAGTCTTAGACAATATAATTAATAATAAACATTTTTATATCAATATTATTATTGTCATAGCAACACAGTTCAATGCTTCATAGGTTAACATATTCACTACCAAGATCAAATAAAAAAAATATGATTGACATTTTACCATTTACTGAAGCTCATTTCAAACTTCAGTAGGTACAATATATCTATATATAATTTTAAGATGGTTAACCCAATGATCAATTCAAGTGAATTATTTTGTCTTTTGGCCAATTCATTCCCTGGTGAATTTTTTCATAAGTATTATATGTTAAAATGTGTGTAAAACAGTATATTTTATTATAATAATTTTTTTGCTGAAAATTGCATGAAAAAAATGTGAAATTCAAAATTCCCACTCTAATAATAAACATGAGCCCCTTCCTGACATGTTCCGTCATTGTCTGTTGACAATATTGTAAAACCTTTGGCATTTTATGACATTGAAGTTTCCAGTGATGCAAAAACATGTTTATTTGTGAATTTATTACGGTTTTAGATTTTTTTTAAAAAATATTTTACACTATATTTATTAGATATCAAGAAATATAAATTATTAATAACTTATTTTTACTTGAAATACTTTATTTTTAAAAATATAACATTATATTAGTAGCTAACGTAAATATGGCCTAAAGCAAATTTGGAGACTTGCTATGATGTAAACAATCTACTTATATTTACAAGAAAGAGCATAATTGCAATTTTGCAATATATATTTTAAAATTTTAAACTTTTAAAACATAATTCTTTTGATATTAGAGAAATAAATAATTATTCAATCAAGTTTTTAAAAATATTCAGAATCAAAGAAGATTTCATTGATTTTATAAACTGAAAATAATCTTTCTAGAAACAATGATGTGTAATGTTTTTGTTTTGATTATGGTCTCATTTTTTTAAATATTTACAGAAACAAAATGTGAACATTTAAAATTTATTTCAGTAGTAAATAAAAATATCTATCAAATGAAGTCAAATTTATTATTTTCTGATAAGTAATAATCATTTTACCATATATTTTATATTGATGTGTGAGACAAAGAAAACATCAGAAAATCCTGAAATTTAAGAGGTGTTAGGCTGCATATCAAAAAGGTTAAGCAAGTGACCAGCCTTATTAGGTATACTAGAGACCTTAAAGATCACAAACCACCATCCAATATAAGTAACAGACAATGCTTCTTACTCTATAGATGTTTTAAACTAACCATCCTTATCAGATATACTAGAGACCATGATGGTTAAAACCACTGTCCAATAAAAATACAAACCAGTCTTTTCACATTATACATGAATTTTATTTCACCAACCTCATCACATATGCTAAATATGCTGAAAATCATAAATTACTATTCAATATAAAATAAAAGATGTGTTGTTTCACACTGTACATTTATTTTAGCTCAATAGTCATGCCATCTGTACTAGGCACCTAAACATCTTCTAAATATGGTAAATAAGTAGCCTGTGTTTGGTATAAAAGAATGTATATATATACAATATTTATCAATTTCATCCACATAGAAATTTGGATCAGTCTTTTAACCCATTCTGTGCATGCATTTCATGAACAATATTCACTCATCAAATGAACTAGAAGCATCAAAACTCAGATCTCTACATCCTATATACTGATAAGTTTAATCATAACTTCAAAGATCATTACATTCACATTTTGAATTACAAGTATCAACATTACTCCATCTGGTGATAATCATTACAGTATTTATCTAGAGTGGTTGTGGGATGGAGTAAGTTTGACATTTGTAATTCAAAATGCAACAATTTACTATTGATAAATACTGTAGAACTTAATAAAGATATATATGAGAGATGGTGACCTGGGCCAAATGACGATTGCTAGTTTAGCACAAAATGTACTTTGGGGGTCATTTGCCTTTTATTGTATCTTTATTCATTGATCTGGAAGAGATGTGTTGTGGTGTGAAGGTTGTTGAAAACATGTATAACTTCAACGATGTGACATCTATTTATTTTACAATTCATTGACACTTATCTTAAAAACTTTTTGAAGATTATAAAATATTTTGAAAAGTATCAAATTTGTGTATATAAGATCATATAAATGTATTTAACTATGATGTTGTTTGCATATGGTGATAGTTTGGGTTAACAGAATTATCATATGCTTTAGTTAGAAACAGTAAAGTTTATCATTTTAATTGTAGTAATCGCTGTATAAAAGTCACCACACTGATTCAATGCAGATTAAAAGATGGTTCTTTGATCTTTTTATTATTATTACTATAACAGTTTTAAAAATGTAAACCCGCATCATTTGCTACTGGAGATAGTTTAAGCTTAATATACAGAGTTATAAAATTTGAGTTCTTAGCGTTTATTTCTTTCTTTTTTTCCTCAAGATCAATTTATAAAAAAATGATTTTAATTAGATGTCTAACTTTGCTCACACGCACACAAATACTTCTAGTAAAAACTGTAATTTATTTGAATTTTCTCTTCAGTTACTATTTTTTATATTTTATTTTTATAGTTATTTACATTTTTCGTTCCATTATCATAAACATTGCAAAAAAGAAACAAAAGCATAAGGAAAAAATGCAGTGATTTAGTTCTTATATTTACTTTGAATTATTGTTTTTTAAAAACGTTAAATATGTATTTAATGCTTATATTATTTTTAAAATTCTTATGCAGTACTTACCTCTTAACACGCTGCTTGGAATATCTTGGGCGCAGGATAGCCCAAATGTATTTATAATCACAAGTATTGTGCTCCACAAACGGCTGTCCATTTTTTGCTTCACTTTTTAATGAAGAGTGTAACGCCAGAGTAAACTATTTGTATTCCATTACAGTCCGAGTAATTTGCAATCGATAATAAACAGCAGAACAGTAACAAAACACTTTACACTTTTTAAGTTTTTATAAATATAAACTGAAGTCCGAACTCGGATATTTATTTAGAAGTTACAATTCATATTTTTTTTTGTTCTATTCTTTACATATAATGTACATTAATAAAACATCGAAGAGAAAAGAAATCAACATTTTTTTAACATATTAGTAGGAAAGAAAACATACCAGTGGGCTACCATTTAAAGAGTGAAAGAGGAAAAAAAAAAGCTTTGAAGAAGATCACGTGATTTGTACGAGAGAATCTAGTTCTATGGAGATTCCCGTTTTATTAAAGTAAAGGATGGCGCCCGTATTGCATTCCACCCGGCTTTTGACGCTTGACTGCCATTTTAATGATATTTTTACAAACAATTCAGAAAAATGAATACGCAAATGACCATCAGGTAAATAACTTTTGAACTATTTTTTTTTAAATTTATTTTATTTGAAATAGCTTTCAAAACCCGCCATATCCCCGAAAACCAGCGCATAAAGTTTCATTTGGCGCAGACAGCACTCCTGAATCCGTTTTAATAGTCTGGAACTCTGATTAGTTTCATCTTTTCAATTTTAAACAAAGAACTTGATAAAAGATGCGATAATAAGTTTATTTCTATCTTCCGAAGATATACCGCTATATAAATCATCAACGAGTTAAAAATATATATATACTATTTAAATCATCTTAAATAATTTAAAGATTTTTTTTCTTTACGGTTATTTCTTTTCTTTTTTAATTTAATGCAAAAATATACTAAAATAAAGCGCTTTAAGCCTTTGCGATATATAACATAAAGCGCAATGAAGAGCGATATTAATTTGTTATTTAACTAAAATATATAATTAACTATATTAGTGTAATTTGCAGTTATTTTCAAATCAAATATTGTTTTTAATTTGTAGTATATTTTGATTTAATTTCTTTTGTTATTAAAAATTGTAGCTTTTTATTTAACAAATTATAAAACGTTCTTTGTCCTCTGGAAATGTAATTATGAAAACAGTAATAGGCTCTTCTAACGATTCATCGCCATCCCACTACTTGACAATGTAGCATCCCTAACGACGCAGGATCAAAACGCTCATCCCGGCAATTAAAATTGCATTTCAGGAAGCTGAAAGATGCTTTATAGTAGCATTTGTGATAGAGTTTTGATTTATTTTTGACAACTTAATATATTATTATACATTTTCAAAGATTTTTTTTTTTTTTTTAAAGCAAGAGATGAAAATAAATTTTTTTTTTTTTTTTAAAAATTAAGTAAAAAGAAAGAATTTTTTTTAAAAAATAATAAATTTCGTAAAAGCTGACGTCAGTGATAAATATGTATACGAAATATAAAAACAAACATTTGTTCCTTTTAATTAAATCAATAACTGCTTCAAAACATCACTGGATTTTTTTTTTTTTTAAGGAAAGCAAAAGATAATAGCAGAGCGGTTAGCGCAACTGGATTCTGATTATAAAATGGCGAATTCACAACCATTAGAATTAATAAGCTACATTACCGATAAATAGGTGAATTAAAGACTGAAAGCCTTTCTTAATGCTTATAATGATTGTCTTCATAAATTATTATTTTACGCATTCGTAGATAGATAGATAGATGGATAGAAAGATTGATGGATGGGAAGTTCAATGGATGTGGTTGAATTTATGGATGTGCGAGTAAATGAATGAATAATGAGATAGAATTTGATTATAGATAGATAGATGAATAGATAAATAGTTAGATAATTAAATAGATGGATAGGGTGGTAGATAAATAAATAGTATAGATACGTAAAAAGGCTAGAAGCGACAGAAAATAAGAAAGAGGAAAACAAAAAAGAGATAAAAAGAACAGCAAGACAGAGCTTATAAAAATAAAAGATATATATATGTCATTGTTTAATTACTGAAGATTATTTTTATTTCACAAAATATACTTAATATTTAAAAAAAACATCTTAACTCTTATAAAATGGATACATTATATACGGATTCATACATGCACCCACGCACGCATGCACACACACAGATATGTGTAAATGTTTTATTAGTAATTTCCAATCTTCCTGTTTTTTTTCTTCACGAGAACTTTTTGGTTGCTTCCCATAAATGATGTTAGGGTCCTGCGTAATTTACTGTAGTGATTAAGTGGCGACCTCTAGAAGGTACATGGCACCAGAACACAAACATGTCGTTTCCAGTTTTCGAACTTTATATGAACTCTCAAGTAACAAATCGTTTAATTATTTTTTCATCCATATTGCAGGATTGTCATTTTCAACTTATATTTTATAAGAACCAATAATTCGATCCCTTTTTTAAGAACATAACTAAGTACTAGCGAAAAGATTATTTAAAACATGAATACACAGTAAATTGCTATGTTTGATTTATAAATGGTAAATTTACTCTACCCACAACGTTAATAGAAACCAAGCCAGATAAGCACTTCAATGATTGCCACTAATCATTATTAAACTAGAGTTTATCCCTAGTCCATATATAAACTTTAATCTAGTTAAAGATTGATATATCTTTTTTTCTTAATTGAGTACACATGTATGGAGTAATTCAAAGTCATTTTTCTATGCCAAGTGTAGAATCTTTTATAGATTTACTTAATAATCTCCCCTCCACCACATATAATCTTGAAACATGAATAAAGACCGATGAAAAGACAAATGACCCCAAAATACATTTCATACAGGACCAGCAACAGTTGGCCCAGGTCACCATCTCTCATATATATCTTTTTTATATGCACAGTATTTATCAATAGAAAATTGTTATATTTTGAATTACTAGTGTCAAACCTACTTTACCTATCCACTTTGACACCATTTACTCTGGATAAATACAGTAATGATTATCATTAATCATTTATTCAACTAGAGATTATCTTTAGCCCAGATGTAAACTTTAAACCTCAGTAAAAAATTAATACATAATAATTTTTTATAAATGTATTAAATAACATCCACCTTCCACCCATTCTTTTGAAAAAATGTGAATAAAGACATGTGTTGAATCAGCATTCAATAGTGGTCCAGGTCACAATCTTCTATTCACCATTTATCATATTTTATTTACAAGTGCCACACCTATTTTAGTCGTAACATTAACATGAACCAACCCAGGTAAGTACTTCAATTGTTATCACTTATCATTTATTAAGATAAACAACTAAGATTGCATATATTTGCCTGTTTATAAAATCATTTACTACTAAATCACAAACTATTCTTTATATAATTAATCATCTAAACCTGTCGTGATCTTTTGTATTTGTTTGATGCATCCACAACATTTTATCTGTAAACATCTTTGAATTGGCATTTTAACCCCCACACAAACTATAATACACCCCATAAAATTATATCCATTCAATAATTAATGTAAAGGGTATTTTATAAAAATAAATCACAAGTTTTGTAACAACGTCACCCCAAGCATGAAACATTTCATAACATATATATGCGTTTTCTTAATATTTTATTAAATATATATTTCATGTAAATCCCAGTTTTTGAATTATTATTTCCTAGTTAATATTTAGAATTATTTTTTTTAGCGAATAGCTTCACGCTCGCAGATCTAACCGCTTCAGCTTCACCTATTTAAATAGAAAGTAGGTTGAAGTAAAGAAGGGTTCCCCTCTTTTTTTCCATAGCGTAAGCTTGTGGTTAAAACACCTGTAGAGGTCCCTACTATCGCATTTTATACGCATATTATCGAGGTTATAGCCTCAGTAAATATTATTTAGCTAATAACTTAACATTAATAAATAACTGTAATAAATGTAATTCCTGGGCTATTCTTATCTCGATCATCATCATCCCTCTGATCTTATGCTCTACTGCTATGCTTCTGGGCCTGGAATTAAAATAATTGTGCTGTATCATCGGGATTGTTGTTCATAGTGTCAGAGATTCGAAGAATAGGCAAATAGGTTAAAATTCAGGATTGCTTCAGACCTGTGTATCTCAAGCATGATCAGATTCCAGGTACTTTTGCTTGGATTTTTAGTCTTGTTGTGTGAGCAGATGTTTTCGACCAGTACAATATATATATATAATATTTAATGTTTTCACGGTTGTATGATATAGATAAATTATTATTTTTAGGAATAAACTGTGTGTTATTTTGCATTGCAAATCGATATTTCAATGAACTAGCATCCACCATTGTTAAGGTTTACTTTTGAAAGAAAAATCATTAGATCTCAAACAGTAATGTGACCGAGTGCAAGATGAGAAATGAGATTCAACTTGAAATAGTTCAGCATTCACAATATAAAGCTTATCAAAAATGTTTATTTCCCTCACTTTTTTCACATATTAATTTTAAGTTAATATTAGAAGACAGAGATAAAATGAGAGATTTCCACATAGCTGGAATATATTGAGCTTTGTCATCCCTATTTAAACCAGTTACTGGTTTAAATAGGGCTGACAAAGCACAAGGTATTCTAGCTATGTGGTACTGGTTTAAATAGGGCTGATGAAGCACAATGTGTTCCAGCTATGTGGAAACCTCTCATTTTATCTCTGTCTTCTAATATTAACTTAAAATTAATAGGTGAAAAAACTGAGGGAAATAAACATTTTGATAAGTCTCATATTGTGAATTCTGAACTATTTCAAGTTGAATTTCATTTCTCATCTCACACTCGGTCATGTTACTGTTTGAGATCTAACGATTTTTCTTTCAAAAGTCAACCTTGAAAATGGTGGATGCTAGTTTGTCGAAATATCGGTTTGTAATGCAAAATAATACAAGGTTTATTCCCCAAAACAATAATTTATATATATATATATATATAGCTGAGTATACAAACTGAATATATATGTGCTGAAAATATGTATAACATATATATATACATGTTTATTATTTATAAAATTTGATTTCAAACAATACAGACACATATAAGTGAGTATATAAATTGTATATGCATGATGAATACATATTTAATTTATATACATATAGATATTTAAACCTTAAATTAAACATAACTCTTTTGGTTGAGAGATCAGTGACTGTTGCACTTCAGGCATTGCTTGGTTTTCTGGAAGCTATGACACTTAAAAAAAAATTAAACATAACCCAATTTATATTGTAAACAAAGGAAGTATATCACTACCCCAGGATATAACTTAAACATACTTACATTTAACAAAGATCAAGAATAGAATGAATTCTTGATCTTTTTCAACATTTAGTCTTTTAAGTCATAACCTGGAGTAGGGTGATAACCCCTTTGTATAATATAGTTTATTTAACATAATTTTTAAAAATAAAAATATAAAAAATATAAATTTATTTTTTAATAAATTTTAGATTTTTTATTTAATAAGTTTTGTAAGATTATAACTAAAATCATAAATATTATCAATGTGCAATTGTATAAAAATAAAGACTTAAAAATTTCATATGATAATAATACAATCATTTATTAAGGAATGAATAATACATTTAAATCTATGAAAAATATAAAATTCAGAAATATAAACTTATTAGTCCATAAATAATAGTATTTCCACCTGACTTGGCAACAGATTAAGATTGCTAATTGTTCTTAAATTACTATATTATATACTAATAAGTTATTGCTAATTTTTTTTTATATTGTAAAATTGATTACTTAACTTTACATTTAAACTATTAGCTTACATATTAGGATTTGAAGTTATAATTGACTTTTTGTATTAGCATAAGTTATATTTATGTTTAATGAGGTTTATTTAAACTTTTTGTAATACTATTAACTGTAATCAGTTGCAAACTTAGTATCTACATAAACCTATTAGACTACAAATAAAAGTATATCACATTTATTGTTAAAAAGAGCTTGACAACAGAGATGTTATTTATATTGGTATATCTTTTTACTACTTTCAATAAATTTATATATATATAATATAAAAACTGTAAAGATATACTTTTTCCCTTTCACCAAATAAACAAATAATTGAACCTCACTTAACAATATTTATTTTTCATATTAGCCTTCGTTTAAATAATGTTTTTGCAAAACAAATTATTTTTTAACAAAATTCTTTTAAAGTAAATTTTAAACAAACTATTATAAGCTATAATTATTTATATTAGATCTGCTACATTTTCACAACCCTATCAATCTCCAATAACTTTCTAATCTTGGATTCTCAAAGACATATACACTGAAACTTACAAACTTAAATAATAAATTAGTCAAAAGAGACCATTAGTACATGTTTTCTCACATTTCCAAGGTTTAGAAAGTTATGGAGACTATATTCTATGTGAAAAGGCTAATTGCACCAGACAATTGAAAAAGTACATTTTTAACAATACCAAAATAATAAAAATGGACACCACATTATGATACTAAATAAAAACAATCTCCCCTTCCATCTGCACAAGATACAACATTATGCTGTCACATTCACGCAATCAGTAAATCCCACAATTTTACTTAAAATTCATAAAAATACTATTTATATAAACTCTGGCATGAAATTATCAAAACAGGTACTAATGCAAAATTATGCATATGACCAGAAATTCCCAAATGTTACATAAAATTAACAAAAAAAGTATTAACTTATATTTAAGTCTGCCATGGAATTACAAAATGGATACTAAAGCAAAATTACCAGGCAAAAAAAATAGTAATAAGACTACATTGTCAAATTAAATCAACTTAAAATGTAAAAAAAAAATTGCATGTGTATTAAGGCTGGCAATGAAATTATCAAAATGAATATTAAACCTAAATTGGCAAAAATATAATACTACATAAGCAAATTAAATCAACCTAAAATTAAAATATAGTATGGGTACTACACCTGGCATGAAATTATAAAATGGACACTAAAGCAAAATTGATGTAAAATAATACTAAAATATTCTTTCTGGCATGAAATTATCAAAATGGGCACCAAATAGGTAAATTAAATCACTTTAAATGAAACATACTTACCATGTATATATGACCGGAGTTGTCACTATGAAACAATTGTTTATCTCACTCCAGAAGTTTTCCAGAGAACATTTCTACTTTATTTTAAGGGACCTTATTTCCTTACATCTGTATTTTTTTTTCAAAATGGAGACTTAAAGAAAACTTATTTCTCATATAACACCTGCAGGAATCTTGATCAGAAATGTTAATAAGTAAAATATATTTGTTAAACAAAAAATAAAAAAAATAAATTAATACACTTTTAAAATTAAAACATACAAAAAAATTAAATTAATAATTTTTATCTTAATGAATAATGTAATGGACTGATTTTTAATATCTCATCCATTATGAAATGAGATGACATTATCATTATGCACTCCCCAGCACATAAATTCCAACAAGTACAAATCTAAGTGCTGCCATGCTTTTCCTTGGTGTTGTTTACTACACCTTTTCATTGAACCCAAAGTTTTTAATGTTCTGAGTGTGAACCTTAGTTTCTGAATTCACAAAATTATATTTGTGGTCATAAAAGTTTGAGCTTGTAATTAATAAGTTTTATGGGCTTTCAAAGAGTCTGACTAAACTGTGGAGCCCTCTTCCACATTTTTTTTGATGGCTTCTATAAGAGTTGCTTCTGTTCTGAAATCAATAGTGATGATGAAACACTCATCAGTCTCCTTGCACAAGCCAACAAACATCCACAGTTTGAGAAGTATTCATCCAGCTTGATTTTTTCACCTTGTGAAAAGGCTTTTGTCAATGTCAACGATTTTGTTAGGGCCTCCAATTTTAAATTTTTTATGGCCTAACACCACAGTGACACAAACTTCCTACTTATAGTTATTCCAGTTTATTATGGCTTTATGTGCTAAATCAAGCTCTGCTTTTCCCCATTTCTATGGTTGTTAGTTTGCGAACCAGTTGTAAATAAATCTCATCGCTATCATAAATGGAATTCTGGAACTCTCCAACTATGTAGCCTTATGAACACCTATTTTATAACTGCTTCCTTGAACATTATAATCTTATTGCTTGTCTGAAGTGTGTATGTAAAGTGACATTGTATATCCATTCAGACACCCATCTTCAGATGGCTGGATTCCTTTGCCTTGAAAGTATTGGACCATGTTAATCTCTGTAGTGGGTAAATTCTAAATTTTCACCATGTTGTACTGTAACAAAAAAAGAAATTGTAGTATGAATTAGTAAATGTAAAATGAAATCAAAATGAAAACTATATGTATTCACTTACTTTAAATCAAAAATAATATACTAGAAAATGAAAAAAAAACACAATTGGCAGCACTATGAAATAAAATCCACACAGAAACAAGGAAAAACACAGCAGAAGATGTGTCTCAATAAAATATGGACAATAAATGATGTGTCTAAAAAGCAGAAATTGATCAAAATTTTGAAAGTGCAAATTTATCATTAAACTTTGTCAGAAGTTTCTGTGTATACATTATTGTATGATATCAGATGAGATTGCGGGTTTATTTGATGGCATTGCAATGTTAAACACTAATCACAGATGTGAAAAGGCATTGCAGGACTAATACATAAGCACCATATAAATTTAATTTTAGAAAAGTAAATAAAAAAAACCTTATCTTCTATGTTAGCTAGAATACCTTAAGTCAAATAATTTTACTTTTGGGAAATATATGTATTCAAGTACGAGTGCGTGTGCAGCGCAACTTGTTCCCAAAAGCTATTAATACAAAATAGCTAACTAAAAATAATAAACTAGCTGAGTGCTTTCAAAGGATCTTGCCTTCATAATCATAGCTTGCTGATACATTTAATAATATGCAAATATGCTAATTCCATTTTTTTGATAAAGCAAAGCACGTGTCCTTCCTGTTTATGGCATCGTTGTCTCGTGAGATGAATAAAGCCTCTTTGATTTTTCTTTTGAGGTCATGTCTCTCTCTACACACGATTTTGGGATTGTCCAAAATGCACTCATGGTGACTTGTGCTCTGGTGCTGATAGAAAACTGAATAGGTAGAAGGATCGTTGCAAGCTCTATTGTATGAATATTTATGTTGTGCTAATCGTGTGGCCAAAGATGCTCTGCTTTCCCCATAATATGTGCCTTTACAATTATTGTTGGAACATGCAATATTATATACTGTGTGGGGGGTCTGTAACAGTGGAGTTTGATCTTTGGTGTTATTAATTAAATTGTTAGAATTTGGAGGGGTTTGAAAACAAAGCTGATATTTGTTGTTAAGGATGGAATGCAATTTCTTGTGTAAATTGGATATATATGGAAGCAATAATCTGGGTTTATCCTGTGTGATGTGAGAGTTAAGACATTTATTCTGTATATGTAAATTTTTTTTATCAACAATGGATTGCCTGAACCCTAAATTCAATAGGTCATTTCTGTATTCTATTACATTTGCTTTTGCATCTGCCTCAATTTTACACAACAATCTGTTTCTATGCAAAAAAAGATGCTAGACCGGATGATTTATGTGCTATAGGTGTGTGAGATTGGGGGTGTGTATGGCATCTGATTTCCAATGGTTTGATGGCCATACTATAATGGCAGTGGTTGTTTTCTCTTTGTATTTTGACATCAAGATATTTAACTTGTTGGTGAGTGTCTTCAGTTGTGACATTCACAACTAGTGCTGTGTTGGTTTCTAATTCAGCTTTGGTCTGTGTGATGATATCAGAGGTGGCAGCAATGAATAGGTCATCCACATATCTAGTGTATACTAGAAAGCATGATGGGTTTAGACTAGGTATGATTTTTCTCTCATAGTAGTTCAGGAAGATGCCGGTAACTACCCCACTCAGTGGTAACCCCATAGGCCAGCCTTGTTTCATGGAGAACCACTGGTTTCTGGAAAATGCCACAATGTTGCTGTCCAACCAACATAGAAAGTCATGGATGAAATTTACTTGAGGTTTAATTAATAACACCAAGGATCAAACTCCACTGTTACAGGCCCCCCACACAGTATATAATATTGCATGTTCCAACAATAATTGTAAAGGCACATATTATGGGGAAAGCAGAGCATCTTTGGCCACACGATTAGCACAACATAAATATTCATACAATAGAGCTCGCAATGATCCTTCTACCTATTCAGTTTTCTATCAGCACCAGAGCACAAGTCACCACGAGTGCATTCCAGACAATCCCACAATCGTGTGTAGAGAGAGACATGACCTCAAAAGAAAAATCAAAGAGGCTTTATTCATCTCACGAGACAATGATGCCATAAACAGGAAGGACACGTGCTTTGCTTTATCAAAAAAATGGAATTAGCATATTTGCATATTATTAAATGTATTAGCAAGCTATCATTATGAAGGCAAGATCCTTTGAAAGCACTCAGCTAGTTTATTATTTTTAGTTAGCTATTTTGTATTAATAGCTTTTGGGAACAGTTGCACCGCACACGCACTCGTACTTGACTAGAATACCTTATAACATAATATTTTTTCTTCCAACTATGATGTAAATGAAAAATCCTTCTAAAAACATGATGTAATTATAAAAATAATTCTTTTGTTTATTAAATAAAAATCTCTTTTAAATGTCTAAAAATAATCTTGAAACAAAAATTATCTCTAAAATCATTTCTGTTTGACAAATAAAATGTAAACAAGTATCACCATTTTGTGAAATTTGAGTTGGTAATTTGTAAATTATAAAAGCCATTTGATTCCATAAGAATTTCTTCAGAAATTAGAGCTTTGGAATATTAAGATATAAATGCAGGATATTTTCAATTTCTAAAAAGTATTTATCAATATATAACAAATAAACTCTATGGTGGCACTAAAAAAATTAACATTTGTAAGGATATAGGCTGGTTATATATTCTCTAAAGTTTTCTTCCATGGAGTAATAAGAAATAACATGGATGAAAATGAAAAGTGAAGTAAATAACAATAAATGGAGATTACTTAAATAAAAAGTGGATAATTGATATGATTGCGTTACAAATACTGCTTCAGAACATCAGAAAAGATCACAAGAAGTTTGAAGTAAAAATTAAAAAATAGAATTAAAATGAATATTAAAAAGATTAAAGAAATGTTCAAACAGTTTTTAATAAAGAAGAAAATAAAGATTGATAACAATGAATGAGAAGAAGTTAGCATCTATAAATATCTAAGGAAGATTATTAATAAGAATGAATACATAAAAATTGAAACTAATCTGAGGTTTAGTGTTTCCCGAAGGTTTGTGATGTTGATGTTCTAGTTGTATATATATACTGGACTATTTCTATCATCAAAAATGAGTATTGAATGTCTTTAGAAAAATGTAACTTTTATTTAAATATTCCAAATATATTCAACTGTTAGTAACAGCACATTAAACAGGTTAGTATATGCACACCATTTCAAGAGGTATTATTCTCCCCTCTTCTTCAGGGGTTGCTGACCTGACCAATGGCAGTACTAGCATGGGATTCAAACCTGGACTCTTAGATTCTTGAGTACTGAATTTTAAGATAATGCTGATGGTTCAGTTGGTTAGAGCATTACCTTAAA
Organism: Epiperipatus broadwayi; assembly: GCA_028023455.1. Lineage (NCBI taxonomy): Eukaryota > Metazoa > Onychophora > Udeonychophora > Euonychophora > Peripatidae > Epiperipatus > Epiperipatus broadwayi. Next base: position 3,256,917 of record JAQFVV010000081.1, on the reverse strand, counting down.
ATTTAATACTCAAAAATCTAAGGGTCCAGGTTTGAATCTCATGCTAGTACTGTTACTGGTCAGGCCAACAACACCTGAAGAAGAGGGAAAATAATCTCTCTAAACATTGTGCATATACTAACCATTTGATGTGCTATTACTAATAGTTGAATGTATTTGGAATATTTAAATAATAGTTAAATTTTTCTAAAGACATTCAATACTCATATTAGATGTATGGAAATAATCAATTATAAAAATATAATCAGAGGTTTCAATTTGAAAAAAAAAGTTCGGTATATACATATTATAGTGCTTATACATTGATCTAAGATTTGTATACAGTACAAAATTTGCAAACCACAACAATAAAAGGTAGAGATGTATGTTAAAATTAGGATCAACAAAAGCAAACTATAGAACTGACAACTCATTAAAAAAGCAAAGAAACTATAACGAGGTTGTTTTAGAAATGTCATTAGGTATAATGACAGAGAACAATCAAAGTCGTTAACTGCATTTTTAAAGATTATAAAAGATTAGATGATCATGTGTATGATGGAGAGATATGAAAGATTCAAATAAGCCACCAATTGAAGCAAACTAATAAACACAAAAACAATCTTGCAGCATATTGATAATTGTCTAAAATTATAATATATGTTTGCATGTATAAATAACCAAATAATTGATATTCTTCAAACAGTCAAGAAAACATAAATTTTGAGCCTCCATCTTGTGAGAAATATCAACAGTTTTTGCATCTCTGTTTCAGAGAACATACACTGATCAGATAAGAAAAATATTTGAAACAAAGTTTCATAGAAAAACAATAATCAGATTTTTTTATTTACGTTCTTAACTAGGACTAAGATGATTTTAAAATTTGATTGTTTTTAGCATTGGTTACACATATAAAGATTATTCAATTCATTACTTCTTTAATATTTATATTCCATAGTAGATGTGAACAAATAATGTCCACATTTAAACAACCATTGGATCATATATATATAAATGTGTGGATAGTTCTTGACATATCTGTAAATTAGTCAAATCTAAAAGTCAAATTAAGACATATAAACAGAATAGTCTGACCATTTTTGTGTAAATGTTCAAACATTTCAATTTTTCAGCTCAATCAAGAAACCCTATATGAAGTAGGCTTTTAGCGAGAGAGATTGGACTAAAATATTTTGTGCAAAATGACAGTTCAAGCTTTATAATAATCTTTAAATTATAAATTTATTTAAACGTTTAAATAAATTTATAATTACAACTTTAAATTATCGTAATAGATTTCTAACTATAAAATCTTTCCATTGACTCGTTGTAAATCGAAAGATTTTGCAAGTACTAATGTGTAATAGGAATTGTGGACTTAATCAGTGAAGTATTGAGTAGTTTCACACTCTTAGATCTAACTGATTCAGCTTCACCTATTCATATAAAAGTTGAAGTAAAGAAGGTGTTCTCCTCTTTTCTTCCAAAGCATAAGCTTGTGGTTAAGACCTGTAGATGTCCATACCTTCGCATTTTCACGCGCATATTCTTGAGGTTTTCAGCCTTAGTAAATAATAATCTTTAAAGAAATACAACAGTCAATTAATCTTACATGTGCACATATATTTATAATAAAATTGTTGTCACTTATGTATCTGTGAAAACGGTGTTTTAAAAAAAAATAATAAAAGGGATTTTGGTTGTCACATAATCAAAACACCATAGAATAAAATTATACTTTGCTTAAGTTTAGATTTTAGAATTTATAATTAATTAATTAAATAATATATTTAATGGTTCAAAAAAATGTTAAAAATTGTTTAATAACAAAACAGGTTTGAATTTGTAATAAAGAAAATTTATTTAAAGCTGAGTGCTTTCAATACTGAGTACTACAAAAGAAAAAAAAAATCAAGTCGGATGTCACATGACCTAATACTGAGTTTTATCATAATCATAGCATTAAGTGACTAAAGGAAGTTGAGATCGAAATTTAAAGTTACTTTTGAATATTAAATAATATATTTTATTTCGAAATTCGTACCCAAATTAAAAAACATTTGTACCAATAAATACAATATCAGTTTTTGCTAGTCTTCTTCTTTAAATAAATTATTAAATAATTTAAAAGTCAAAATACCTAGAGAGGCTTCACATCAAATTGTGTACAAAATTAATTGCAGATGGGTGAAACCCAAGTTAACTTATCTACAAGTCTTGGCCAGCATAAATATCTGTATGACTGGGCCAAGAAAAACAATAAATATTCTTCCATTTTCTTACATCATGAGTTGAAATCAGGCCATAGGTTTGATCTTTATATGGATGACATTGTTTGTTCCAAGAGAGATGACAGAAAAAGAAAAGTGAAGAAAGTGTGGTCATGCCATCAATAAAAAGGACTCTTGCACCCCTGTATTTAAAAAAATGGCAATTATAGTGATCGCTTTCATCACTAGTATGTAAATATACTCCTAAAAATTCAATTTTATGATAATCTATTATTTAATATTTAAAAGTAACTTTAAATGTAGATCTCAACATCCTTTAATTACATAATGCTATGAAGCATGATGTCAGCATGTAATACTTATATAAGGCTAAAACCTTAGAACATGCGCCTTGAGTGCTTAATTTTAGCAAGAGAAACCTTTAGATTTGCCTATATAATTAAGAAAAATAGGTTAGAGATAAGAGGATCTCTCTTATCTTTATAAAGTCGAATCTTGCGTTATGACTTGTAGAGGTCTCTCTTGCTAAAATTAAGCACTCAAGGCACATGTACTAAGGTTTTAGACTTATATAAGTAATACTTAGTATTGAAAGTGCCTGGCTTTAAAAAAATTTTTTTTATTACAAATTCAAACCTGTTTGTTATTTAAAATGTTTTAATATTTTTTGAACCACCATAATTATTGCAGAAAAACAGGATAAATTTTTTTTATTTTAGAATAAAATACTGTAATAATTTTAATTTGAAGTGGAAATAAATTATTTTAAATATTTTTCTTAAAAAATAATTTTTGATAATTTTACATTACTGTAATTACAAAATAAAATGTTTATTACTAGAATAAGACCTTAATTAAAGTCAAATGATGTGTATTAGTAGAATAAGAGTATATAAATTTGTTAACCACTCTTATGCAATTGTAATTAAATTACGAGGGCTAGGAATGCTAATTAACTAGCTATTGCAATGAGTATAATATCAAGATTAAGATATCAAGCTGATCAGAATAAGGTAATAAAAACCTTTATTCTTAAGCTTTTCTTACTATACTTCATAATACTCATAATTAGAATAAGATTGATAAAATTGAATAATTAAAATGTTTGAATAAAAAAAATCAGCTATAAAAAATATGCTAAGTCTATTACATAATTTATCAGTTATAGTTATGATCTGAATAAATTTCTACATGTAGTAAGTTCTATTAGAGAGATTGACTCATTTGCAATAATTTCCAATGCATTCTCAGAAGGATAATTACCACACCATCATGATTTATCATGTGATTAATTGCCTATCTTAAGAGAAAAAGAGAGAATTTGAAGCTTTTTAATCAAAGGCATTAATTATGTAAAAAATTATCAAAATATGCTAGAATAAAAATAAGAAATTGAGTCCTGAATGGACTTTGTTAATAGGACATTTTATTTTATTCAGGTAAATTTGCTTTAAAAATCATTAGAAAGAGAGAGGCTTTAACCTTTTTTCACATACACTTAAACCCTTGGGTAATAGCCGAACAATGTAGTTTTTACTACAAGATGGCACTACTATATGAAGAGTTTTGCTGCTTTGTTTTGAATTGTTTAATAACAATTATGTGCTAGTATGAGATAGTGATCATGTGATGTTTAGTGGTTTAACACCAATCCTGCCTAATAGAATAATGGTGGCTATGGTTGTTAAAGAGCCAAAGTCACCAAAATTTATGGGTGCTGAATTGAGTTCAGACCCACATGACTATATAAGCTATTGAGCTTAGATTGAAGATATTAACAATGTTTTAAATTTCATTCTCATAGTTTTGTAGTAAAGTAGAGATAAAAGGTGGGTGCTGGAGGGTTGCATTAGATCCCAAGATCTAGGTGCAGTGCTCTCAGATCCAAGGCTCCTCACTGATGAAGGCCACAAACCAGAAACTAGTCTGGGGATATTGGATAAGTAGGCACTAGATAGGGATTTTATGCACAAGCCTTCTGGCATCCATTGATTGCTCTTGTTAGCACAAGATGGCACTACTATATGGAGAGTTTTGCTGCTTTGTTTTGAATTGTTTAATGTAGTTTTTGACTATAGACAGACCTCTCAAACTCAAAACAAGATAGAGATTTTGTAAAGATAAGAATAACCATCTTATCTTTAATGTAAATTGTTACATATATAGGCCAATCTGAAGCATCTGGATTTGAGAGCATGAAGAAAATAGTGAACTTAAAAAGTGAAGAGAGTAACAACTCAATGCTCTCAAATCAAGGTCTTTCAGATTGGCCTATTATATGTAAGTGAGAAGATAAGATGTTTATTCTTATTTTTATGAAGTCCCTATCTTCTGTTGAGATTTGAGGTGTCTCTCTATAGTCAAAAAGTACATCATTTGTGGAAAAAAGATAAAGCTTTTTTCTTTATAATTACTTACTGCCTGTGCACTCGATAAATAATAAGAATGATTAATAATATTTATAATTATAAATTCATTTTAATTTGGCAATTTAAGTATTTTTAAAAAAAGAATATTTAACTTCCTGTCATTATCTTATAATTTTCATTTTTTTCTTGTTGCAAATGTAGAATATTTGCATAAAATTATAAATAAATATTCAAATGAATTTAATAATTTTTTTGAAAAAAAAATTAATGTATTGCATTCTAATTTTAAAATGTTTCAAGTTAATATTTCATATATGTAGATATATAATAAATCAACTTATGTAGACATCACAAAAATTATTTTAAAAATATTTTCAAGTCATTTTACTTCCATTTCTTAATAATGAAGCAAATGAAATTTAAAAAAGGGTTGGGTGGCATATTTTTTTTATTAAAATAAATTAAAATTTATTAGATGCAATTGAATGTGTTTATCTGTACATAGCTATATTCTTTTTACACTGTTGCAAGGCAGTCACTCTGTATAGCTTGCTGTGGTCCAAGTAGAGCTTGCCATTGCCGCCCTTCACTCCTCTGGGAGGGTGACCCTAGCCCAAGTTTCATGAAAAAGCCAGTCCGGAGCCAGAAATTTATCTCTGTTCCTGAGCTGTTGGTGACACCATGATTGAGTGGCATATTTAACCAAAGAAATCCTTTGATCTTGGTAAAAATTTCAGAATTAATTATTTAATTTAACCCTCCGGTGTTGCGATGGATGTAATTGTCCCCCCTGGTGAGAGTTTTGTAAGCTTTTAACTTTTGATTTTAGTATTGAATTACTAGACATTTTTATTTGCAAGCTAAATTCTTAAAAAAAAAAAAAACATATTTGAACTTTGCAAAAATTGAAAAAATAATATCTTAACAAAAGCAACAACTGGTTTCATTATTCAGTGGTCAAGAGGAGCAGATTGGTTTCATAAAATCAGCAAACTTTCTTTTAGTGATATTTGCATTCAAACTGTCAACAAATAATTGTAAATCTCTGACAAATCTATCAAATTATGCTTTAATGTATTATTTTTTAAATAATTTTTACAGTACTCCAATATATACTAACAGACAGTAGGTGATGATATATTAGCAATCATTTGGAAAAAGCTTGTTTATAAGAACTCTGTAATTCACTGTGTTAATTTTAATTAAGCTAGCATTTATTATCTTTTATTTTTTAAAATAAAACATTATGGGTACTTTTGATTTTACATAATGAGTGATCAATTATTGTGCAAAAGTAATCATAAATATTAATAAATTTTGGAAAATAAAAAAATCAAGTTTTTATTCATTTTAAAAAATAATCTAACAAATCATGCAAAATCTGAGAACAATGATGGAAACTGCTCAAACATGCCAAACATGTTTAAAAATCTTTATAGTCATTCTACTTTTGACTATTACTAAACATCACATGATCACCATTTCTTATGCCTGCTCATAACCATTATTAAAACAGGCAAGATGCCAGAAGGCTTGTGCATAAAATCCTATCTAGTGCCTACTCATCCAATATCCCCAGACTAGATTCTAGCTTGTGGCTTTCATCAGTGAGGAGCCTTGGATCTGAGAGCACTGCACCTAGATCTTAGGATCTAATACAATCTTTCAGCAGCCATCTTTTATCTCTGCTTAACTACAAAACTATGAGTCTAAAATTGAAAACAATATTTTCAATCCAAGCTCATTAGCTTATATTAGCTTATTTAGCTTAAATTAGCTTATCTTTGATTATCCTGACATCTTTAATTTTTTTTAAAATTAAAATACCAGAATAAAATATATGTGAACTTTGTGTTTTTTTAAAAAATAGTGAAATATCTTAATAGATGGTTGTACAAGAAAGTTAACTCCAGCACTTATTTTCAATTTCTTCATACAAAATCATCACTTTGATAAACCATTTGACATAAAATCATAAACAAGTTCTTGCATTTTTATTGGAATCATTAATTTTTATGCATTATTGTTAATTTCATTATGAAGAGGAGTGGATTTATTAATTAGTATTTCTACTAATATAACAAGGTATCTAATAGATTTTTTACTAAAATCTTGTTTCATTCATATGCTTATGGAACAGTTTCGACAAGGAGTAACTAACCTTCAGGACTAATTACTGACTAATAAAATTCAATGCAAGCACATATTATGCATGCTAATATACATAAAGGCAGTCCACAACTATGCAATAACAAACAATACCAAGAATCTCAATCTGTTCATGGTCAAAATAATCTTTGTATATATATATATCCTCCTTTGGGATGCATCAGTCTGTCAGTTTACTCTGACTCTTGGTCTAGGGCAGTTGTTCTAGATTAAGTGCTTTCTAATTAAGTTGATTTAAATGGATAACTTCACACATTTAAGATTTCTATTTAAACATTCATTATATATATATATATATATGTGTGTGTGTGTGTGTGTAATATACAAATCAATATATATATATATCAAAATACAGTACAATTTATATAAATTATAATCTTTTAGAAGTACTTTCGACTATACACTTTGTAGTCTTTATCAACTATATAACATTGAATAATCAAAACGAGACAAGCCTTAACAATACCCATAGTTCAATTCAGATTTCCCACAATTCTGTTATCTTAACATTTGATGACTGGCGATTCATTAACATTTGACGATTTCTTGAAATCAACATAGCCTCTTTTATTTTACGTTTATTATGACAACGTTCAATTTGAATAATTTTCATATTTTTATAATCAAATTTAAATCCATATTGACAAGATTTATTATGATCAAATATAACAGATGATGAAGGTTTATTTACATCTGTTCCATATTGATTCTCTTTTTGAATTCTATTATATAAAAGCATATGTTCTTTTATTCTTTTCTCAAATGTACACTTAGATTCACCAATGTATTGTATGCCGCATCCACATATCAATCTATATATAATAGAATTTTGATTAAACATTGAATTTTGAATTTTAGAATTATTAAGCAATCTATTTATGTTATTTGTAGAGAAAAAAGCAATATGGCACAAACCATTATAAATTTTCCTAATAAACTTGACCTGCTCATCTGATATAAATGGCATTGAAATCCATTTCATTTTGATATTTTTATTTTTAATTTTATTATAGTGTTGATTTCTTTTAAATCCTTTAATAATATTAGCAATAGCATTTTTATAATAACCAATTTTCAACAAGTCATTAACAAATAAATGTACATTTTTAATTTTATCACTAGAATATTTGCATAATTTTTCATTTCGAAATAAGAATGATTTCAATCCAGACAGCTTATGACACATAGGTACATGTGATTCATATGGAATAAAACCTCTAGTTTCAATTGGTTTAATTAACATAAGATAATCCAAACTGTAATCATTAAGAGTAACTTGAATATCCAAGAATTTTATGGAATTGTATTTCTCTTTAGTTATAACCCATTTTATATCCTTAATCTAATTTAATTCATTAAATAAATTGATTATTAATTCTTATTTTCCACAAATAAAAACATCATCCACATATCTATGATATACTTTAATTTCTTGATATTTCAATTGTTTTAAAATTTTACTTTCATATGTTGATATAACAAAATTACAAATTTGAGCAACAGCAGGAAGACCCATTGGCCAACCAAAATTCATTTTATAATATTCATTATTAAAATTAACAAAAATATTTTTATCAATAAACTGCAATACTTTCATAATAAAATTTATAATATCAGACTTTACATTTTTTGAAATAAGAGCATTATAAATAATATTAATTGACTCTATTCTATCTATTGATCCATACATTTCATTTATATCAAAAGTACAAATTGTGTCATGTAAATCTATATTTATATTCTTAATTTTATCTACAAAATCAAACGATGATGAAACAGTATATTCTCCAAAACCTAAAATATCTTGAAGTAATAATTCAATATATCTACATGTTTGATAATAGTATGCACCACCAAAATCAACCATCAATCTCAATGGATAATTTTCTTTATGTAGCTTTATATTCGAACTTTATTTATTACATATATATATATGCCATGAATTCTTTTACTTTCATTCTGCTTATTGGAATCATTATTAATATTTGTCCTATTGATATCTGCACATTTGATGATCATTATTATTCCAATTAAAACCATTACCTGTTATATATCTGATCACTAAAGTATCATAAGATCACTTTTTTTATTCTTACACAAGCTGTTTGAACAATAGAAAACTCTTTATACAGTAGCCCCTGTAGGCCATAGTACTCAATTGATGAAAGAAGGTTTGTGCATAAAATATCTATCTAGTGCTTACTCATTCAATAACACTAGACCAGTTTCTAGCTCATGGCTTTCATCAGTGAGAAACTTTGGCTATTGGGGATATTGGATGAGTAGGCACTAGATAAGGATTTTATCCACAAACTTTCTTGCATTCATTGAATACTAAGGTTTACATTGGGTAGCACTATGGCATGGAGGGTTTACTACTCTTATAATTCTGAACAACAAAGTCCTTTTTGATCATCATCAATAAATGATCCTGCTTCAACACCCTTAATCCTGTTATAATATATATTCTTAGAATTTTGATAAGTATGTAAATAAAGTATTGCTTTTAAGAATATAACTTTGAGAATATAAATTTATTCAAAGAGCAACTGAGTCTGAATATACTACTTCAAAAATTTGCAATTCAGACTCCTAATAATCATTTAACAGATTTTCAGATAACCCCTAGGTTCTCACAACAATGTCAGTTCTTTGGTCAAACAACAGATGGCCATTCTGATATCCATTTTATTATTTACTGGCTTGTTAACATTATTAGAATTTTCATCTTTATAATTATTTGAAACTGTAAGATGGCTTGATTAATAATTACAAACCTGTCATTTTGTAATATTTTATCCTTTCAAATATCAATGTTTGATTTATTTACTACATGGAGGTCAAATAGAACTGACCTTCTGTTCTTTGACCAATAGATCATGATTGTTGTGACAAATTTGATGTTGTTTGCAAACATCTTTCAAATTCTGACATTTCCTACTGTTACATCTCATGAAAGGTATTGAAAATGTTCAATGAATTTTTATAAAATCTTTTTCTTTATACTAAAATTCAATAAATTGGATTTTAATTCTTTTTAATTTAATTTTATAAATAAAATATTTTAAAAAATCATATTTAAACTTATAAATAAGATCAAAGGATTTAAACATCAACAATGTTAGTGTAAAAATCTTTCAGAAAGTGAATAAATTCTTTTTTATTTTAAGATTCTGTTGTTTTTTTAATGTAAATGAATAAACATGGATTTGTGATAAATTTAGGAAATTCGTTTTTAAAATCTGATATTTGTTTTATAATTATTAAAATATTTGACAATCTTCTGGAACCATGTAAATTTTGACAGGTAACGATTGACATAATCAGTTTCACACAAAACTTGGTCAAAAAGGAAGGAACCCCTTAAAAGATATTTTTCGTATAAGAACAATGGTAAAGATACATATTTGTTAACTGTCTGTAAGTTATTGATTTCTTTAAATGTTTTTTAATTTAAAAATCAATAAATGTACTAAGAGAAAATTTACAATATTAAAAAAAATCCTTTGCTAAAACAAGTTGTCATGATGGTAAAATAGTGATCCAAACAATAGAACTACATGCTGTCTCTGAGGCAAGCACCCAATAATTGTCAATGAATGTGAGAGAATTAATAAATGATATTACTATTTTTATTAGTCATTCATTAGACTAGAGATTATCCAATAATGATAATATTTCTGTAGTATATTGGATAATCTCTAATCTGATAAATAACTATTAAAAATTATTAATATACTTTAATTATAGGGTCTGTGTTAAAGTTGTGAGGAATTCACATTTGACACATCAATTAAACTGTAATAATTTGCTATCTATATATATACTGCACAAGGATAAAGATATTTATATATTGGACCATTTTCATCATTTAATATGAGTAGTAAATGTCTTTAGAAAAATTTAACTTTATTTAAATATTCCAAATACATTATACAATTAGTAATAGCACATCAAACAGATTAGTAAACACACAAGGTTTCAAATGGTATTATACTCCCCTCTTCTTTAGGTGTTGGTGGCCTGACCAATAACATTATTATTATGGGATTAGAACCTGTACCCTTAGATTCTTGAGTATTGAATTATAAAGTAGTGTGTTATCAATTGAGCCATCCTGCCAAAGGCAACAGTCAGTAGAAATTTTATATACTTATCTATGAGATTCCTCTTGATTTTTCCTAAGAGCAAAGTTGATTAGTGTTTTCCGCACATTATGTATACTCACACTAGGTTGACTTATGGGATTGTTTGCCATTGTCATGTGAGCAGCTTCTTTAAATTTTTTTTCTTTATATCTTTTTTTTAATCCAATATTTTTGTACTTTCACTACTGAACATATGTTCAATGTACATACATATTCTGATACCTTAGGTACATCTGTTTTCTCTCTTCTAATCATAACTTTGTGTTTTTGCAAGTGCTTTTCAATGGGATGACTGGTATCGCCAATATTTGTTCTTCCACATTCATATGGTATTTCATAGTTGAAGTGTTTTCTTTTCAGCATACTAATGTTTAGAAAAGAAAACAGATGTGTCTAAGGTAGCAGACCATGTATGTACCAATGAACATATGTTCAATTTGGAAAATACAAAAATATTGAATAGAGAAGAAATGGTACAAAGAAGAAATTTTAAAGAAGCTATTCACATGACAATGGCAAAAAATCCCGTAAGTCAATCTAGTGTGACTATACATAATGTATGGAAACCATTAATCAACTTTGCTCTTAGGAAAACATGAAGAAATTATGAGGAACCTCCTAGCTATGTATATGAAATTTCTACTGACTGTTGCCTTTGGCACAATGACTCAGTTAGTTAGAGCACTAACTTAAAATTCAATACTCAAGAATCTAAGAGTCCATGTTTGAATCCCTTGCTCAGGCTAGAAACACCTGAAGAATAATACCTCTTGAAATATTGTACATATATTAACCTGTGTGCTATTTCTGACAGTTGAATGTATTTGGAATATTTAAATAAAGTTAATTTTTTTAAAAGACATTCAAAACTTATATTAGATGATGGTAATAGTCCAATATAAAAATACAACTAAAACACCATCATCATAAACCTTCAGGAAAACAATAATAAAGATATGTCTAAGAGATTGTGATCTGAGCCAACTGATAAGTGCTGTTTCAGCATGAAATGCTTACTTTGGAGGTCATAGAGCTTTTTTACATGTCTTTGGTCATATATTTATGATTATATATCTTTATAAAGTGTCAATGGTGGATAGAAATCAGTTTTTACTTTGCATGAGAGTGGTGTAGTGAAAATTATTTTTCAGAAATATTATTCATTAATTAATAAAGAAGTTTTAGCCATCTGACTTGTGAGCTATTAGAATAGGAAGTCCATGGTTATGTGCTTCATGGATTGTTGTCAATGCTTTCCTGCTGTCACAAAAGCTTGCAAACTACTTAAAAATCTTCTTGAGACTTATGACTTCACTGCTGTACACAGTTTGAAGCATTTAAAACTTTTTAGCAGTCATTTAAACCAATTAAAAGCAAATTTAGCACATTCCACCATGAATTAATTATGAAACACTACCATATTTTATGACATAATTCATGATTCAGACATGCTAATGCCTAAAGTGTTTATGGTGAATAAGTGAATTATATTGTTATGTAGTACATGCATTACTACAAAGATGGCACTGCAGATAACATGAAGAGAGAACCAATCATTTTTTACTGGGACACATTATGTTATGCCATTATGTAGTACATGCATTATTACAAAGATGGCACTGCAGACAACTTGAACTTTGGGACACATTATGTATGGGGATTCTTTGTGATAAGATTGACTATACTTTTGTTACAACAAAATTTCACAAAGACACAGTTGAAATGACTGATTATAAAAATAATCATGTGACTTATAGTATTTTAAAATAGCTTTCAAGTTTCTTCCTTCTCTATTTACGTAATAGAATTAAAAGTCTATTCAATTTTTCATTTTCACTATGAAATGGCTCAAAATCATCATTTGATTGATAAGAATTAATAAAGTCAAAATTGTCAAAAAAAAATTATACTCATATATTTACTTTTTACCATACCTTTTTACAATTCACTATTGATAGTTTTGATTGCTCCAGCAATCTTCTTCAGAGCATCTATTTGCATTACCAAATCTCAAAAGTTCTGAAGAAAATTGCTGGTGCAATTGAAACTGTCAATAGTGGGTTGTCAAAAAGCATTATAAAAAGTAATAAAGAATATAGATGATATTAATATTATATGGATTTCACAATGCAATAACAAAGATAAAGTTAATGAAATCATGCTCATATGGTCTTCTCATAATTTCAACTTTCAAAATCAAATTGGTCATAATTAAGATTAACATAGTGTTTCCATAAAAAGATGAATAGTGGCAGATTTCCACTTTTAGCTGCCTACAACACCACCACTAAATGAATTCATTGTTAGGTAATAACATAGTTTAGATATTCATGACAAAACATTTAAGATACTAGTGTGACTGAAAATGTGAAGAATGGTTCATACTGTAACTCGTGATGGAACAACATATTAACATCAAATTTTTTTTTCATGTGTCATAGCATCAGCCAGAAAGTGAACCCAGGACAATTGCTTGTAAGTCAGCTGTGCTGACCACTCAACCACCAATGTTTGACCAAATTTTATTTTAAATGAAACACAACTGCTACAGAAATATTTGAAATGATTCAAACTCTGAGGGACAGTACAGTGAAGAGGTACAAGAATATTTTCAAGTGATTTTCAAGATTTGTTGATAATAGGGAGAGCTTTGAAAATGATATGAGACAACTCACACTGTTACATTCATGTCATATCTTATGATCCGGATAAACTACCCAGTTCTTTAAAATTTTATGGTAATTAGCTAACCTATTTGCTTGTATAACACAAGTGTTAATTCAGAAATGGCAGTGCAATATGTTTGGAGAAGAAATCAGTCACATGTTTCAAATACACAGCTGATTATATGAACTCCAGATGACCAGGTGAGCATAAGTTTCTTATTTGAAAGATATGGATACTAAGAGAACTTGTTTGGAGACATTTTTTACAAGATGGAAGCTCAGGCATGGTAATAAATTTTAAATGAGGGTGTAGAAGATCTGAATGATTTGATTGGTTGCAGATATTTATTAACTTATATCTTAATTGAAAGTGGTAAATAAATTTCCCTTCAGTGTTTAAAGTCTAAACTTATTTTAAAAATATTTTACAGTTGCTGAGAATTTTCTAATAAATATTTCAGGCAATGGTGATTAAAAAATATTTATTTTCTCCCTTGATTCCAGGATATTGAATTTTCTCTGGTTAAATATTTTTGATTTGTTGTTACATTGCAATATTATTACTATGGTTTCACACTTTCAAGGGTTCTGCAAAGCATTGAAATGAATTTTATATACTTTTAAAGAAGGGTTCTCATGTATTAGATACTCTTCCAACTAGAAGCTATTTAATTTTCAAAAAATGTCCAACAATCTATATGTTCATTGTCTTTATGCAAATGTAAATTTTTCAGACTGGTTTTTCAGATGTCATGAATGTGGTAATGTTTTTTGAAGAGGTGAGATAAGTTAGCAAAGATACATACCATACTTCTAACTTTGAGGTCCAAAGATTCTTTAAGAAAATTTTTTAAGCATAAAGTAAATAAAAATTCTACTTTCCTGAAATCTCAATGATATTATATTCTGTATAGTTTAATGCAGGCAAAGAATTTCAGACTAGAGCATAAATTCAGGTATCGATTCCAACTTTGGAATTTCAAGCACTCAAAGATCTTATGAGCTCCCTTTTTTCTGGAAGCTTTGTAAATCAATATAAAATCTGTTGCAATAAATATTTTTTAAAAGCAGTAGGCAATCTAACCAATAATCTAATAATCTGGTAGTTAATCCAATAAAATTAATATTATTTATTGATAATTGTAAATAATAAATAATTCAGATTATATGTAACTGAACAGAAAATAACCAAAGCTATTAATGACTTGTATAATGTAAGATACAACCTGTCTTTTTATCATTTGTTCTTATATATGCTTGATTTATTTAGAAATTTTAAATGAGAGAGTGAATTTTATAAGTATTCAATAAATCGAATTCATTCCATCATTTAAAATTACATAAATGATCTAAGCATATATAAAAACAAATGCTAAGAGTTAGGTGGCGCCAGCTGCCTTTTGAAGAATTTATTTACATTATATAACCCATTGGAAGCTTTAGTGACTTCCTATATAGTGACAATTGTATAAAAATAATCCTCTGACAGATGTTCATTGTAACTGGATGAGCAGTAGGTATTGATTTAATTCTGATATATTCTTCTATAGAATGGTGACTATGCGGAAGATAAGCATTCACATGACATTCAAAGAATCCAGATATCATAAATGCTATATAAAAGTAACAGCAGTTTCCAACTTATTTTAATTAATGAACCCTGATCATCATTCTGATTAATTACCAAAATGAAAAATAATTTATTAAAATACAAGCATAAAAGAAGATAATTAATATTAGCAAAGCAATATTAATTCAAATTGTTATCTAGTAAAGGATTGAACCTTTCCCCTTCAATATTGGGTCAAAATATAGTTGGTAAACAGTGGTCTTCTAATATCAGAAGTGCTATCCAATATCTATATTTTATTTTTGTTACTATGTGGACTAAAAAAGCATGCATATTAGAGGTCAAAGCCAATTTTATTATGGAGCCCCAAATTTTTCAAAAATTAAAAAAAAATTCATTTTTTCTCCACTTGAATATAGTACTATTTTATTTATAGTTTCAACTAGCCTACAGTCTTCATCATGCTTAATTTTTTTGTACTGGAATACAATGCTTTTGTATTTCTTTATTTAACTAACAGTTTTGACTGATATACCACCTTCATCAGAATGCTTGCTTAATTTTCTTGGACACAAGATGAGAACTCTGTATCTGTGAAATTCCTGATCAATTTCATAATTGTTATATATTATCTGCACTTAGGTCTAAAACTATCTTGGTTTTCTTTATTCTTTTATCAATTGATAATCAGTTGTGTAATTTGTTTTCCTAACATAATAAAAAAAGGCATTTCTTCTTTTTCAACTCTACTGCCACCTATTACCATCTTGAATAATTGGTGTTTATCAGATAGCAGTCCAATTTAATCCCTATCCTAAAACAATTTCTGGCATTTACTATTTATCAATGAAAACTTAAAATTAAAATTTTTTAACACCTTGTTACCACACAACAGATGCACTAGAGTAGGGGAACATATGCCATTATTATTAATTTGTAAATAACTGTAAGTGTTGCTGTGTCAGTAATGGGACACCCATCATCTTTTTTCATTATTCAGATTTTTCTTTTTTGTATTTCCTTTTATTTATGGTTTTAAAAATAATTCACAGGTTTATGAATTTCTAAACTAAGCCTATCTGAACCTTGTAGATTTTCATATTTTAGCTTTGATTGACAGTTTTTTGTTTTGCCATTTTATGAATGATCCTCCTCTATTATCACTGGCTTAACTAGAATTTTTATGTCCCCATGCAAGATTCTAAAACTAAAATCTTTTTTAACATATATATGTTTTGATACTATTTGAATATTTTGTATTTATATGTGATCATAATAAACACAAACCTGCCCAATGTGGTTAAATATTTTATTAAGAACTTATATACAATATATATTTACATAAACATTTGACATGCCATTCACATAATGCCATTAATCAGATATATATTTTAATTGCTGTATAACTATAGTAGCAAAAGACTCCAGATGCTCTTCTAAGATGTGGGTAACACTTTTAGCTGTTTATAGCAGCTTGCTTTATGTCCAGGTATGGTGACAATTCCAAGCATACTATACTCGCTTGCCTTACATCTGGTTTAGTATGTAGAAGCTTCCAGTTTGATTGTGAATATGACCCACTGCTTTTGCAATCAAATATCAGGCAATCACTGTAATGTCATGACCTAAACCTTACCTCCATATAGACTGCCATTTTACAGCCAGGTCCTCTTTCTTAATGGGAGCAATCAGATTCATTGAACAACTTCACCTTATGGCCTGTTTTGTTTTTGGTTATTTATATTTTCATCAGTTTGTAGCAATGAATGCTGAATCTGATTAAGATGAGATTATAATCTGGACAAGTCCATTACCTGAGGGTAAGATGAACCATAACAAATATACATAGAACCAAAGGATTTCAAAGATTTAAGAGCCTATATGCAATGGCATATTTTACTTAATGATAGATATTGCACTGTTGTCTATAATTAACATTATTAACCAAAAGTTAAAATTTCCGAAAAGGAATTCAATATTGTTGGAATATTATCATTAAAAAGTGTACGACGTTGTTATTATTCTTTTAATTTAAAGCTGCTTTTGACAAATTTAATAAAATCGAGTTTGAATTCCATTTTTACATGATTAATAAATCTTTTCTCATGCTGGCCAATATGGATATGAAATATTTACTGACCATGAATTAAATAAAACTTGACGTAATAAATTTACTTCATATTTATACTATCAGTAGAAAACTAATAATTTAGCAATAACAATAACAAAATGTGAAACTTTGTTGTTTTTTTTTAAGTTAAAATCTAAATTTAACTTTTCAATTGAAATAAACTTAAATTCGTACAAAGGACTTTTTAAAAAAAAAAACTGAGATAGGGCGGGGTATTTACTGCGCAAAGGATCAATTCTAGACTTCAATTGTCGGAGACTTATAATTTGTAGTGTCTTCCGCTTCTGTTAGTTTCAACAAAAACAGTCGTCTTTAAAGAAAAAAGAAGTGGAATTAAACATTTGAAATAGAGATAAATTATTTTCCTGTTATCACAACAGACGTATTTGTCCTCCTAGTAATTATACTCTTATAGTAATTATTACTTTTTAATAAAGGGGTCTCATCATTTGACCTCTTTTAAACAAACATACGATTTTATTGAATATTTGCATTAAGTTTGTTCTATTTTAATATCAAGTGTTATTATTATTTTTTTATCTTTTACAATAATGTGCAACTATAGCGCATCAACGTATCATGATTACGATTTGAGTTCGAATACTGACCGAATAAGCAGATTTGGTATTTGTTCTCTATATTGCTGGTTTATAATTATCCTAGCTGACTGTAATTGGATACATTATATAACTATTTTTATCAAAACGGTAAATGAAGAATAAAAAAAAACTGCCGTTACTACTTTGCTAACCATCTGATGTTGGTCAGTAAATGGATGTTTAGATAAAAGTGGAAAACAGCTGTAATTTTTATGTCTGGTAAACAAATGTTCATTTTATTATCAGTGATTCTTTACAAAGATCATTATAATAAATTGAAAGGATACTAGTCTTTCATATGCGCCTACTGTTATTTCTCAGACAGCCATTCAGGTGTTAAACAGCGGTCTGACACATGTTCGCCTTGCAGCAGACTATTTAAAGGCAAAGTTTATTTTAGAATAGGTTTGAATATAACTTATTACTAATAATTTATTAAAATGTATAGAACAATTTCACCTTTACCTTGAAATACTTCCAATCTTAGTAAGTATGTATGTATGCTATTATTTTAAAGAACATTGACACAATTAAAAATATCTTTATATAGTAGAAGAGATGAGCTTTCACTATATATATATATATGTAATAAATTAAGTTTGATATCTGTATTTTTTCCAAAATATATGTAATATTCAAATTTATATATACAATATATTAATTACAGTCAACCTTCAAATATTAAAAGAACAGAATTGTGGGAGAACTGAGTTGAATTATGGAGTTATGAAATGATGTCTCGTTTTCATTATTTGACGTCATATAGTGACAAAGACTAAAAAGAATATAGTCGAAAGTACTTCTAATAAAATAAATAAAATATATGAATATTAATGTATTTTTAATATATATAAATTTGAATATTACATATATATATATATGCCGTAATAAATCACATTTAAAGTTAGCTCTGAAAATAAGGAATGAGATGTGTTTGTGGAAATACATCTACATAAATAATAAATCATTATATTTCTTGTATTGTGGTAATAAGAAAAATGAAAAAAAGGTAAACAAAATTAATGCCTACAGAATTGGACTATTGGCAAAGATCTTTGGGGAAATCAAAAAGACTGAACAAAAGATTGTAAAATAATTTTAAGAAATACTGAACATAAATAGTCTATAGTAAATAAAACCAGAATGAGACATTAGGAATAGTAAGAACATATATAGAGCATATCTCAGGAAAGATTACCAAAACAAATATTAAACTGCATCATATTAAACTGCATCATCTGTGTCATATCAATAACACTTCTAATTGTGCTATGACAGTTTGCCTTATGTCCTCTTTATGTCTAGCAGTTTCCAGTTCCAGAATAAGCTTGTCTCACTGCTAGGACATATAGTGTATGATGTGTATACTGCCATTCAGGTTTGACAAATGTTGTCTGGCCTTACCTCCAAATAGATTTACTATTTATAGTCAGATATCCATTCATAATGACAACAATCGAATTCCAAGAGGATGACCACCTATTGGCATGTTATTGCCATTGGATATATGTTATTTATATGTATAACTATTGGTCCCTGGTGATGAATGCTTAATTCAATCAAGATAGGCTGGAATCTGGACTAGTCCATTATTTGAAGGCAAGGGGAGATATGACAAATAGGAATAGATAAAGAAATTAGAAAATTTTCAGAAATATTAATAAAGTGAGGCATGGTGATTGACAATCAGGTGGCATTAAAACCAGTACAGACTGATAAAAAGAATTAAAAAGAGCTTCTTATGACATGCCTACAGTCTGACTTCAAATCTGTACCTAATGAAGTGGAATTTTTTAAAATAATTTTGAAACTTTTTTAAATAATTCACATAAGTCTACTTTTCTAACTATCCAATATTAGATAATAATGGTTATATTTTTATTATAATACTAATATCATCTATATTCTGTATTACTTTTTACAATGATAGTTTTTACTAATGACAGTTTTGATTATCCCAGCAATCTTCTTCAGAACTTCCATTTGTACATAAGTTCTAAAGAAGAATGTTGGGGCAATTGAAACTGACAATAGTGAGTTGTAAAAAAGCATTGTAAAAGATAATAAAGAATGTAGAGGATATTAATATTATATAGATTTGGCAATGCAATAATAAAGATAATAGTGAGTTGTAAAAAAGCATTGTAAAAGATAATAAAGAATGTAGAGGATATTAATATTATATAGATTTGACAATGCAATAATAAAGATAAGGTTATCTTTCTATTAATAGCTTAAAGAGTATTTCTTCTATCTTTCTTCCAATACAAGTTTTGTAAGCTTGAGTTCTCGGTGACTACCAGATGTAGTAATATTTAACCACTATCTCCAGTCTAGTTTTTAGCCTTTGTTTAATTAATGAGACATTGAGAGTCAAAACTGAAACAGTGACCTTCATGGATTTAGAAGCCATGTTTAATTTGTTTCTCACTATCAAGCTTTTGGATTGAAATTTATAAAAAAAAAACTACTTTGAATCCAAAACTACTTGCTTCCATAGCTGTAAAGTTCTGTCATGAAGTCAGTAACTATATACATTTTTAGGATTAATTCCAGATTTGAATCCCAATCCTTATTAATAAAGGCCAAAGCCAAAAAAAAAAAAAACAGTTTAAAGATGGAGATTAATTTGCAGTAGTAATAACTCAAACTTACACTAGATGGCACTAAATCAGAGAGAAGAATTTTTTTTGTTAGTATAGTAAGCTGGATGGGGTAGTATTGGTATCAATATTTATAACCCAGAAAACAAAGTGCCTACATTTAAAATATAACTGAGTTGATATGAACTTTTAAAAAATATCAAAAAATTAGAGAGAGTATACTTGTTTTATTATAAAACTACTATTATTTGAATTTTATATATTGGACAATTTCTACCATTTAATATAAGTACTGAATGTCATTAGAAAAATGTAACTTTATTTAAATATTCCAAATACATTCAACTTTTAGTAATAGCACATCAAACAGATTAGTATATACCCAATGCTTCAAGAGGTATTATTCTCTCCTCTTCTTCAGATGTTGTTGGCTGACCAGTTACAGTACTAGCATGGAAATCAAATCTGGACTCTTAGATTCTTGAATATTGAATTTTAAGGTAATGATCTAACTGAATGAGCCTTTGGCAGGATGGTTTCAGTTGGTTAGAATATTACCTTAAAATTGGATATTCAAAAATCTAAGGGTGCAGGTTCAATTCCCTTGCTAGTACTGTCATTCATCAGACCAGTAACACTTGAAGAAGAGGGGAGAATAATACCTCTCAAAACATTGTGCACATATTAACCTGTGTGCTATTAATAACAGTTGAATGTATTTGGAATATTTAAATAAAGTTAATTTTTTCTAAAGAAACTCAATACTTATCTTAGATGATGGAAATAGTCGAACATATAAATACCATTAAAATGCCATCATAAGACTACTATAAAAAAGTTATTTGAAAAAAAAAGGAATAATGTCCTGAGCATATTTAATAGAATGAAAGTCAGCTATTTCATTATTTATTTTATTTAACCGAGAGGTCAGCACAGCTGCCTTGCAAGCAAGCAGTTAATTGCAGACTGTTGTTGCGGGTTCACCTCCCAGCCGATGTTATGACATATGGAAAAATATTTATATAGTATAGTATTTTTTTTCTTTTTTTTTCCATAAATGAATTCAGAAAAATATATGTAAATGTTTCCTCCTCAATTTATAATTAATAATTATTATTTTAAAAATATTTTGTTTATACTATAATTGTAATTTATATATGCATACTATACATATAAAAATGCATCTGTGTTATATATATATGCATGTTTTTGTTGAAAAATACTGTATATTTGCAGTTCAATAAACAGTATATATTATTCATGGTGTACAATGTAAGCAGTGGGGGTTTGGAATAAAATGTAGTGGATATCGTGTCTCCACTGCAACGCAATTTTACTTTGATCTTTAAATCATTTAATATAGTTAAATAAAGTTTATTGAAAAATGATTTTAACGTAGATAAATCTGAAATTCACAGCAACAGGTTTTTATGCTATATTCTCTGTGTATAACTTCTATTAACATAAAAATTTAAAGATGCAAATAGTCAAAAATTGCAAAATAAATTTCATTTCAATTATAGAAATAATTACTATCCTATGAATAAATAAATGAATAAAAAACTCATTTTTTTAAAACAAAAAATATTTGTAAACATTATATGGAATACCTTACAGTGAAAAGGCAGCAAATATTCCTGCCATGGTTATAACCTGGTCTGTAAATTCAGTTCGA
This sequence comes from Epiperipatus broadwayi, assembly GCA_028023455.1. NCBI lineage: Eukaryota > Metazoa > Onychophora > Udeonychophora > Euonychophora > Peripatidae > Epiperipatus > Epiperipatus broadwayi. The sequence continues at coordinate 3,234,774 of JAQFVV010000081.1, read as the reverse complement.
AGGAAATTATTTTCAAGAGACTTATAATTTATTTTTCAATAGCTGAGCCATAGCTAAACTAGATAACTATCTGTTGTTGATCTGTAAATGGGTTTTAGTTATGTAAAATAAGGTAGAAAACCACTCAACCGCTCTATCTTCAGCAATTGGAACCTATTGAGTACTGTCTTCTTTTTCAATGAGAAGCCATTTGAGGAGGGGGGGGTCTTTGCTCCACGGTGGACTATTAACTAAATAGGCTGTTTTATCTTCACACATTATGTTGATTTTCTCAATGACTTAACAATAATCTTAATGTTATAAATTTGAGTTGTTGGCTCAGACATTTGGAATTGTAAGCTTGAGTCAAAGATACTCAGATTGGGTTTGGACGGGTTAATATGTTATACACACAAAGAAGAAAGTATTGTGTTGCTTTGAACTGTTTTCCCATCTATTGTTTTTTTCTAGTTCCAGCTTAACTAGTTCTTGAGCTGATTTTTAGAACAGAGGAAAAAAAAATTCAAAAGTTTTAATCTTATTGCTATGAATATTTTATGAAGAGAAAAAAAAAGAGTTCCTTTATAAATAGTTTAACGCTTGCAAAATATAAGTTGCAATTCTTTTTTCTTTTATAAAGAAATTGTTTAAATCTTATTTCTTAAATCTCAACTACTGCATATGGTCGTTTTATTATTACGTTGATAACAGAAGATTTTTTAGAATTTTAATAATAAAAACAAATCGTGACAAAGAAAGGCATAAAAAACAACAACTTTACCTCTGTATAAGTATCAAATTTATTAATGTACATATTATATTATCATAAGTTCTTTTATATATATATAGTAAAGCAACTGAATCCACTATGGGATTTCCAATGGTTTTTAATAAGGACATAAATAATTTTAAAGCTTATAAGACATGTAACGCTATTCATGGAGCAACCATCTTTTATCTAACCAAATAGAATTGTATTGAGATAAACATCATTTGCACGGTCATTTAAAATTATTCTTTAAAAATCTAGTTTATGAATTATCTTAATAATGTATTTGGACTTGTTTGTTCTAGAACATGCTTTACTATTCCATGTATATATTCTATCGGTCAATGGTACTATGTTCTGTGGACAGGCTCGGAGAGCACTGATGCCACATATTCATCCATTTCAGTACTTCATTCTCTTCGTTGCTCAGCTCTTCAATTCCACATAACTTTTCTCTTCTCTTATATCATGCAGCAATGTCAATTTCTTTCATCCCTTCTTGTTTCTGCTCAGCATTTTCTCCAAAATATCTTTCATTAAACTATTCTTTTTCCTTAATATATGTCCAACCCAGTTTCTCTTTATACCTCTCATTTCCTTGATCCCACTTATTTTTTCATTTACTCTTTTGAAAATTTTTTCATTTGTCATTTCATTCAACCAACTCATTTTTTCCCATCTTTTTCCATGAGCACATCTCAAAGACTTTCAGTCTGTTCCCAGTTATTTTTAATCATTGTCCACATTTTACAACCATATAATAGTATGTTCCACATGCTTAATTAATGTTTTCCTACTTTCTCTTCAAAGATCCACAAAATATTTTTTTTTCTTTTAGTAAATGCTTCCTTTGTCAGTTATTATTTTTCTTTTAGTAAATGCTTCATTCATCAGTTATTATTTTTCTTTCAACTTCATCTTCATTGCTTCCACCATCTCTAAACCATTTACTCAAATATCTAAATCCATTGCCTGTTGAAATATGTCATCATGAATTTCAACTTGCATTTTTGTAACATTTTGTCTTTTATAATAATAGTGTATTTTATAATAATAGTGTAATTTAATACGCTGTACGGGCTTACACACATCTGCATATATATAATGTAATATATAAGGAATCCGATCACAGACTTTCACACGACTCTCAACTCTCCATGCCATCTCATATGGCTGACTCACCTGATCACACATATGTTGAAAAGATAACTAATCACCAAGATTGGCTATCTTAATATAAATCTGAGCACTAATTGTATGTATGTGTGGAGATAGTAATCTGGACCAACTGATAATTGCGAGTTTAGCATGAAATATGTATATAGGTGATTATTTATCTTTTCAGCATGTGTGTGATCAGGTGGGTCAGAAATATGAGATGGAATGGAGAGTTGAGGGTCGTGTGAAGTCTGAGTTCGAATCCCTTATATACTACAATAATAGTGTAAATAAATAAAAATAAAAATTTGTACACTAATTTTAAAGATGTAAATTTTACAGGTAAATATTATTTTTCAACATGACAGCTGCCATATCTTTTTGTAGTGTTTTTTTTTTTTTTTACATTTGCTCATTTTCTTTTTTTTTTCATGTGTCAAAGCATCTGCCTGGAAGCGAACCCGCAAAGCTGGGATAACTGCTTGTAAGGCAGCTGTGCTGACCACTCTACCACCAACACTTAACTTATTCAGTAATATTTTCTGGTAAAATAAAAGAAATACGATCCAAAAATTTTTATAAGACTCATGTTGTGAAACCTCAGTCACCCCCCCCCCCAATCTAAATGAAAGTAAAACAGATGTTTTGCAGTATTGTTTTTAAGTCTCATACTATGGAATCTCAAATGAGTTTAATAAACTCAGTGTTTTTTTTAACTCTAAGCGATAAAGATGCTTTTTTTTTTCTCTTGTTTTCCACAATTTAAAATTTCATTAGAAATGTTCTAAAAGGGTAAAACTGATGAAACTAGCAATTTATTAATTAACTCTAAGTGCATTAATGAAGTGGTACTGCTAGTGATAAAATAATAGGAATTAATTTTTTATCAAATGACAAAAATTATATTCTGAAGTTGCCTATTTATTTAAGAAAAAATAATCTTCCATTCATGTAATAATAAAAAAAGAAAAGCAAATTCATTTTTATAGCTATATATATATATATATTGTAAGGGTCATATTTGTGCAGTCACACAACAAAATACAGAGTCCAGGAAAAATACCCCAAAGTTGATCTAGATGAGGTGGTGAGACCTCGAATCTGACCCAACTTCAACTCAAATTACCAGCACTCCTAGATTTAATAAGTCTCAATTTCTTCTGTGAGCTGGCTGAACAAAGGGAGAAGCATGAGACCCAGAGGCCAATTAATAATTTATTTATAATTAAAGATTACTCAACGTGCTATGATTTATCTAAATATGGCATATTCTGCATATTAATGATAAGAATTTAGATGGAGTTGGATTGCAAGGAATGACCTGGAACTAGTTATAATTTTATTTAACTTTATTACAATAAATGCTTAAATACTGGTTAAATAAAGCAAAGAACATTAATTAATTAATATTAGGTGTACCTATTTACACACATAAATATTACAGTAATGATGAGATAATGTTGATACAGCTGTCTCATCTTTAATATGGCAATTTGAATTTTATAAAACCATATTAATAAATCATGTCTGTTATTTTGATGCGCCAACTTTATTCTTTGGTTTGCCAATGTTACGAGCTAAAGCGTTAGCCAGGATGATTATTGCATACATATTATTTAATAGATCATCTAAAGAATACCAAGGAGACAATTGAATAAGCTCGAAATACAGATTCTTTATGGAAAACTAGATTACTGGTTCAGACTAATGCTGAACATGATTGTTAAGGCTAGAAGAACTGGTTACCCTTAGGTTTGACATCTGAAGACTGTGGCGCTGATAAAATACTAAAATAAAAGTCATGCTGTGAGTGAGTTATTATTCATGGGGCTTCAGTATCAAATACTTGGTACCCTATGACTGAATGGCTTGCTATAATTAAATGAGAACACTATAGCTCAGTTGCTCAGATCGGTTACTCAAGTGTTCTCGCCTTAAACTCAGTAATGTGCTTGGTTCTCTAAACCTGAATGGAAGTGAATGGGAGCAATCTCCACTACGAGCCCAGAAAATTATAGCAAGACATCAATACACCAATGGTGCTTAGTATGAACATCTTCACCACACAGATTAATACAAATGTGTATATATAAGACTTAATTATTTAATGCACCCAAATAGATGGTTTTTATCTGTGGAAACTAACTTGACTCAGCTCTTGGATAGCATGTAGCAATCATGCTAAGTAGAGGACTAACTAATTTATTAATCCAGTTAATATACTGTCATACTCACATATATAAGATTAACCTAGGGAGGAGAGAGTATATTGAACAGGCTTAACAACATTTAAAAATATACTTTTAATATCATCCTTAGCTATCATTTCACTTATAAGTAATAATTAACTTATAAACTGGTAGTTCTCTAAGTTAATTTTAATAAACATAATGCAATTAAAATGAATAAAATAAAGACAATAATGAGTATGTAGTGATCGGTTATTATCTAGTAGAATAAGATTTTGAAGCAGCAATTTATATATGCTAAAGAGCATTACTAAATCTTACACTTGTCTCTCCATAAAATTTATTAAACGAATTATTCACTGCCTTGAAATATTGTCGTATCATAACATATATAAAAATAACGAAAAAAGAAATAATTAAATACAGAAATTTATAGGCATGACAACAGTTTTAGATAATTTGAAATAATAACTAAATATAGTAATTGTGTTTAAAAAATGAAATACAATATTTAATATACAGGCAAGCTTTACAGTTTTAATTTAGAAGGGTTTAATTTAAAGAATTGATAATTAAAATGAACGTTCATTAGATTTACAATAGCTAGCTTAATATTTATATTAGATTTAAAAGATTAATTTAAAGACCTCTGCAGTTTGAAGAAATATTACCAATCTTCTTCAGCAGATTGGTTCTAGGCATTTGGAGTAGGCATTGTGACACTGTTCTCTGAATAGACTGTTTGTTGGTGTTGTCTTCTCTTCACAACAAGTTGTGGCTGGAACTCTCCATCCTGGTGATGATAATGATCACATGCCATGACAGCATGTAGGATGGGGTTAAAAAGGACCATTTTCCATAGGAACAAACAGCAAACCCATGATCCTCCTACTCACAGATGGTAAACTTCGAATAAGCATGGATTTTGGTAGCAATGCAGCTAAAAATTTTACAGAGTATAATTTTAAAATGCCAAAATATAGGCTATTTATACCAGTTATTAAGTCCTTAATTATATTTTTCCACAAGCTGGATTCACCACAGAGAATTCCATTAACTTGTTTACAACTTAGATTTTAAATTTGTAAAAAATTGACCTTTCTATTGTTTAATTTTTAAGTCATTTAAATTTAATTTAGCTTGGCCAACTCAATTAATTCCCAATGGGATTTAAAATAGTGCTGGTTGAATGAGTTTTGTCTAAGTTATACTTTAAAAATTATTATTGTAAAATTATGGATTTACAGATTTAATTTTTATGCATCTTAAAACAGTTGCATGTGGCATGATTTTTGTTGACAACATTTTATTTTAGATTTATAAATTTAGCAAACCTTTTTATAAACATTTTTCTATATATATAAGCTGGTACTATGTGAAATTTATACATATTGAGCTGGGTGGGAGATAATTGAATTAAAAAAATATAGAATACAAACAATGTTTACTCTTTAAAAAAAATTGTTAAACAAACTGTTGACTTCTTTTATATAAAATATGACAAAATTATTATAAATTTGATCTACTCCTGCTGCAATTTAGTATTTGCATCATACCGGCCCTTCAGACAGAGAAGCATAATACCCAGAGGGTACCTATAGCTTGACCGAGATTATACAAATTATAATCTATAGCCACATTTCCAAGCTACAGAACTTCTCCCACTGCTGTATTAAAATCCTGTCATTCAAAACACTTCATTTGTTTTAAAGTAAACTTGAGGCACCAGTTAATTACAAGAAGTAACTAACATGCACTGGATGATAGCTACTAGTTCAGCGCCTGAATATCCCAACTAGCTCAATTGAAAAAATAATATAATAAACTGCTTTAATTAGTAGTATTAGTAAAAGAATTAACCGACAAATACTAATTTCCAAAAATAATTTATTTTAAATACTAAGTCATCCCTTTCTTGCATAAAATAATAATTACATAATTTTCTGGGTACACACACATTATAAATAAACATAAAACATTAAATAAGTATAAGCATTAAAACATTATATACCTCACACACATATTCTGTCATATAAAACTGTTGGTTTGTATGGTTCGACAAGTTCTAGGACTTTCAGTTTATTATATTAACCTGCACATAAATAGTTCATTTTGGTTATAGAGTTCATTTCTGTTGACTCTGGATATCACAAAGATTGCAATGGCTACAGTAATAAATTATTGACATAATAGGAATGGGAATAAAGAATAATTAATATTACCTATAGGTTTTCAGGTACACATTCCTCTGGCTATATGGCTGCTTCTTTCTTCTGTGTGATACATATTGTACCAACAAGTTGGAATTTGAATTGCTTATAAATGTGGTACTTGCTGCATTTCAGTCCAGCAGACAAATGTTCGAATGGCTCAGGTTGTTAGATATTCATTGTGGCTAATTAGAGACCTTCAGATATTCTAGGATGGTCAGAGACTGGAGTAGAGTGGCATACTTCTTCCGATTAGCAACACGTGGCTTTCTTGGTATTTACAATAAATATAAGTTTTATTTACACAGACTGGAATAACACTGCTTAAAGATATCTGATGATGATGAGTTTTTAGGCCTATTTATGTGGCCCTCTTATTGTTCAGCTTGATTAACATTTAAATTAATTAAATTTATTAATTAAATTCTCATTGTTTAATTCTTTCAGCTTCAAGCCGCCATATTGAACTTTTTAAAATACTGGCCTGACACACAAGATTCACAATAACTTCAGTTTTAATTATGTTAGAGCAAAAACAATTACATTGTTAGAAACTAGAAAAACTAAGGAAAACAACAAGCATAAAATAAATAGTGATAACTATATAAAAAATAAGGAAAAAAAGAAATTTTCACAACCAAAACAATTATTATTTTATTGTTTGTTCATAATTTGAAAAGTAACATTAACTAAAATTGAAAATACATCTTCAGTGATAATTTTTTTATATTCCTCACAAAATTATCTTTCTAAACATATATAACATGTCTTACCTGAGTTAATCCACAGCTTCACAATCTCCAAAAGAATTCGGATATGACTTCTTCATTTTTATCTTGTACCCCAAATGTTCTAAATGTCAAAGGCGTCTATAAAGGAAAAGATTCATCCTAATAAAAGATACAAAAGAAATCATCATAGCAATTGGCTTCTTATCCATCTAAAACTAGAAATTGTAGGCTACTGTCTATATCACTGATAAAATGAGTTTCATCTCTTCATTTTATATTTTTTTGTGTACATCAGTGATGTTTATATTCTTTATGGACACCAGTAATGTTTATATTCTTTATGCACACACAAGTGATGTTTATATTCTTTATGCACCAAAGTGATGCTATCTTATTATATTTATTGTACCACATAGATATAATTTATTTGCATATAGTGTATTTGTTAGCTATAGACTTGAAAATAATGTTATGAAACATATAGCAAAACCAAAGCATGAACAAGAGTAAACAAAAACAAGAATCAGAATGTGATTATGTTTGTGTATTCAATGTTTGTATACATTTGATTATTAGTTTTATAACTGTTTATATTCTTTATGCACAGAAGTGATGCTATCTTGTTATATTTATTGTACCACATATATATAATTTATTTGCATACAGATCATTTGTTAGCTATAGACTTGAAAAACGTAAACAATAATCAGAATTTGATTATATATATGTGTATGCAATGTTAGTATACATTTGATTATTAGTTTTATAACAAATTACTTATAAACCTTATTATATAAACATAATTAATGATTTTCGTAATACATTATACTTTTTGAAAAACATTATTTTTATAATAGTATAGGTAGAACGTTAGAAAATTACATTAGATATGAATTCTATATGAGCATAAATAACTAACACACACTAATTACAAACTAAAATTAATAAAAAATATAATTTTATGAAAAAAATGTATATATAATTTTATGAAAAAAATTAAAAAAAAAAATTTTAAATGTTACTTACGGGATTACATTGAAAATCTATTGTAGGCCTTCTTTGTGAATAGCAATGGAGAAAATATCATTTGCAGCCCGTAAATTAATTTTGTCTTTTACTGCTTCATGATAAGTACAAATATTATCAAAAAAAAAAAAATTAAATACTGTGGTCGATTAAAAAATTTGCCAAAAATCCAAATTTTAACCGATTTTTTAAAAATAAACATTTTCTGAAAGCCACATGATTAAGCTATTGAAAAGTTGTATTTTGTTCTATGTCATGCTTATATTTTTACATCAGTAAAGAAAGAAATCAAAACATCATCTGAAAAATGAAAGCGGTGCACTCATAGCACTAAGGATGTCAAAGATGTTAACTGTAGCCATTGCTAATTAATTATTTCCATTCCATCTTGGTTTATCAGCCAAGCAATCTTTGAATTCAACTTAACTTTTATTTTACAAACTTCATTTTTTCCATTTTTAATTCAATATTATTCTTTTTATATTGCATGCATATATATTTTTTTCTTTTTAATGTATTTAAAAGTCAACACACACACTTTTTTTAAATAAAGGAATAGAGAGAAATATAGTTTTAAATCTTTTTTTATTTAGTTAATCCTACCCCCACTCACCACATTGTTTTTTTTTTATTATTTTAAACCAGTAAAACTTATACTAATAATCTGCTCTGTCTTTTCAACAAAATTAAACAAAACTTCTTTTTAAACCTTTACTATTGACATCGGACTTCTAACAATAATTATTTTTTTCTCTTAAATATTTTTGGAATAAAATTTTAATCTTAAAACTTTTATTATGAAATTTGTAATGCTTAAATAGTGGTATAATATATTTTTGTGATTTCCATGAAAAATAATGAATTAATAAATTTATACTTTTAACCTTTTGACTGTTTGACTCGTTCTTAATCGAGGCAATTTTTGATACATATTCGTTTTAATCGAGTAAATTTGACATCGCTGTAAATTGCTTAGTTTTTGGACTACGTTTACGGTTTTAATGTCATTTTTTAGAACGCAAAAAGTTTTATAATATACTGCCATCTATTGAATTATTTTACAAGTAAAAAATCAATTAATTGATGATTTATGTCAAACAAAAACTAAGCACTGCCTTTTCACATCTTTTCTTGCATCTTATTGGCTGTTGAAATTTTGTAAACAAAAGAAAATGGAAAAGCTCCGCCTTCTCATCATCTTTTCTTGAATCTTATTGGCTGTTAAAATTTTTATATGGCTGCCAAAAATTAAAAATTTACGAACGCTTTTGTTTTATTTTGAAAATGATAAACGAATGTTTTAGAGCATTTTAAAAATATTTTTTGATGAAATACAAATAAAATACAAATTATTTTCATATAATATGTCAAAAATAAATATTATTTTACAAAAATAGTTACGATTTTAGCAAGAATTATTTATTTATTGCAAAGTCGGGAAAAAAAAATCATAACGTGAAATTATGATTGCCGTTTCTTTTCATGTCAACCGTAACAAATATTTTTAAAATTAAAAATCAAAATTTATTTTTGAACAAACTTTCGTTTATTTTTATAATGTGAGAAATTACTAATATACTTTTTAAAAACGAAACTAAAGTGAATATATTTAAAAAAACGGTCAATAACTTTTGAAAAATTGATACATTATTTTGTGCATCGGCTAATTAAAAGCTTTGAGTGATACCACCTGCAGCGAATGAACAATTGGACAGTTAAAGGGTTAACAGATCTAATTTCTAATAGAGATCTTCTGTAATATACAAAAACCTATTGTATACCACAGTCAGTTCTCACATATACATATATATATATATTGAAACAGTAAGGTCTGCTTTGCAGATCTTCGTTTCACCTTTTCTCACCTACTTCCTACCCTCATACCTTAGTTTGAACCCCAATCTATTGTAGTGTGTCTGCAATACACTTATATACCGAAAATCCCGCCTAATTTTAAACCACGAGCACAATGCTCATATTATATATATAACTTATTCCCAAATAAAATAAAATATTATGAATTATGTATTTGTTCACATAATTTACATTTATTAAAAAGTAAGTTATATAAGTCGTAATTGCACACACACTATAATATCCATTTTAAAACATATCAAAATTGTAGATTGTTATTTTGTTTGGATCTATTTACAAATATATTACCATCGTAATATATTTTGATTTAAAATAAAATTCATTTAGTAAATATTAGTTTAGTGGATAGATTCAAATATTACAATTTAAAATAAAATAATTTTCGTTTTATTTAATAAAAATCATCCCAAATATTTCTGTTAAAATAAATGAGGGACAATAGTTTAATTATATAAGTTTATCTAAAAATAGCAGCTGTCCACTTAAGTTTTCTTTAATTAGTAGCAGTAATTTTAATTAAATCTAGTTTGTAATTCAAATGTCGACGGGGTAGTTAACAAAAGAAATTAATTAATGTTGAATTCCTTTAGACATTCGGATAGATTTAATTACAGCAGATGGGTCCAATAATTTTGTATGCTCCAGGGCAAGTCTATTGTTAAATTTTACTATAAAAAGATGTTTTTCTTTTGTTCTGCATTCTAAGCTTTTAAAGAATTCTGAGTTGTCTAAAGGTTTCTGAGTTGTTCTAAGATTCTAATAATTTGCTAACCTTGACATGTTCGAGTAGAGGCGTTAAGATGGCTATGTCCTCTCGGAATAGCCAGCCGCTGCTCCATACCATCAGAAGTCATCACACGGATCCCGGAACTGCTGCTGCCACTGCCAAAATATGAACATTCCAGATTTTGCTGCTGAATTATGAAACCTGCCGAACATCTACCTGCAAATGCATTTCCAGAGGTAACCCAAATTAACCCAAGAGCTCTTGTGATTCCTAACTAACATGCTATAGCTATTTAACATTGTTTTCTTATATTTCACAACTTCATTATGTATTTCTTTCATGTATTTAAATATACTCAACATTTTGCTCTCTATCCTTGGGTTAATATTTTCTATTTATAAAGCTTTCTTTTATTTTATTATGATAATGTGTCAGAATCGTCTTTGACCGAGTGAACTATTCCCTCTATTGAAAGTAAGACGCCACTATTAAGGCATATTTTAAATTTATAATTTTCCAATTTTATTATCTTGCAAATTACTCGTTCGAAGGCGATTCTTTTCTTTAATGTAATATAATCACATAGTTTAAAATCTACATGCTATTGATTTTAATCTAATATAAGAGTATGTGCGAAGTCAATGATTTAAATGTGTCCCCAAATGCACGATTGCGTATATAAATCTATAATTACTTTTCAAACCCGCAAGCATGCATTTTCCTATTTTCATTACCGTGTTCTACTTTCATTATAAAGTTCATCATTGATGTCGAGAATGTACGGACCCTCTTAAATGAATTTCAGGGAATTTGATTGGGAATTTCTCTTAATCCAAGTAAAACCCATTTAGTATGTTTTTATATACACTAGTCTCGTATTGCTGGTACATGAATTGGTTGTTGAGACCGCTTTGTTTTATTTTTCCAAGGATTCTTTACACAGCTAAGGCCGTTCTCTCCACGCTTGCGGTTTCCCAGGCAGAGGGTGTCCCAAATGACACCCCTGGGAATTAAACGCAATCATCACACAGTCGCTAAGTTTCGGCTGTTCATCAAAATACTTTCCTAAGGGTTAGCGGCGAGATGCCCTCCGTAATTATTCCGGATCTTCAATATTGTTTCATTTTATATTTATTTTACAAAGCATCCGTGACTTAAATGAGTCACACCCTCCAACTTTATAAATTCACTATCAGCAATACTGACCTCCCAATACAAATCTATTATTATTATTCTCAAATAAATGCTTTGATCCCATTCCCACATTTGCTTAGTAAGCTTTAGTCCGTACTATTCTCGAAATCAATAAATATTTTAGAACATTTAATTTCAAATATTGTCTTAAACTTGTCTATTTACTCAAAGCACCTCGCACATGTTCCTATCTTGTCAAGCACATTATCGTAATGCTATTAGCCCGAGGAATAGAATATATCACTCTGTTTTAAAACCTTTTGTCATTACTGAAATATAAATGCCAACAATTATTTAATACGCGTCCCTGTCTCATATAAGCAGACAGTGGTGTTATATATATATTTATATAAATAAATTGTGTGAAATTATTTAAAACTAAATTTTATCTCTTATTTTATTTGATTCCTATCACTGTCTCGGTCTATATATATATTTTCTGCATTTCTTTTATAAATCCATAGACGTTAATTAGCCACCCAAACTTATCTTAGTATAGAGTCTTTTGTTTCTCCCTGACCACCAGGCACCGGTAAAAGGTTATACTAGTTGTAGCATCAGATGCGTTATCACGTAGGTGGCGCTGTGAAATTTGGACTTTAGATTCGAACTTAGTATATCTAGAAGGCAACCCCTCCTAGAATGTTCAGTTTAGTGTCTGGGGTTTGAATTATGCAGTGTGTTAGCAAGATAGACGATTCTGACCGTTACATAGTAAATTTTTTTTTCCGGGTCCATGGCTTGCCCAAACGTGGAGCCTCGAATATTTAAACACCCACATCCCTGTAGCTTAATTTTAGCATTTTGTTTTGTAGGTAATCACTCAAATCCTTTATATTTTGATATATAATATTTTTCAAACTCTATATTATCTATTTGCGTGTATATTTCATATATTTTGTTTGACTCGGGCATTCAATTACTTATCCTATATAATCAGAACTTGTCCAAACATGCTATAGTGCGATATGAGCCATCTGTATTATCTGTATTTATTGTTTCACTTAAATCACGCTATGTATGCATAGCGTAAATTATGTAAATATTGTCCCAAGTGAATATTGTGACAATCTATGAAGATTTCAAATAATGTATTTTTCTATCAAAATAAAGTTTTATCGGCTCAACGCGCAATATAGCATAATGATAATTTTGTACGGTAATGACCTATATATAATAGGCTATCGTATGGAATTCAGAAATAATTATAAATCAAATGTTGTAATCAAAAAAAAAAATGTGAATGTTTTAACGAGTGCCCTTAGTTAAATGGAATAGTTATTAAAATTAATTTTGGGAAGCTAACAGTCTATGGATATTTTTAACTGGTGACATGGTGCCCAAGGGTAATTTCACTAAACGGACTTACTTCTAAAATAAATTTTGTCACCAGGCTCAATTCTTTTGTATGTAATTTGTTTTTCCAATGCGTGTAAATTTTTCTTAGACCAAATAATGAGACGTGAATCGGATCAATAATTATGTAAATAAAAATATATATATGTATGCTAACCTTAAATAAGAAGGAACAAAATAATTATACCCGGATCTAGCGAATGTTTATATATATAAATAAAGATGCTTGAGTTTAAAAATATATATGTTAGCGAAATATTTTGACAGGTAGAATTTAAGAGATTTTATATATACGGGCAGTTAAAAATATATATGTTGGCAGCAGATTTAAGCGAGAAATTTTAGCAGTAGTAAGAGGGCAGTAGTTGGGGTTTTGGTGATAAATGTGAAAGCAGCAATTAGGCCAACAGAACCGAGAGGGAGATAGCCTATTAGCCATTAATAAAAGTGTAATTAAACTTAATAATTGTAGAGAATTAAACAAGGAAAATAATAAGAGTATTTTTTTTTACCGTATTAGTTTTAATAAGCTCAATGTAAAACAGTTTAAACATTTTCTTTATCAGTGCTATACATTGTGTTAAAGAGTTTTTAGGATATATTAATATAGTTAGCAATAAAATAAAAGGAAAAAAATCATCATTGATCATGGTAACATCCAAGGCCAGGGATAATATGGACAACAACCACGCTGATCAAGAACCGGACCCATCCGGATTTCTTGAATCTCCTCCAATAAGTATGAGAACTGTCCAGCAAATGAGCAAGGAAGATTCCAATCTGGATTATCTGGTGGAATTATATAAGAGAAGCGAAGAGAGGGCAAGAAAGCAGGAAGAGGAAGCCCAAAGAAAAGAGATGGAGTATAAAAAGTTTACCAGGATGCTCCTCGATGAATTGGCACAAGTGAGAGAAGGACATAGGGCTCTCCAACGGAAACTGGAAGAATACTGCTCAGGAAATTGAAAAAAAATGAGGGAATGCCGAGATCAAACTGAGCCAAAAATAATACAATACCTGGACAACAAAGTTCTGATAGCAAAAACAGAACCTGATGATACAAACAGTATCAACGAGGCAGTGGACCTAAACCAAAGATGTCAGGCCTCTAACGATGATCTACCACCTCCTCAAGCGCATAGTAGTGGGATAGATACAATCCACAGGACCTTAATTCCAGACTTCGGTGTTCAAACCCAACTTGCTAAGATATTAACTGTTAAAATATTTTGAGGAGAAATAGGAGAAATCCCCCACCCACACCTGGATAGCCTGCGGGATTTCTTTCAATTTTATAAAACGGATCCGCATGAACAGACTGCTATTGCTAGCCATCATTTATATGGCTATGCAAAAAATTGGTGGGGCATGTTGGCGAAAAAACCAAACAACTTTATGAATTACAGTAGCCTGTTACTAAGATATTATTGGAGTGAGAATTGGCAGAGCGGAATTCTAAATACCATTTGCCAGGAAAAGTACGGAGCGATCAAGAAAACACACATTCAATTTTTCATTCGCCAGGTCAATCGCCTTCGATCACTTAGCACGTTTGCATTTTCTGATACTCATATTATACATACCGTTCAACAGAATATGCCGCTACTGATACAACAGCTGATGGCGGGCAGCAGAATCAAAGAGATGGAGGAAATGGCCGAATTCTTAACAACTCTGGATTTCAGTCCCTGGGCCAAAGAACCGCCAGACAAGGTGAAGAAACCTGATAATCCGAGACTGCAGTCATCAAATTATAAAAGCAGTTATTACCCACCAGACCCAGGGTTATAGTAGTTTTTTTTTAAAAAAAAACACAACAACAAAAAAAAGAAATGGACACGTCACAGAATAATATAAAAAGGAGATCGGATATAAACAGTGTTAAACGATTAGTTTTTTTAAATAAAATTTTGTTGAAAGAGGGGGGGGGATAATAAAAAAATGTTCGCTAGATGGTAGATTTATTAATATGATCCGGGTATATAATTCAGTTTTGTTTCTTCATTATATTTATATCCTGTACATTATGGGTTATCTTGTAAATTTTTTTTTATGCAGGCTTCATAGGTGGACACCTGTTGTAAGATCTTTTTTTTTAACAATTTTTTTTGTTCCGTCACTAAGGGAATGTGAAACAGTAAGGTCTGCTTTGCAGATCTTCATTTCACCTTTTCTCACCTACTTCCTACCCTCATACCTTAGTTTGAACCCCAATCTATCGTAGTGTGTCTGCAATACACTTATATACTGAAAATCCCACCTAATTTTAAACCACGAGCACAACGCTCGTATTATATATATATATATAACTTATTCCCAAATAAAATAAAATATTATGAATTATGTATTTGTTCACATAATTTACATTTATTAAAAAGTAAGTTATATAAGTCATAATTGCACACACACTATGATATCCATTTTAAAACATATCAAAATTGTAGATTGTTATTTTGTTTGGATCTATTTACAAATATATTACCGTTGTAATATATTTTGATTTAAAATAAAATTCATTTAGTAAATATTAGTTTAGTGGATAGATTCAAATATTACAATTTAAAATAAAATAATTTTCATTTTATTTAATAAAAATCATCCCAAATATTTCTGTTAAAATAAATGAGGGACAATAGTTTAATTATATAAGTTTATCTAAAAACAGCAGCTGTCCACTTAAGTTTTCTTTAATTAGTAGCAGTAATTTTAATTAAATCTAGTTTGTAATTCGAATGTTGACAGGGAAGTTAACAAAAGAAATTAATTAATGTTGAATTCCTTTAGACATTCGGATAGATTTAATTACAGCAGATGGGTCCAATAATTTTGTACGCTCCAGGGCAAGTCTATTGTTAAATTTTACTATAAAAAGATGTTTTTCTTTTGTTCTCCATTCTAAGCTTTTAAAGAATTCTGAGTTGTCTAAAGGTTTCTGAGTTGTTCTAAGATTCTAATAATTTGCTAACCTTGACATGTCCGAGTAGAGGCGTTAAGATGGCTATGTCCCCTCGGAATAGCCAGCCGCTGCTCCATACCATCAGAAGTCATCACACAGATCCCGGAACTGCTGCTGCCGCTACCAAAATATGAACATTCCAGATTTTGCTGCTGAATTATGGAACCTGCCAAACATCTACCTGTAAATGTGTTTCCAGAGGTAACCCAAATTAAACCAAGAGCTCTTCTGATTCCTAACTAACATGCTATAGCTATTTAATATTGTTTTCTTATATTTCACAACTTCATTATGTATTTCTTTCATGTATTTAAATATACTCAACATTTTGCTCTCTATCCTTGGGTTTATATTTTCTATTTATAAAGCTTTCTTTTATTTTATTATAATAATGTGTCAGAATCGTCTTTGACCGAGTGAACTATTTCCTCTATTGAAAGTACGACGCCGCTATTAAGGCATATTTTAAATTTATAATTTTCCAATTTTATTATCTTGCAAATTACTTGTTCGAAGGCGATTCTTTTCTTTAATGTAATATAATCACATAGTTTAAAATCTACATGCTATTGATTTTAATCTAATATAAGAGTATGTGCAATGTCAATGATTTAAATGTGTCCCCAAATGCACGATTGCGTATATAAATCTATACTTACTTTTCAAACCCGCAAGCATGCATTTTCCTATTTTCATTACCGTGTTCTACTTTCATTATAAAGTTCATCATTGACGTCGAGAATGTGCGGACCCTCTTAAATGAATTTCGGGGAATTTGATTGGGCATTTCTCTTAATCCGAGTAAAACCCATTTAGTATGTTTTTATATACACTAGTCTCGTATTGCTGGTACATGAATTGGTTGTTGAGACCACTTTGTTTTATTTTTCGAAGGATTCTTTACACGGCTAAGGCCGTTCTCTCCATGCTTGCGGTTTCCCAGGCAGAGGGTGTCCCAAATGACACCCCTGGGAATTAAATGCAATCGTCACACAGTCGCTAAGTTTCGGCTGTTCGTCAAAATACTTTCCTATGGGTTAGCGGCGAGATGCCCTCCATAATTATTCTGGATCTTCAATATTGTTTCATTTTATATTTATTTTACAAAGCATCCGTGACTTAAACGAGTCACACCCTCCAACTTTATAAATTCACTATCAGCAATACTGACCTCCCAATACAAATCTATTATTATTATTCTCAAATAAATGCTTTGATCCCATTCCCACGTTTGCTTAGTAAGCTTTAGTTTGTACTATTCTTGAAATCAATAAATATTTTAGAACATTTAATTTCAAATATTGTCTTAAACTTGTCTATTTACTCAAAGCACCTCGCACATGTTCCTATCTTGTCAAGCACATTATCGTAACGCTATTAGCCTGAGGAATAGAATATATCACTCTGTTTTAAAACCTTTTGTCATTACTGAAATATAAATGCCAACAATTATTTAATACGCGTCCCTGTCTCATATAAGCAGACAGTGGCGTTATATATATATTTATATAAATAAATTGTGTGAAATTATTTAAAACTAAATTTTATCTCTTATTTTATTTGATTCCTATCACTGTCTCGGTCTATATATATATATATTTTTTCTGCATTTCTTTTATAAATCCATAGACGTTAATTAGCCACCCAAACTTATCTTAGTATAGAGTCTTTTGTTTCTCCCTGACCACCAGGCACCGGTAAAAGGTTATACTAGTTGTAGCATCAGATGCGTTATCACATAGGTGGCGCTGTGAAATTTGGAATTTAGATTTGAACTTAGTATATCTAGAAGGCAACCCCTCCTAGAATGTTCAGTTTAGTGTCTGGGGTTTGAATTATGCAGTGTGTTAGCGAGATAGACGATTCTGACTGTTACAATATATATATATATAAGCGCTGATACATATATAGTGATGTTTATATGAATATACATGTACTTGAGGTTTAAATGAGCATAGATATAGTTATGGGATAAAACAGGTGAAATGAATCATCTGCCAGAATATACTGTTTCAATATATATATATATATATATATAGTAAATTTCATTACTATTATAATGTGCTTTCTAATTAAGTAATTATAAATGGATAACCCCATATATTAAATATTTCAATCTTAATTTATTTATGTATTATAATTCTTAAATTAATTTACAATGTATATATATATATTATGTTGAAAATCATTCATATATATATATATATATATAGTGACCCTCCAGATTGGCACCATGAAGGAATGTGGGAAGCTTACATTGTGCCAATAGTGATCAGGGTACCTAATAAAAAAATGAATTGTGATATAACTTAATGTATAATTCAGTTGAAAAGTTTTTAGGATGTTAGTTGGTATGTACCAATCATTAAATTTTTTTATGTATATCTAATAGTGGGAGAGAGGGGTTGATTGTATCAGGAGTTGTTGGTATGAAAGCTGGACTAGTGGGAATAAGTATTGTTTGTCTGTAAGGCCCTGATGAGTGCTTATTCATTAATTTTCTAATCTATTGTTTATTGCCATTCCAAGATCTAAACATGCCCATTCACATCATTTCACATCTCATTCATATTTCTAATTATCACTCAGAATATCCATCTTGTGATAACATTATTTATTTTGTCATAGTTATTTCTAATAGCTCAGTCATTAATAGACCTCTGGATTAGTGAAAGACAGATGCACAAACATGCACACCATCAGTTAATATGATTTTTTTATTAATTATTTATTGCATAAAATCTTTCATTTGAAAATATAAAAGTTATTTATTTTATTTATTATTAGTTAGTATTTGTAATTTAATTTTTTTTTTTCAAAACTCTTATTTCTAACATTTTTTTTTTACAAGCAATAAATTCTTGCATATTGTTGGCCTCATTATAACTATAAAAAAAGAGACGTGGCTAAGAAGACTTCAGAAAAAGTTTTAGAGAAGGTGAAATATTTTTCTAAAAAAAAAAAAAAGAGAGAAATATAATAAAACAAGTGAACCTAATATTTTCACTAAATCCTCTACTATTCCTTTTTACTAAGAAAACTTCTCTCATACTACTCACGCATAAATGCCAACATGTAACTGTGAAGGATACAGGATAGAATTGTCCAATATGGAAGGCTAAATGTTTAATGGTACACCAGTTCCAACTTTTATCGACTAACGATTTGAATTTACTTTTATTCATAATACATGGAGATTATATATAAAAATTGCTAATACTATTTTGCTATAACTTACTTGGAATCAATGGTGTGATGCTGGAATTACATAAATTAACAAATGATAATAATTGGAAAAGTTATGCTGAACTGTGTAATGGAATATTTTATTGATCTCTCATTTAATAAGTTTCCTATTTTTATTGTGTAAAATAAGGCTGAAACATAGAAATTATTCATTCTAATTCTTTACATTATTAGAAAAGCTATGTATACTAAATTACCTTACCATTTACACCTATATATGAGTAATAGAATGCGTGACTTTTATTTATCAGAAATGTGTATAAACATGGATGACTAAATAACCCTGATCTTGATCATTATTAAAATTTATTAAATATTGGAAATTTTAGACAGAACAGAGTTGAACATAGCCTGAATCATAAACATTTATTTGAAAAATCTTGCTGTGCTTTGTAGATTTATGACTAATAAATTGATTCAAACATGTGTAAAAGCAGCTTATAATGTCTATTAGGAAGCCCTAAGAACATTGGAGGTTATTGCTGTTTTGCCAAATTCATGTTTATCCTGAAGGAATAATGTTTTAATGTTTATTTATTCGTCTTATCATCGTGAGCTATGCGTACGTTTTGCTTTTAATGTTTCAAGTATGAACTAAAAATAAAATAAAAAGGGAACTTTTATTTTAATGACAGAATGTTTGATATGCATTTCTTCCATTGTATATGATAGATATATAGATGTATGTATTTATTTATTTTCTTTTATGTTTAGTTTGGTATTAATTTGATTTATTATTATTATGTATTTATATGACTATCTTCCCTAGAATATCTTGGAGATTTTGGTATAAGTTATATCAAACTGGTAACATTTTCTTTTGTTGTATTATGTAAAAATATTATATATTCCTGTGCTCATATTATTGGTGCAAATTTGCATGATTTATCATTATTCATTAGTTGGTAATAATAAATAGATACATGAAAATATTTATGCCAGTATTGCTGAATGATCACGTTGTTTTAACTTTTCAGATTTTTATTCTCTTTTATAGCTTTTCTTGAACAATTCATAGTAGTATTAGTTCATTTTGTTGTACATTATAGAATTATATATATATATATTAAAAATGTGTATATTATTTTTTTATTATACTTATTATTGTCATGATTCAATTGAAAACTGTTATTGTGGGCCAATGAATTATATTAACTTTAGCTATAAGTGTAATGGCAGATTAAAGGGCCATATTTTTATTCTAAAAATTTTAAATAAATATTTACAACCAAGCTGTGACTGAAGTCTTAAAATGTTTCAATAAATACTGTGGCTTTGACTTGGTATTTTTAAATCTAATATCTGAATGTCCTAGCACCTCACTGATGACATCCAGAGCTAGAAACTGGTCTGAGGGTAGGGATATTCAGAAAAGCTTGTTAAGGGCTATTAGCATGCTCGTTATATAGTATTTGTAATACAAATTTATTAAATTAAGTCATGTGATATATGACTTGATTTCCTTGCAATTATTGTTTTGCTCTTGAGGTTTTGACAATTTTATATTGCTAAGACTATTAATACATGGCGCAAATGAACTTAGTTCAGTCCCATATGGTTATTTAAGTAAGATAGCTGGATTTGAAGACATTTGGATGTCTGAAAATTTCAGATTTTCTACTTAATAGGTAACTATTAAATAAATGCTGGGGCTTGACTTGGTATTTTTAAATCTAATACCTGAATTTCCTAACATCTTACTGATGACAGCCAGAGCCAGAAACAGGTCTGACGATAGGACTATTCAGAAAATCTTGTTAAGAGCTATTAGCATGCTCATTATATAGCAATGAAATATTTTAATATGTCAGTAATATAAATAATTCAAACTCTTCTTTTATGAATTTTAAATAATGCAAAATTTTACATATCCTAGCAAAATAACTATCAATTTCAAACTGTTCAGTAGTCTTTTTTTGGAACTCTCAATACTTAATAAACACTAATAATTGTTTTCTAATTCTTAAAATTGTTTACATTTTAATTTATTTTGTTTAATTTTTATTTTAGTTGTTATACGATTTTTTGATTTGTGGGTGTGTTTTCTTAGCTATTTTTATTTAATTCACATTTTTCATCTGTTACCCAAGCCTTTTTCAATAGAAAAAAGTTTTTTTGAGATAACTGCTGAAAGACATCTTCAACAACCTCTTATAGATGAACAGTGAATAAAGTGGTATATGTTCAAGGATAGCTACTTAAAATAAATGCCTAAGCCTTTTGAAATAAATTTTATGGGGCCTGGATTTGAATCCTAGGTTATAGAAACATTAGGCAAATGCACTGAGACTTTTCTCAATAATTTTAAAGACACATATTTTAAGTCTTGCCTAAGTGACAAAACAGATCACCTCAACCTTCTGGTGTGTGTGTATATATAATAACAAAAGCAAATGCATAAATAGGATTAAGTCACACAACACATGTAAAAATTTTATAAGCACATAATGTAAAACTAAACTTTTATGCCAAAATAAGAGGCATAGATCACATGACCCTATTCTCTTAAGCTGAGGAGTAACAAAGCACTAAACCATGGTCAGGGGTTTGGGGGGGGGGGTCCTGATAGAAATATTTTAAATGCTTTCACTGGCTAAGCATTTAACACAAAGCTTGTTGAGGAATTGGCAATCCTCATTGTTTATAAACTTTTATGCGTTTGTATGAGAAATTTTAAATACACAATTTAAATAGAAACTTTTAGAAATCATAACAGTTGGTTATAATTAAGCATCAGACAACTTTTTCTATCTTTTTAAAGCCTGGTTCTAGAATGATTTATTTTTGAAAGGCTGCAACCAGCAAAGCTCATTACGCATGCATAATAAAAATACTTTATAAATTAATTTCATATTTTATTATCAGTTTGTTACGATGTTAGACAGTTTGATTAATGAATATTGAAGTTCGTCTGTGAAGCATTGCTTAAATTAGATGCCAGTCTTTTGAACAGTGACCGGAGCTTCTGATAGAATCAGGAGTGAACGGTGAAACGTGAATCTTTATAAATATAAAATAAAACAAACTGTCATGATAAAATACACGAGGCTTTACTATGATTCCCTCCAGATTAATAAGCAGTCATTGTGTAAAAAATTGATGCTAATAAAGTCGTATATTTGAATATATTTATCCATTATTTTCAAAAGTTTAATGAGTGCAATTTGTGGTGTATCAGAGGTCTGTCCTACATCATTATTCATTAATGCATTAGATAAAGTTTTAAATTTACTATTAATCGCCAAGCAACTGTTAATAGAGGTGACAAGGGTTAATACATAAAGTGAACTTTCAAATTTCATTAGCGTTCGTTCATAAATCCACTTTAGAAACAAAAAAGTAAACAAATAGAAACAATTAACATATACAACACTTCCTAATCGTAGAAATGGCAATTAATATAAAGTGTAAATAAATAAGGAAGTACATAAACGAAGTAAAATGTGTTTCTTGTTAGTCACGAGTAGTCCTGCTAACAAACGTTGAGTACTCCATTATATTAGTACATCTAATGTTACTTCCGGCCTTAGGAACTTCCTGTGAATTTTCAAGCAATTAATCATTCTGTTATTTATTTTTTGCCTTGCATGGTTTAGCACATTCCCAGAGTGACAGTCTTGAACTCAACCTACATGGACTATGACCCAAATTGTCACATCCTTTTAATATCCTTCTTACAAATTTAGCCATTTAAATATTATTTGATGCAGTGGTTTGAAAGTCACATTACATGGATCATATTTTAGTTTTGCCATTTTCAATGAATATCCTTCTTACGAATTCCTATGTCAGACCATTCGATTATTTTGCCTGGTTTGGTGCAATGATAGAATGATCATACTTTGGAGAGCCCAATTACCTCACTTTCATTGCTTGAACCTTTTGTGAACTTGGAGCAATAAAGACATTTGATTACATCTTCATTCCACTTGTACCACTTTCAATAAATATCCTTCTTATGAACTTCTGATCCAGATCATTTGATTATTTTGCCTGTTTTGATGCATTGATAGAATATCATACTTTGGAAGACCACAGTTTATAGCCCAATTATGTCACTTCCATGGGTTGACCCTTATGTGAACTTGGAGCAATAAAGACATTTATTATCTTTGTACCAATTCATGTCAATTTCAATGAATATCCTTCTTATGAACTCCTGACCAGACCATTTGGTTATTTTGCCTGGTTTGGTGCATTAATAGAATGATCTGACCACAGCTTATAGCTCAATTATGTCACTCATTTCCATTGCTTGAACTTTTGTGAACTTGGAGCAATAAAGACATTTGATTATATCTTTATCCCACTTAGTGATGACAATTGGACTTACAAAATGCCCCACATAGTAAAATTTCTCATAAAAATAAGCAATTATAATGTGTTCCTATGAGAAATAATTAATGTGTTACTTTAAATTCAAAATATAGAACAATCCATAAATTAAATACACCATCAAATTGAAAAAAGGGTTAATTAACAAGTAAACATTTTACTTAGTAAATAATTTCAGCAGTTATAATTTTAGAAAAAGAAATAACATAAGTTATTGTTTTACTGAAGGTTTGTGATGATGGTGTTCTAGTTGTATTTTTATATTGGACTATTCCCATCATCTAACATGTGTGTTTTCTGTGATATTACTAACAGTTGGTACATATACTAACATGTTTTACTGTGATATTAGTAACAGTTGGTGCATATACTAACTTGTTTGCTGTGATATTACTAACAATTGGTGCATATACTAACCTGTTTGCTGTGATCTAACAATTGAATGCATTTTGAATATTTAAATAATATTAAATTGTTCTAAAGACATTCAACATACATATTAGATGAAGGAAATAGTCCAATATAAAAATACAAATATAAGTTATCCATTGCTAGTCATCATTATTTTTACAATGATGCTTCATGAATCACGATTGGTTGAATTAAAATAAAGCACGAAGGAAAAATCTAACCATAATGCACATTTAAAAATTAAATTTAAAAAATGAACTTAACACAATAACATCCTAAATTTTATTTTTATGTACTTTATGTTCAATTATTATTATTATTATTATTTTATTTTTGTAATTTTAAATTAATAAGTCTTTGAATTTTTTTGCAGCAACATTATTTTTTTTATTGTACATTTTTTAATTTCACATAAATACAGTAAAATAAAATAAAATGTAGTTTTAATAAAATATGCAAATAATTGTATCATACTTTTTTTTCTTTTGCCAATCTATGTTTATGATAAAACTGGCTCTTACATAAGTCACAAGTAAATAATAAGATTATTGATTTAAAAACTGATAAAGTAAATGGTATTTTAACTTATAGTAATATTTAATCATTTATATCCTGATTATTAGCTGCACAGTGTATGAAATCATTTTTTCAAAATAAAGTTCAATTATGATGACTATTACAAGTGTCAAGTTTTTGCTGCATTCAAAATCATGTTTGTAAAAGTTTTAATTCTTAAAATTGATTATATCAATATAGATTAGTTAATATATACATTTTAGGACTAAATATTAATACTTTTTCTTGTTGTACATAATCAAAATATACTACTTACTGTGTTAAATGAGACTGCCATTTTTTTTTAAATTTGTAGTTGTTAAAGATGAAAATTTTCTTTAGTTTTGATATATCATAAATAAAAGTACTGAATGTTTTGTAAAGCCACTAGATGTAAATTAAGTGTTTCTATAATCCAACAATATTGTTTACTATATGAATAAATTGTACATTTTAGCATAAATGTCACCATCTTATTTTCAGAAGATGTAGCTTTAATGAAGCCACTATCCTCTGGAATCATCAGTCTTACAAAATAATCACCATCTTTTGTCTGCCATTTTAAAAAAAATGGTGAATATTTTTTTAAAAAAATTAAAATTATTTTAAAGACCATAATAGTGAATAATCAATTGTAAATGAGTATAATTTAATAATGATCACAGTTGCAAATCCTCATATAAATGTCCTTTACTAACTGGGCTAAAGGTGTATTTTATGTTTGTAAAGCTATTTTACAATACCCTTGAGTCTCAAAAAGACCAAAACAATGGACCAAATAATTGTTTTAACACCCCATATTTAAAATTCATAAAAGTTGGATACTTTACTATAATATTTGTTTTAAAAATTACAAACAATCCAAATAAACTAATATGATCATCAAAAACATGGACATATAATCTGTAGGAGTGTGTTTATTTTCACAACCACCCTGGATTTTTGCAGCCTCTCATATTTTTCAAGTACATTAAATATAGTTGGGTAGTTTTGTGCAATAAGGTCTTCAGATCAATTCTGGTTGGGGTATTTTCAAATTCAAATTTCTCACAAACTTTTGAGCAAACAGTATTTTTCAACATTTCTTTTCATTATATGTTTTTAATAATATGAAATTATATTTCTTTTAAAAATAAATCATGTATCATGTTCAGAAGAGGCACTAAAGAAAGAAATGAAGAAAATTTAACTCATTTCAAATCACAATATATTGAGAAGTATATTTGCTTTGAAATTACTATATATACTTGATAAGTTTAAAAAAACGAAATATGCCTATGTGTTTGAAAAGGAAAGTTTTTAATAAATGTATTTTACCAGATCTTACTTATGTATCTGAGACTTGGACACTTAATAGAAGAGCAATACAGATACTTTAAACCACTCAAAGAAATGTGGAGAGATGCAAGTTAGGAGTAACAAAAAGAGATTGAAAAATGCAATATATGGGTAAGAGAACAAACAGGTGTTACTGACATCATTGAAAGAATTAATAGACTGAAATGGAGTTGGATTAGACATATTTTAGAAGAGATGATGATAGATGGACAATTGAAATCTTAACTGGATTCAAAGAAATGGTATAAAAGGCCCAGAAAGAGACCACATGTGAGATGGATGGATGAAATTAAGAAAGTATGCAGGAATGATATGGAGAAAAGAGGCAAGAGATCAGAGAAGATGGATTGAACTCAGAGACCTTTATTCTGCAATGATTGATCATGGATGACAATGATGATGATGATTCACTTTTTAATAGTCACTTATCATAATCTGTTTTTAATTTGTTTGTTTTGTTAATAATTTTCTTTTTTTTCATATGTCAAATGCGTTGACTGGGAAGCGAACCCAGGCTAGCTGCTTGGAAGGCAGATATGCTAACCACTAAGCCACGACCGCTATTGATAAAAACTAAGATTTCGTTATTCATATTTTCTTTTATTATTTATATTTATACTATAATTCATGCTTTTGTGAATATCCGTGAATTCACAGAAATGATTTTTTAAATTTTATTATACATTATCAGTTTTTCCTAAGTTTTCTGCATAATATTCGTTAGGACTTCTTCTTTCTCATCATTCTTTATTCAGAAGTTATAATCAATTAGTTAGTTTTTTTTTCCATTTTGTATATATGTGTTGAGATGATAATCTGGACTACCTGACGAGTGCTGGTTTAGCACGAAATACATTTTTATTGGTGATTATTTATCTTTTCAACATGTGTGTGATCAAGTGTATCAGCAGCATGAGATAGTGTTCATAGTTGATCGTCTTGTGAAACTCTGAGTTCAAACCCCCTATATATTATATATTGGAGTGCAGGTATGAAAAAACCTGTAGAAAAAATTTATATAATAAAATTATTTATGAGGAAATTTTAGCTCCCAATCAATTATTAGAAATGTGATTTTGCAAATGACACAAATATTTTCATGGATTTTTTCATTATCATTTGCGTTTTTTTTAACGCAATGCCCCCATAACTACAACTTATAAAGTAATGAATTTATTTTGTATGATTTATTTGCTCGCCTAAATTGTAGCCATAATCTGTAAATTTATATCCTATTCTGGTTATTTTGAGGTTTTTTTAGGTATGCTACCAACAACTATACCCCTCTTAGCACTTGACCTTTATGTGAGAATTCACAATAGTGATCATCATCAATTTGTACCCACTAATTTTGATTTACAATCAATTATTTATTATAATGTTCATAAAAAAAAGTTTGGTAGCTA
The DNA here is from genome assembly GCA_028023455.1 of Epiperipatus broadwayi. NCBI lineage: Eukaryota > Metazoa > Onychophora > Udeonychophora > Euonychophora > Peripatidae > Epiperipatus > Epiperipatus broadwayi. The sequence goes on along the minus strand of JAQFVV010000081.1, from coordinate 3,207,313 downwards.
TTTTGTAAGACTGATAATGTTACAGGATAGTTATTAACACTGTCAACCAAAAGCAAAATAGAGACTTTTATACTGTGATAGTGTAGTACAGAGTTTATTTATAATTCACAATACAACACCCAGAAGTCATTTGTCTTTTATTATATCTTTATTTATAGGAATTTAAAAAGACTGGAGAAGTATGGAGGTGTTTATTATATCTATAAAGATATTACATACGGGACAGATAAAGGTGAATAACTCTGTGTGCGTAAATTTAAAAAAATCAGATATATTAACTTTTAACTGAGGTTTAAAGTTTATATCTGTGCTAGAGATAATCTCTAGTTTCGAAAATGATTAGTAATAATCATTAGTGTATTTATCTGAAATGGATGGCGTCAAAGTTGTGAGTGGAGGAAGTTTGATAATAGTAAATGAAAATGTAACAATTTACTCTAGATAAATACTTTGCATATAATAAAAATGTATATAAGAGATTGTGACCTGGGCCAACTGATGAGTGCTGGTTCAGCACAAAATGCATCTTGGGGGTCATTTGTTTTTTTATTATATCTTTATTTATATGTATTTAAAAAGAATGGGGAAGTATGGAGATGTTTATTATATCTATAACAATATTATTGCTGCATACAATACTTTGATTATAAATTTAAATACGATTAATGAATGCACAGTACAGTATTTTATTTAATTTTTATCCATCGTCTTTTTAAGAAAAATCAGATCTTCATTATTGACATATACAAAGTAAAGATTTTCATTGTTAATGAATACGACCCCACCCCCACCCTGCCCCAATGTTTTGTTCAGTATAATAAGTAATCAAAATCATATTTTAATGACATACAACAACCAAATACATTATTACCATATTAAATTTTAAAATGTGATTACCAGTAATAAATATTTAATTGAGTATCCAGAAGTTTAATATGAGAATTGTTTCTTCAAATAGAAGATCTTGGGATATAAATTAATTACTATGGTTTTTAAAAAAATTGCAACTTGGAAGATTTCATCTTATTATTTCATTACATTTTTTTTACCTTTAGGCCAGATTGTCTTATGTCTATTAAACTTATGATAATCTGTCTACAAATCTCAAGTAATCAAACTGTCATATTAGCACACTTCTACTGTTTTAACTATAGTTCTGGTTTTATAACCATCAATAAATTACAGATTTTACAAAAACTACAGCTGAAATTTGTTTCCTTCTGTAATTAATTTGTTAGGTTTTAATTCTGATTCTTGATTATGATTACAAATCTTGTTTATCTAACTGATGTCTGACTTTGTATGAATTTAATATTGCTATCTGCATTTCAATTGTGTTTTGGTTCATGTTAATTAACTATTAACCTTCTATGTTATCTTATGTTATGCATCTTCTAGTCATAATCCCCTTTTAATTTTTAATCCAAGATTTGGATTAAAAATGACACTTTTAAAAAATGTACTTTGTTATAATGTTTGTCTGAATATCTATGATATTGGTATTTTACCTGCTAATAGAGCAGCAAATTCTTCATACAATAGTGCCACCTAGTACAAGTCTTAGTAATCAATGAATACCAGAATATTTGGACAAGAATTTGCCAATCCAATATACCTTGACTAGTTTCTAGCTTGTGACTTTCATAAATGAGGAGCCTTGGATCTGAAAGCACTGCACCTAGATCTTAGAGGCTAATGCAACCCTCTAGCAGCAATCATTTTACTATTTAGTTAACTATAAATCTATGAGCCTAATATGAAACATAATAATCGTTTCAATCCAAGCTCATTTGCTTACACAGTCATATAGATCTGAATCCAGTTCAGAACTATACATTTTGGTCTCTTTGCTTTTTAAAACTGCAGTCATCATTACCATATGGGATCCTTACTGATGATAGCCACAAGTCAGAAACTAGTCTGGTTTATATTGTATGAGTAGGGATGAGATAACACAAACCTTCTTCCATCCATTGATTACTAATGTTTGAACTGGGTAGCACTATTGTAGGGAAAGTTTACTACAATACTAATGGCTTGTGTAGGCATAGAAAGTGGTGACCATATGATGTTTTATTAATATTATTGGTTGCCCATAAGAAAATGGTAACAGCTTTTTAAAAACCAAAGACACCAAAATCCATAGATACTGAACTTGTTCAAATCTATGCGACCATCCAAGGAAATGAGTTTAGATGGAAAAAATTATTTTGTTATCATTTTCAGATCATAACTTTAAAGTTAAGATAGCTGCTTGAGAATTGCATTAGATCCTAAGATCTAGGTGCAATGCTCTCAGATCTGTCTTCTCACTGATGAAAGTCACAAGTTATAAACTAGTTTGCGGATATTGGATGAATAGGCACTAGATAGGAATATTATTCCCAAACCTTTTTGCATTGATTTATTCCTAAGGCTTGCACTGGGTGGCACTACTGTATGGAGAGTTTGCTACTGTATAAACAGCGTGTATAAGTATGATAAAGATCATGTGACATTTGTTATATATAGTAAGACTCAGAAAAAAGTGACTGCTTCTTTTTACTAAATGCTGAATAGACCATGTGTTACTTGTTGACATAGTTTAACTATTCATCATACAAGTTTTAAGTGATTAGCTTGTCTGAATCACAAATTATGACATGAAGTGTGTCAGTATGGTTCATATTGCAACTCATGATAAAACCATGCACTAAATTGGGACTGCGGTGTATATTGCACTATTTACATCATTATTGTATTTTTTTCATGTGTTATAGCATCAGCTGGGATGCGAACCCGCTAACCCAGAACAACTGCTTGTAAGACAGCCATGCTGACATCTAAACTACCAACACTTGACATTATTATTGTATTTTATAGAATGATTGATGTATACATTGCAAAATATATCTCTAGAATATATTTATTCTACTTTTTTCTATTTCTTAGAATTGGATGGCCATATTTATAGTCATATTCGTTTAAATTAGCCTATTACTGCTGATATTTTTATCGTCTAATGAAAAGTGCCAAATGTTTTTATAAAAATCCACACGTTATTAATACTTTTTCAAGGACATTTAACTATTAGTGGCAACACACATGGCTCAGTATATATTACGATGTTGTAAGTGGTATTTTTGTCTTCATGTTTTCCTGATCCAATCAGTAATAGAATAACACAATGCTTAAAAATAATAACCTTTAGATTTTTGAAAAATTGAATTTGAGGTGACTCTTCAAACAACATGGCTATGCTGCAAACACAATTCAATAGAAATAAATAAAGCAGGAGGGTCTCCATATATTGGTTAATTTCTGCCATTAGAAGGACATGTCAGTAATTAGAGTATGTCCTTAAATTCAGTTTTAATGCAATTAAAAATTACTATTTCCATGTCGAAAAAGAGTGCTTTTTGGAATCCTGTGCTCTGTATTAAGGTGCATGTTACTGCTAACAGATGAATGTGTTTGTGAAAGTAGAAGAAAAGTTTGAATTTTTTTAAAAAAATAACCAATTCAATAGTCAATATACATCTCTGTTTTCAGCGACTAGTGACCTTGTGTAGGTTGAAGGTCACTCCATGTTTAACCCAATTTCCTCAATTTTCTTCACATTAGTTCAGAAAAGTTTTTGCCTCATTGATCAATCTGACATATGCTTTTCCTATGATTTTTGCAATCTATTGTTATTTAGTATAAGACTTCAACTGCCCTTTATTATCATATCTTCTAAGCAATAATTCCAGCTCAGTTATATCTCACCATCTTCATTTTTTTAATGATGTCGATGAGACTATTTATTCTCTTATTTGTGTATTTCACTTCTGATTTTTTTATTATTACTTCCAAAATTTATCTTTCCATATGTTGTTGTATGGTTTGAAGTCCCAGTAGTACTTTTCCTTTGACTACAAACTTCAGTGGTAATGTCATGTCAAACATTTGTTTTGATTAGATTACAGCACTTTTGTTTAATTAAGTCTGTCAGAAGCACACACCCATTGCATGATTATTTAACATGCAATAAAATTAATTCTTCCAAATTTGTATTTGTGGGGAAATATTTTTATGCACACTGTCATCATGAACAAGAGAGTATACCAGGTTCAATCCCATGTGCACTTTTAAGAACAAAAGACTATGTCAAGTTCAAACCCAGAGAATATTTCTAGCAAATTAGTTATTTTATGCACACTGTCATCATGAACAAAAGAGTATACCAGGTTCAATCCCATGTGCACTTTTAATACCAAAAGACTGTCAAGTTCAAACCCAGAGAATATTTCTAGCAAATCATTTTGAATGGAAATAAAATAAACGATTTTATTATTAATCGTTCAGTTCTGTAGCCTTGAGTAAAATTGAGTAAATTAATACATCCAAAATCTCTCACTGATGAAACCTATAAGCTAAAATCATATATAATTTGGGGGTAATAAATAGATCCAAAATCTCACGGATGACTCCAGAAACTACTCTGTGGATTTGAATAGGACAACCCTGGGTTGAGATTTATTAATCATTGCTACTGACATCAACTGATTACTCAAGTTTACTCTAGATGGAAAAACTGAAGCAGAAGAAATACATTTGATATTTAAAGACAATGTATAAACAGGTGTCATACAACCCTTTATTGTCATCATAACATAAAAGTGAAAATATAAAATTGTAATGTGGAATGAAGCAATAGTATAGAAGAATCAGATTCTGTAGCTCAAGATTCATGGATCATGATCTAGCTTTGTTACCTGAATAATAAACCATTCTTATTATTATATTCTTTCTGAGTTCCCAGCATGCTTTGCTGTAACAGTAGAATGGGAGCCCGAAGCTCCAGGCCCATGTACTGTAGCTCGGCTCTGTGACTACTCATGCTTGAACCTCTTATGAATTCCTGAATAATAAATAATTCAATTATTATATTCTTTCTAGGTTCCCGGCATGCTTTGCTGCAGTGATAGACTGGAAGACTCTGGAGGTCAAGGTTCATTGATCACAGCCCATCTCTGCCACTTCTAACGCTCTCACTTCTTAGAACTCCACAGCTGATAAATAATTTAATAAAATATTAAATAGGGTTTATATATAAAATAAAGGCATATGGCTTTGTTCTTGGAAGTTCATAAAAAGTTCGACTGCCAGAATCGATCATAGAAACACCCGATCCTGAATCAGATGCTCTACCAATGACGTCAAACCATGTGAGGCAGAGTTTATATATTCAAATTTATCTCCCTTCAACTGTTCGGTTGAAATGAAAAAATGAAATATTAACTGAAGTAAATAACATTTGAATACATGATAAATAAGAATTTATTATATAAAAGCACATAGGTTTTTATGGCCTTAGCCTTTGATCTCTTTTATATTATTGCCTAATAACTTTTTGTTTTGTCTCTCTGCTTTTTAATAAAAGACCATTTTAATACCCTATTTTTGAATTGACGTTCCTTGCAATTACGTTTTGTTGTTAATTTTATTGTATAATATTAATTATTAGGGACTTGCTTTTATTGTTTGTTGCAATAAAATGTTGCCCTCGTTTATATATATATTTTTTTCATGTGTCATAGCATCGGCCAGGAAGCGAACCCGCTAACCGGGGACAGTTGTTTGTAAGGCGGCTGTGCTGACATCTCGACCACCAATGCTTGACCTCTTTTTTTTATACTTTGAGCTATAAAAGCTTCTTATTGGATATATTTTTAGTAGTTGTTCTGCGAAGTACAGAAAATCCTTCTTAATTTCATAGAAAAGCATTTACTAATCGTATTGGCCTACAAAATATTTTTTTATTTATTTTGATTTTAAAAAGCTTTTTTGTGATTAATTTTATTCTTTTAATCATTTTACCCCTTTAACATTCATCGAATGGAACATCGAAATGCGTTAGTTTTGTAAACAATTTTATTTCTCTTTAATGTGCCTAATACTTTAATGTATTAACTCTCAAAGCTTTGTTACTGTTATTAATTTCTCATTTAAGGTTATAATCTCTCTTATATATAAGGAGTTTGAACTCAGACTTTCACACAACCCTCAATTATTCACGCTATCTCATACTGCTAACACGCTTGATCACACACATGTCGAAAAAATAAATAATCACCAATATAAGTATTTCGTGCTAAACCAGCACTCGTCAGGTGGTCCAGATTATCATCTCCACACATATATACAATCAATGTCTGTACTGTAGAAAAAAAATCATATATTAAAATCTCACATATTTTGTTAGTCATTGGTATTAAGTCATAATTGCTATCATGTTTATTTTGTGGTAATAGTGCATTTTGTAACGATTAGTAATTCGTCAGACTGCGATGTAATCATTTTTACTTACAAGGTGAAACAAGGCTCATGGAATAAGGAAATATATTGAAAGAAAGTAAGGATTTATTTTGAATTTGTGTACTGGGTAAATAACCATTTGTTGAACTATAGGGAGATTAAGAAAATAGGCATGAAAGAAAGTGTTTGATGGAGTTATTGCACATCATTTGTTCTTTTTAATATTTATTTAAAAGTATGATTAATGGATCATTGCATTGAGTATGTGAATGATGGAGGTAAAATAATATATAATATTCAAGGATGTTATGATTCTTGCAAAAGGGATCTTCAGTATATGTTGGGTAGGAGAAAGGATTTATTGAATACAAAATGGGAATTAAAGTGGACAAGACCAATACCTTGTGAATGGTAAGAAATACAAAAGGCATACATGTGAAATTTAAGCAGGTTCAACAGAGAATATTTTTAAACTTTGGTGAAGTGGGTTGAGAGACAAAAGTAAAAGTTGTAATGAGGATACAAAAAGAATAATATTAGCGAGAAGTGACTTACTAAGAAAAGAAGTATTCTGTGAACTTTTGAAAGAAGGTTGAGAAATATTAATCATATTATCATCATCATCATTTCCAACCATTACCATTCTATTACAAGAGGAAGGTTTCTCCAAATTCAATCCATTTTCTCTGATTTCTAACCCAGAACACTTCCTTATTTCCTTCATCCATTACACGTCATTTCTTTCTCAGTATTTTACAATTTCTTGGAATCCAGTTTAACATTTTAACCGACTGTCTATTATTATTGTTTTTAGAAATATATCTAGCCCAACATTACTTCAGCCTCTTAATCTTTCAATGATGTCAGTATCACGTGTTTGTTATCTCACCCATGTATTTTGTCTTCAATCTCTTCTTGTTACTCCTAAGTGGTCTGAAGTCTCTGCATTGCTCCTCTGGTTAAGTGCTAAGTCTCAGACACACAAATAAGAACTGGTAAAACACATTTATTAAAAAGCTTTCTTTTCAAACACATAGGCAAATATTAAGTTGTTGTTTTTTAATAACACTCCAACCAAGTTTGGTTCTATAATTATTTTCATCCATTATGTTTGAAATTGCGTTAATAATCTGACCAAGTATTTATTGCTTTTAACTTCTTCTAAGTCATTATTATCAATCTTTATGTCTTTCATTTGAGATAAATCTACTAAACATGACTTGTTTTCTAAACATTTACCTTTGATCCTTCTTTCTTACTTTCATCTGATAGCTATTGCAACATTTCCTGAAGCTCTGGAGCATTCTTTGCAAACATAACTATATCATCTGCAACATCTAAATGACTTAATAATCTCTATTTACTTTTACTCCTTCAGCTTCCTATTTTAATCCCCAAAATACTTCTTGCAAAACTGGTGTAAAAAGTTCTGGAGATATGGAATCACCCTCATGTAGACCCTTCTCACTGTTAATATTTTTAGTAGCATTGTGCAGACTAATTATTGTTGTTGCATTTTTATAAATATTCTTCAGAATATGATAATATTATGGGTCTTTATCTTGATGATCCAATGCTTTAATCACTAAAGAAATGCTTATAGAATCAAATGTCTTTTCATAATTTATAAATCCAAAACATAATGGCAACTCATATTCATTGGTCTTATCTATAACTTTCCTCAATATTTGGATATGATCTTCTGCATTAAAACCAGTTTCAAATCCAGTTTGTTCTTTTGATTGGTTAAAATTCAAAGTTTACTGTAGATGAGTTGTAATTATTTTGCTAAAAATTTTGCATAGAACTGACAAAAAACTAATAAGTGTATAGTTTGCAATATATTTTATCAACTTTTTAAATATTAATATTAATATTGCATTCTTCCAATCATCTGGTATGTCTTTATCATTTAGGCATATGATATGTATTAAGAGTGTACAACAACATGGTAGGAAACTTAATTCTGCAATAAGAAAAAAAGATGAAACTATTACTAAAAAGAGAGATAATACTATGAAATGAATAGAAGAGTTCTAGCAAGAATTATATAACAATAAAGAAAAAGTAACTTCTAGCAAGAATTATATAACAATAAAGAACAAAGAAAAGTAACTCCTGTAACTACAATATCTTTTGAATTGTCCAGGATTTTAAATGAAGAAATGAGACATGCAATTAAATTTATAAAGAAGGGAAAAGCTTCAGATAATGACGGAATTATAATGAATATTTTACAAGAAGTAGGTGAAGAAATAAAATAATTTTGGCAAAATTTATATACCAAATGCTATATGTGATCTATATTGTTATAAAGTCATAAAATGTGGACACTGAATAAGAATTTAACAAAAATTATAAGTATGTAGAAGAGTGGATAGGATTAGTTGGGTGGACTGAGCAACAAATGAGAAGTTTTGGTGAGAGTGGCTGAAGAAAGATTTATTGAAGTGATTGTCTGTAAAATGGAAAATTGGTTTAGAGATATATTTAAAAAAATTGCTTAATGACAAATAATAATGATGATGGTAATAAAAGAACAGGCTGAAGGAGAATGATATTATGGAATGATATAAAAGATGAAATGAGTTAAATTGATGTGAATGATTCAGACAGTGGATAAATCAGAACTGAGAAACAATTATTTTTGCGGGTAATGATGGATGCTAAAAAAGATGGGACTGAAGGAGATTTACATTATGGGATGATATAAAAGATGAGTTAAATTGGAATGAAAGGGTCAGCGCAATGAACAGAACAGGGTTAAGAAACAATAGAGCTGCTTCTGTGATCCCTTTTTGGACATGGCTGTAAAACAGAATATACTAGAGCAATGATTAAAAAATATTCAGTTTCTCACCATTTGGCATATGGAGGATACAATGAGAAATGCTGCCCTTTTATTATTTTTTATGAACAGTTATTAAACAAATCTTTAGATTACAGTCAGATTTTCAAAGGCTGTTTTACTTTTTCTCTACATCTGAGCAGTGTACTAGCTTTTTCCATTTATACTAGTTCGTGGATTTAAAAATTTAATAGGTATCAGCGCAGTCATAAAGTAGAAGACTTCTCTGGACCAAAGGTTTCTGCAGGTGATAAAGCTTCTTTTGAACTTTTGAACAATAAACACTTTGATGATTGTTATTACTACTACTTATATTACTCTGTGTAATCATGGTAGTGATAGAGTATTGGATTCTGGACCTAAAGTCCACATATCATAGTCACATTCTGTCATCACTCTAAATGATAAAACTTCTCAAAAACCCTCAAGTAATAAGCCAATCAATTATTATTAATATAGTTGAACTAAAAGGGGAGGTCCTACTTTTTTTTTCAAACCCAAGTCATTGTAGGGATTTAAACCAAGACAACCAATTTTATAAGTATGATTATTATAAAATATTAATATCATCCTGGTATCCTGCAGAAAAAACACGAATCTTTTTCCAGAGAGTTGTACATGTTAAATTAAATATTTTCATGTTTTTTTTTTTTTTTTTTGGATAAAGAATAAAAATTAAGAGTTTATATCCATATAAACAGAGATACCTTGACCTTTTCTGATGTTGCCAGGAAACCAGCAATTACTAATTGACAGATCATGGTTTTTTTTATTTTGATAAAGAATCGGAATTAAGAGATTATATCCATGTAAACAGAAATTACTTGATCTTTTCTAATGTTGCCAGGAAACCATTAATTATTAATTGATAATTTTGAATCGAAATAAGTTTACTCTATTAATTTGAGTTTGATTGTCAAAGAAAATGATAGTAATTGAGTTATTTATTGTTCAGGAATTCATAATTTAATGTCAACTTTCAGATATGGCCCACTGGGCCCTAACCCACATGTCTTGAGAACTTAGAGTGCTTTTCTTCAAACCAAATAATTATGGTAACTGTATTGGTGATTTTTTTCTTTGTAAATGAATATCTTCAAATATCCATTGAGAACTATAGCTTGCAATAAATGATATTATTGTATAGAAAACATTGCTAATGAAAATAAATACTGAATAAATGATATTCTGTTTACGCAAAAATAATTTATGAAATAAACAACATGTGATTATGTCACCAAAACTTGTCATGATCATCATTTCCTTTGCTTACTTTGGACTAATAGCATTGCAGTTATCTAAGTAATAAAAGATGGCTGCTGGAGGGTTGCATTACTTCCAGAGATCTAGGTGCAATACTTCGCTGATTCAAGGCTTATTACAGATGAAAGCCACAAGTTAGAAACTAGTCTGGGATATTGGATGAGTAAGTAGTAGATAGAGATTTTATGCACAAGCCTTTTAGCATTCATTGATTACTATAGTTTGCACTAGATGGCACTACTGTATGGGAAGTAGGAAGACATGCATTGGATGCAGATGTATGGACAGCAAAGGAGGAAAATTCAAGGAGAAATGGAATGGTCAAGTTTTCATATGAGAGATGCAAAAAGTAAAATGAAAATGTTTGATAGATTGTAATTTATGGATAATAAAAGAATAGGAAAATAGTATGTAATTGGGTTATGAGTAAAGGGCAGGTAACAAGATGGATAATAAAGGTAATGAATTATGCAAAAGATTTGGATAAAGAATTTATATCAGTATATTTGTACAAAAGATGGGATGATTGTGTTAAGAGGATTGTTGAGTGTTATAGTAGTAGGGAATGGGATAAAAGAGAAGATTTATTAATAAGGAATAGGGAGTTAGAGAGATGGTGAAATCGTATGGAGGGTAAAAAGAGTTTAAATATATGTAGAAATAAATAAAATTTAGGTGTGAATTAATATATGATAATAGTAAGGAAAGTAGTTTATTATTTAAGGCTCGAACAGGATCTTTAGCTACAAGAGAATATACATGTAAATGGAAAAAAATGGGTGATTTATTTTGTAAATTATGTAAGGAAGGAATAGAAAATATTAGGCATTTGTTAATTGAATGTAAATGCTTGAAAACAGAAAGGGCACATATAATAAAGTTATGGAAGAATAAATATGAAAAAAGTGATTATACAGAAAGTGGATTATTGGTTTTTATGTAGCGTTTGGAAAAAGATAAGGGGAATTTAGACCTAAAAGCTATAGAGTTGACAAAAATTATGTTGTGGAAATGGGATAGAGCAGAATATGAGAAAAATTAGACTGGGGAATGTAAAATTAAGTAGCTAACAAGTTTCTCTTGGTATAATTGCTGAGAGATTCTTGACTTCGTTTAAGAAGAAGCTACAGTCCATCACATCACATCACATGCCATTACTATATTTAAGTAAAATTATGCACAGGTGTTAGAGATACCTGTATAAAAATGAATATATGGTTACAGAGAGCATATAAGTAAGAAGTTTTTGATCTTATAATAAATTTTATTGGTTATGCTTAGTGAAATAAGTAATTTGGAATTATTGATACAGTTACTTTACATTAAAAAATATAATGAGAATAAGAAATTTATAGCTAAAAGTAGTATATTATTATATTTAGAGTAACCTTTTTTAAAAATAAAATTTATAATTAGACAATAAATAAATGAACAAATAAAAACACAATGTTGATAAAAATAAAAATATATATATATAATCATAATGTAAGTGACCAAAAATTACTTGCATGATAGGAAAAAACAATATATCTTAAAATAATTTTATTGTAAGTACAAAGTAAATTATAAACTTAGCCCATTGTTGCATATACATATTTACATATGCTTTTTATTTTCCAAGAGTTTTCCATGAATTCTAGATTTGCAGTCTGAAATAAATTTGAAATTATTTAAAACCAAAAGAATTCAAAAAATATCAGAATGCAAATTTTGTGAGTTGTTATTCATTTTCTGATTTGTAAGATTACTGACAATAGGCTATGGAACAATTTTAATAGTGATGAAATTTCAGATGTAGGTAGCATTTTATAATCAATACTCAATTTAAATTCATGAATACACAGTGGTACCCTAAAATAACTGGAATTTTCTAATAAAAAATTGTTTATTTATTTTTAAGTGTATTTAATCTCTTTTAAATGACTATCCATTTGATGCCACAAATTAGTCTAAATGTGTTTTAAATTTTTCAAAGTAGTTGGAAATACTTGCAATGTGATGCCTTTTAATGTCTCTCTCATTTTTTCCACCACTTCCAAGTTCGCAAAAAAAAATTGAGACTGTTTTTCATTCGAGAGATTTAAAAAAATTCCACAAAGTAATATTGAGTGAAAATGACTGATAGATAAGATGGGTCATGCTGAATTTAATTAAAAAGTGTTTCATACTCAATGCTTTGAGAGATGACACTGTTGGGATGGAATTTGCACTCTTGTCTTTGTGCAAAATGGGATGTTTACATATTACTGCATCATGTAGATGTTTCAGAAATTGAAGATAAAATGCCTGACCATTATAAACAAAATCTGGGAGAAAAATGCCATTCATATAAAAAAATTCACATTCTAACATTTTAGTCATTATATTGCACAACTGATAAATATACAAAACACACTTTAGAAAAAAATGTTCTACAGGAACCCACAATTTCACATGGAGATAACATTTGGAAAATTGATGCTGAAAGATCCCTGCAAGAAATATGTAAAAGCTGAAGCATATGCTGCAGCAGATATGCAAACTAGAAAATGATTCCAGTTGTTTTTGGATCTCTTCTCATATATTTTTATGTAGATTGAAGTTAATTTGAATAATTTACCTATTGACAATATTACTATTAATATGCTATTGAAAAATCTTAATAGTACTCAACTTTTGAATAATATTTCTGTAGTGTAATTTTCACTACACCACTATCATGCAAGATAGAGACTGGTATCTATCAGCTTACCTTGTGTGAGAGTGATGTAGTCAAAATTTCACTATAGAAGTATTTTTCAGTAAGAATCTCTAGTCTAATGAATGGCTAAGAATTATTAACATACTTCCAATAAGTGGTTTGCGTGAAAGTTGTGAGGACAGTAAATTTGTCAATTATCAATTAAACTGTAGTAATTGACTATCTATAAATGCTGAATAATGATTTAAAAAAATATATGTAAGAGATTGTGGTCTGGGCTAACTGAGGGGTGCTGGTTCAGTGTGAAGTGTGCATTTTGGGAATTACACATCATTTTCACATGTTTTTGGTCATATGTATATGATTATATCTCTCCACAAGGTGTTAGAAGTGGATAAAGACCAGTCCCTACCTTGTGTTAGAGTGGTGTAGTAAAAATTATACTACAGAAATATTATTCATTAAGTGGATAATCTCGAGTCAAATGAATGACTAATAAAAATTGTTAATCAACTTTTATCTGCATGTACCATTTTAAAATCAGTACTCAATTTAATTAAGATTACAAAAATGCTTTTATATAGATTATACAGGTGAAAATAGAAGAATATTTTGTATCATGTGATTACAGAAACCATTGACTTAATTAATATATATATATAATTAATTATAGCATAGCTTGTTCACTATCTCTTATACTAACACATAATTGTTATTAAACAAGGCAAAACTCTCCATACATTAGTGCCACCCTGTGCCAATCAGAGTAATCAATGGATGCCAGAAGGCTTGTGCATAAAATCCCTATTTAGTGCCTACTCATCCAATATCTGCAGACTAGTTTCTGGCTTGTGGCTTTCATCAGTAAGGAGCCTTGCATCTGAGAGCACTGCACCTAGATTTTAGGATCCAATGCAACCCTCCAGCAGCCACCTTTTATCTCTACTTAACTACAAAACTATTTTAGACTCATATGACTACATAAGCTATTGAGCTTAGATTGAAAATATTATTGTATTTTCAATTTCATTCTTATAGTTAAGTAGAGATAAAAGGTGGCTGCTGGAGGGTTACATTGGATCCTAAGATCTAGGCGCAGTGCTCTCAGATCCAAGTCTCCTCACTGATGAAGGCCACAAGCCAGAAACTAGTCTAGGGATATTGGATGAGTAGGCACTAGATAGAGATTTTATGCACAAGCCTTATGGCATCCATTGATTACTCTGGTTGGCACAGGGTGGCACTACCTAATGGAGAGTTTTGCGTTTTTAATTATAGCATAGATTGAAGTTATATATTTAGATATTAATTAATCAAAGCAAATCATAATTATTCCCATTGTTATTATATTATCCATTATTACATTTACATTTAATTATATAACTACAAACAAAAATAAGGAAATACAGTATGGCTGACTCACATATACAATATATTCATCTACTGTTAACTTTATAGCGAGTCACAAACATACTCAATTTATAATTATTTTATAGCCCCCGACCTTTTACCTAGCAGAACTTTGCTTTCATCTAAATAAATTTATGGGGTTCTACAGCTATTAATTATTTTTTTTCCTTCAAAAATTGGTCAAATATATCGATATACAGGATATACTTAGAAATGAAGATACTACTACCACAGACATCTTGACCCATGAATTTTTTTTATGAATTTCACATTATTATTTTTTTATAATTTAAAATTAAATCATTAAACATTTTTCCTTTCATAACTACCAAATATTTTTTTTTCAAAGTGTACCAAAAAAACATAGATATTTGTAAAGTTACACCAATTAAAAATACAGCATAGAGGTCCCAAATTATAAAATATTTTTAAATGAAAACTATCCTGAATGATAGAGAGAAAGAAGAGAGAGAGTCCAAAAGCTGAAAACACATTTAAAAAAAATTAACAATTCCATTAGTAAAATGCATTTACAAATTTGCAAGTAATGAGAAAAGATTCCTAATGGCTAGTAAATATCAGGTGAAGCGAACTGATGTCTAAATTTAATTTTCTTATTCAAAAAGGAATTGAAATTAGGGGGAATGGGATTAAACACAAAACAGCGGGTTTTTAAATAGAAAATCCATTACTCCGATTTCTTAGAAAAAGTAGTAAATTTAATAATCCATTTGTTCCCAAGATAACACTATTTTTCAAATCCATATGAAAAGTTTGTTCGTCTCTCGTCAAATATGTATGATGAAACGTTTTGCTTACAATATCAAGATTGGTTCTTTACGACATTCATGTTACAGATACAGCAATAATAAATTTCTTGAACTTAAGATTATTTTTAGAGAATGTAATAAAATCATAAAAAAATCTCTTTTTTTCGGGTTATTAATTTGTTGTAACGGTTAATAACCATAAATAAAGTAAATCCATGAAAGGAATCAAGTATACAAAGATTAGAATCAATACTGATAAATCTATCTGTCCGTTTCAACAAGTACATTTTGTTCTTAAATTTGTTTACAATTTTATCTTGGCTTTTAAGTTAATGTTTATTACATCGTCAGAAATTAATAATCACGAATAAAAATCACATAAATAAGAACATTTTTATTTATTAGACACATGTATGCAGCAACTCAAATTAATTGATTATTTATTTAGCTAATGGGTCAGCACATTAAAATTCAATGCCAATGGTTCTTAATTACTCAAGAGCTGATTCCTCCACGTTATGCAGAGCAAAGAGATCAATAGGGGGAAAGCTGATAAATTGGACACTCCTTGTAAATATTACTGTAGTTTGTGGTCTTCCACACTCACAGTTTAGAGAGTATAAATCCCCACTTGTGCAACGTATAGTGACACCTATCCTGGCCTGTTCTGATTCTAATAATTTTTAATCAGTGTTTTCTTGGGTGAACCAGGTTCTTAGAGAGTAAGTTTAGCTATTATAGTGTGATTATTTATGTTGGAGTTATTCCTGTCATGTATCCATATGCTGTTGGTGTCCAATGTGAGTGGTTGCTGAGAATTAACAGGAATTGAGAAAGGTTGCCTTGATTTCAATAAAGTATTACAGAATAATAACAATTTGTGCACCAAGCTAAAGAAGGATCAGCAGCTGTAAAATGTTTGCTGAAACAGTTTGGTCATGTGATGTATTATTGATCATGTATTAACAAATATTATGGAATGTTTTATTGTTTAGGAGTTTAAATGGAATTCAGTCAATAGAAGTGACAGAGTTGAGCTGCAACCTAAGACTTTTGACCTTTAGACTCTGCCACTCTACCACTGCAATAAATCAGATTGAGAAATTAATATTCAATTTATTGCAGATCTAGTGTAAAACAATTGCAAAGAGTAATAATATGAATATGATCACCAGTAACACATATAACTTACTGATTCTGAGATACAATGTATTGTGAACTGTGATGGTATTATTATGTTTTAGCTTAAACTCACTCTCTTGTAGCTCTGTTTAGTATTATTTTGTCAGTTTTATGTTCATTTAACAGTAAAAATTAAAATAAAAGAAATATGGAATCATTAGTTTAAAAAAATGCTGAAGATGTCAGTAGTGTAAAGGGTAATCTGCAGAAGAAACTACAAATGAGCAGATAATAGCCTAGAAAGTTACTGATTGGTTGATTCTTTCATCTTGAGTATATAAATACACTTATAAATTCCTCTTTGATCATTGTTAGCAATGAAAAAAAATTTGTATAAATTTCATAGTTTACTTAAATGTTTATTATTATTTTTACAAAATATTTGTATAGTAATTATCCACAAAAGAAATATATCCATGTTTATTTTTTGAAATATGTTTCATTTATAAAAAAAACTTTTTAAGGAATTTGCTATGCTCTGTCAAACATTGTAACACAAAGATTTTGTAATATTTTAATAAATATAAATAAAAAAATTTAAATTTTAGAAAAAAATTTGTAGCTTTTTGAGAATTTTATAATAATTTATTTATTTTCAGCTATAATCTACAAGTTATTAAACAAAATAATATAAAGAATAAACAAAATTATTTTCAAGTAACAGAAACATGGATAATGTTAAAAAAATACAATCGAAAAATGTCATTAATATTAATTAACCACAGACTTTAATAGTTGAGTTGTAAAACATATAAAATAGTTATCACAAACAATATTGCTATGTTCAAATCATAAATACTTTTCACAACAAAACTAATACCGACTTTGGCGTTTGTGAAATTTCTTTGGTACAATTTATTGTTGAATGTCACACACCCTTCTGAAACATATATTATAACCAAATTAGCAGCTTAAATGTTATGGATAACATTAGTCATGCACAAATGTGTAACTAGTCATGACCTTCCTTCTAGTGTTTACTCATTCAACATCCACAAATTTCTAGCTTATGTCATTCATCAATGAGGAGCCTTTGATTTCAATGGGATAGGTAGGGACTATACACAAACCTTTCTGCATCCATTTTTTTTATGTGTCAAAGCATCAGCCTGGAAGTGAATCCATGACAACTGCTTGTAAGGCAGCTGTGCTGACCACTCGGCCACCAATACTTGACTCTATTAATTATGAAATTTTGCACTTGGTAGAATGACTGTATGGAGAGTTTGATACTCATTAACAGCATATGTAAGCATATGAAACTGTGATCATGTGATGTTTTGATAGTTTTATACCTATCCTATCAATAGGATAATGGTGACTATGGTTTAAAAACCAAAGACACCAAAATGTATAGATGCTGAACTGAGTTCAGATCTATATGATTATGCCAGCAAATGAGCTTGGGTTGAAAAGATTGTGGTATTTTTATCTTGGGATCCTAGCTTTATAGTTACACAAATAGGGAAAAAGTGGATGCTGGAGGATTGCATTAGATCCTAAGATCTACGTGCAGTGCTCTCAAATCCAAGGCTCCCCAATAATGAAAGCTGCAAGTTAGAAACTAGTATGGAGTATTTGGGTGAGTAGGCACTAGATAGGGATTTTATACCCAAACCTTCCTGCATCCATTGATTATGAAAGATGATCATATGATGTTTTGATGATTTTATATATATCCCCATAGAATAATGGTAACTATGGTTTTTTAAAAACCAAAGACTGAAATGGATAGCTATTGAACTGAGTTCAGATCTATATGATTATACAAGCAAATGAGTTTGGGTTGGAAATATTAAAGTGTTTTTGTCTTGAGCTCCTAGCTTAATAGTTAAACAAATAGGTAAAAGGTGACTGCTGGAATGCTGTAGTAGATCCTAAGATCTAGGTGCAGTGCTCTTAAATCCAAGGCACCTAACTGTTGGAATGCAGAAGCTAGAAACTAGTCTGGTGATGTTGGATGAGAAGGGACTAGATAGGGATTTTATGCACAAACCTTCCTGCATCCATTGATTATGAAAACTTGCACTTGGTGGCACTACTGTGTGAAAAGTTTTATACTCTTATTAACAGTATGTGTAAGCATATGAAATGGTGATCATGTGATTTTTTTCTTATAAAAAGGTAAATGTGGCCTTCTAATTGTTTGATGTTGAAATCAGTATCAATTTTAGTATGTTTTAAAATTTTGTAAAACTATTAGCATTGAACTTAGAAAAACATGTATTATGTGATGTATTACCACATTAAATATGGAAAAGGTAGTAAAGGAAAATAAAATTTATCTTCTTTCAGCATGAAGTAAAAAAATACTAATTAATATGATTGTATATGGCCCTTTGAGATATATTGTAAAATATATTTACATTTATTTTGTAAACCTGTTCACATATAGTTCTCAGAAATAGAAAAATTGTTGCCCATGCATGGTCAAATGTATTGTTTTCCTCTTTATTTATTTACATGTTTGTTTGCATTAATTTTCATTTGATAGTATATAATTAAAGTCATGTACTTTAATACAATACAGTTTGCTTTCACTATCTGTATATATTAAGAAATAAATAAATAATACAGAAAAAGATTACATAATAATTATTAACAAGGCAATTTCAGACTAAGCTACAAACTGGCACAGTTAGAAAAATAAACCAAGAATGCTGATACCTTTCATACCATCAATTTCTAAGAAATATAAAATATTTGCTGAGTCCTTCGAATTAGTATTCCACACACCACCTTCAACAAACAGTCTGATAAACAATACCAAAGACAAAATACTCTCTGATCAAATAGGCCAAACACTTTACAAAATTCCATGTTCTACCAAAGGATGTAAAGCAGCATATTATGGAGAGACCCATGCCAACATCACCACCAGAACATCTCAACATCACTATTTATACAGGAGAGCTCTAAACAATACTGAAAACAAATCCATATTCTTTGAGCACCAAAAAAACAACAGGACATGTGTTCGAACCCACTTTGGCAAGGGCACTGTGCACTGAGGGTAATGATATGAAACAAAAAATAAAAGAGGCATGCTTTATTACAAATGACAAATATGCAATAAACCAAAAAGAATCGTACTTTGCCATCTCCAGAAAATGGTCAATATAAAATAAAACTTTGAATAAATTTTGCATAAATTACTGCCAAGCTTCTCTTAAAATCTCAGTGTAAGCGCTTGACACTTCCAAGATAAGCTACGAATATGGAGACTTAAGTTCCCTAAAGCGGTAAGCCATATAATTATTTTCTAATAATATTAAGCTTCACTTTTTTGCATAAAGTGCAATTAAAACTTACCACTCAAAGGTGAAGTAAAAGCAAGGAGTTTATTTCAATAATAATTATTGTATTATTTCATTAAAAAAAATGTGTTCAGTACTATTTTATTTATATACAAATATATATATATATTCATTTTAGATAATTCAGTGTATATATTTAAATTAATTTTTTTCTCCGTCAATAATAAAATATAAATATTCAAAATTGTATGTTTTTTTTTTTTTTCAATAATCAAACAATTAAAATTTTTGATTATTTTACTTTGACGATTATCTCCCAATTATTTGATGATTCTCCTTTTTATCTTTATCAGTTTATTAAAAAAAGTATGTAATTCTTATTTTTATTTACTGTAGTCAGTAAAAACTAAATCATTTACTATTTTTACTTTTTTACAATATATTGCAAAAGAAGTGTATCATACTATTCTAACGCCATCTATAGTAAGCTTAAGTAATTACTAATTACAAAACGTTAATACATTCAAATTCTCACTTCCAGACTGTTTTTCACATTTTGCTTTTATCATTGAGGATTGGAAACTGGAAATAATGCAAATCTGCATTTACAAACACCCTTTAAATCCATTTTATTATTCATGCTAAAAGCCTGAAATTTAAAAATCTCAAATGTTTTGAACTCAAACCCATATAAGTGAACAATTATAAAGATCTGACTCCTAATCAGCAATTTCATATTTTAATATACTCAGTTGTTTATAACTGTAGGCATGGGTCTTACTTGGCCAGGAATAATAATAATAATAAGTAACAAATCATTTATCTTTTAACTTACATAATATCTTTTGAATCAGAGCAGAGAATGTAATAATCACAAGGCTGGCTACTCATTCTTACTACAGATGACACAAGCCTCTTTTAATTACATTTTACCAATAAAACTAAAAGCCTGAAATTCAAAACAAGTGAAGGTTTTGAACCTATAGGTATCTTTTTTCTGTCAAGAAATATTAATAACAATAACAAATCATTCAATTTTTAAATTTATGTATTATACGACAACTATAATGATTACACGGGAATTGATCCTGAAATTTCAAACTCCCTACATCTATCCAATCTATCTTTTTCAAGTGATACACATGGCAACATACATGTGAAAAAGAAATATAATTTCCAATACAAGTATTTTGTGCTAAAGCAGCACTCATCAGTTGGTCTAGATCACCATCTCCCACACATACATACAATCAGTGCTCTGTTTATATTAAGTTCGAGATCAAGTCCCTTATAATTACATTAAGTTTAGTATAAACAATACTACAATGATTACCTAACTTTACTGTAGATGGCACTAGGGTAGAGGGCTGTCATTATTTAAAAATTTATTGAAATCCTAATGGTATCATTTATATTTGTTTTTGATATCTTTATTGTTAAACTTTTTATTATTGTAATAAAAAATTTATCAATATTTGTATTTATTTTTAGCAACTTTATAAAAACATAAGTCATCTTACTAATATGTTTTTGAAAATGTAAAATTGATTAATTTTGTATAAACATTGGTCATAAGAGGGTTATTAAAGTGAAAAATTGTTTGATGTTTTTTTAACCCTTCTGTTTTCAGTAATGGCTTAATGAGGTTTCTGAAATATTTATGGCTGACAAAGGATTAAATGAAGTAATAAAAATAAATAAACTAAGAGACAGATCTCACTTCTTTCAATAAATAGTATATGCAGTATTTTGATTTTAATTAAAGCAGGAAAAAAAAAAAAATCAAATAAAACCTTATTTTAAAAAACAAGATTTTGACAAATAGAAATTGGACTAAACTAGTACAGAAATATATACTCAAATATATGCTGCAAACACTAAACATTTTCTATTAATATATATCTAAAAACGTTCTTAGTATTTCCGAGTGAAAAGATGAGTAATGGTTGGTTGTCTTTTCCAGAAATCTGCATTAAAATCTGTGAATGTTTTTTTTTTCTCACATGTCATAGCAGCGTACGGGAGGCGAACCCACAACTGTCTGCAACCAACTACTTGCTTGCAAGGCGGCTGCTATGACCTCTCGGCTAACAACGCTTGACGAATGTTTAATATTGGGACATAATTCAGCTATTCACAACATATTTCTAAGATGCTAGAATGTATGATTATCGGCTTTGACATGTATGGTGTTGTGTGTTTCATGCCTTAATCTATAATAGAACAATGTTCTAATACTTAATTTTGTTTTAAACTGAATAAAATTTCCACTGAAATATTTGAAAGTGACAGTGATGTTTTCAAATAGTTGCAAGATTTTTCAGTGCAAAGATAGCATTTTATATATACCACAAAAATATGAAATCACCATTTTCAACTATTATCAGTCCAACAGCAGGACGAAGGTTTCTCCAAATTCAATCTATGTCGAATGTCTAGCCCCCTTTCTCCCCATTACTCCAACACACATCTTTATTTCATCAATCGTTATGTATGTAAATCCAGTTTAAGATTTCAACTGTCCATCATCTTATTTAGCAATATGTCCAGCACAACTCCATTCCAGTCTTTTAATTCTTTTAGTATGTCATTATATAAATTATCTATATATTTTCATATGTATATACAATGTGCAATTACACATGTTGTCTCTTTCTGGGTCTTTTACAATCTCTGTCAATCATATCTTCTATCAATATGTCCAGCCCATCTCCACTTCAGACTTTTAATTTTTTCAATAATGTCAGTAACATCTAATTGTTCTCTCACCCATGTATTTAGTTTTTGATCTCTTTTTGTTCCTCCTAACATACAACTCTCCTTATTTTTGTTGAATGGTCTGAAAGTCTCTGTATTGCTCTTCTGTTAAGTGCCAAAAGTTTCAGATCCATAAGTAAATAGCGGAAAGATCTGAAATACAATGTCACATTTCATAATGTAATTCACAATCAAAACACACTATAATCTTAAAATATTTGTGGTGTGTAGCCAAACTATGTCATTATGCAACATTGCATTGATTTAAAAATAGCATAGTAAAAAAGATAGTATGGTATGCAAAAGATTTAGATAAAAACTTTGTCAGTATCATCATCATCATTATTATCAACCATTATCAATCCACTGCAGGATGAAGATCTCTCCAAGTTTAATCCATCTTCTCCAATCTTCAGCTTCTCTTCTCCACATCACCCCTGCACACTTTCTTATTTCATCCATCCATCTCACATGTGGTCTCTTTCTGGGTCTTTTACAATCTCTTGGAATCCAGTTTAAAATTTCAATTGTCCATTTATTATCATCTCTTCTAGCAATATATCCAGCCCAACTCCATTTCAATCTTTTAATTTTTTCAATGAAGTCAGTAACACCCATTTGTTCTCTTACCCATACATTGCATTTTCGATCTCTTCTTGTTACTCCCAACATACATCTCTCCATACTTCTTTGAGTGGTCTGAAGTTTCTGTATTGATCTTCTATTAAGTGTCCATGTCTCAGATCCATAAGTAAGAACTGGTAAAACCCATTTGTTAAAAACCTTCCTTTTCAAGCACATAGGCATATTTCCTTTTAGTATCAAGTTATTTCTATCAAAAGCACTCCAACCAAGTTTAATTCTATGATTAATTTCTTCCATTATGTTTCCATCTGTAATAATAATCTGACCAAGGTATTTGTAACTGTTAACTTCTTCTAATTCATCATAATCAATCTTTATTTTCATATTTTGAGCAAATCGATTAAACATTACTTTAGTCTTTTTAACATTTATCTTTAGTCCTACTTTCCTACTTTCATCTGATAATTCCTGCAACGTATCCTGCAGCTCTGAAGCATTATTTGCAAAAACAACTACATCATCTGCGAAATCTAAATGACTTAAATACTCTCCATTTACTTTCACTCCTTTTAGTTTCCCATTTTAATCCACAAAATACTTCTTGCAGCACTGCTGTAAAAAGTTTTGGAGATATGGAGTCACCTTGTCTTACACTTTTCTCAATGTTGACTTTCCCAGTATCATTATGTAATCTAATTGTTGCTGTTGCATTTTTATAAATATTCTTCAAAATATGACAATATCCTGGATCTATACCTTGATGATCCAATGCTTTAATCACTGAAGAAATGTTTATAGAATCAAATGCCTTTTCATAATCTACAAATCCAAAACATAATGACAAATCATATTCATTTGACCTTTCTATAACTTCTCTCAACACCTGGATATGATCTACTGTACTAAAACCACTTTTAAATCCAGCTTGTTCTCTTGGTTGGTGGAAATCCAGTGTTCTCTGTAGACGAGTTGTAATTATCTTGGTAAAAATTTTATATAAAACTGATAAAATGCTGATAGGTCTGTAATTTCTAATATCTTCTTTATCACCTTTTTTAAATATTAATATTATTACTGCATTCTTCCAATCAGCCGGTACATCTTTATCATTTAGACATTTGGTATATAACTTTGCTAAAAAAAATTTCTATTTCTTCACCTGCTTCTTTTAATATATCAATTATAATTCCATCATTACCTGGAGCCTTTCCCTTCTTCATACATTTAATTGCGTGTCTCACTTCTTCATTTAAAATTCTGGGGTATTCGGAAGATGTAATAGATATAGGAGGTACTTGTTCTTTATTACTATATAATTCTTAATAAAAATCTTCTACCAATTTCATGATGTCATCTCTCTTATCCATCTTTTTTTCTTATTGCAGATATAAATTTCCTACCAATACCAAAATGTTGTTTTACATTCTTAAGACTTTTATTTTCTTCTACAGCTTTCCTTGCTAGTTCACAGTTATACTTTCTTATATCATTTTCAACTCATTTCCGCACCATTTTACAAAATTCGAGATATTCAATTTTTTTTAATGCATCATTTTTGTATATCTTCATATTCCTTCTTTTCTTCATAAATTCTCTAGTCTCAGTAGAAATTTTATTGGTTAACTGCTGCTTTTTTTTACCCGCTATCTTTGTTGCAGTTTTTAAAAGTGTATCAGTTATTTTCATATTAATTTCATTCAAATCTGAATTATGCTCAAAATCTACTAATACTTGAAACCGATTTCTAAGTTCTAATTTAAATTCATTAGAATGTTTCTGAAGATTAGGAATATCAACTGTAAATATTGTTTTTTTTAATAATTTTTGTCTCTCTAGTTTCACAATAACACGTATCTTACACCTTACTAATCGATGATCACTTCCTGTGTTAAATTTATTAAGAACATTACAATCTTGAAATATGTATTTCCTATTAATCAAAAGATAATCCAATTCTGCTGTACTTTCATTTGGATGCTTCCATGTCCATTTCCTTTTAACATTTTTCTCAAAAAAAGAATTCACAATATAAAGTTTTTCTTTTTCTGCAAACTCCACAAGTCTATGTCCTCTCTCATTTCTATTACTATAACCAAAATTACCTACAACAATTTCATCTTTCATTTGTTTACCAATTCTAGCATTAAAGTCTCCCATAACGATTTTAAAATGTTGTTTACTCTGATCAAAAGCCTTTTGTACATCCATATAAAAATCTTCTACTACTTCATCACTATGAGAACTTGTTGGGGCATAAACCTGAATTATCTGCATTTGATATCTGCTATTAAGTTGTATAATTAATCTTGCCACTCTGTCTGATACACCATCAATCTCCACAATATTGGAGTATACTTGTACAAAAGTTGGAAAGATTGTGTTAAGAGAATTGTTGAGTATTATAGTGGCAAAGAATGGAATGAAAGAATAGATGCATTAATAAAAAATAGGGAGTTGGAGTGATGGAAAACTAGTCTGGAGA
Source organism: Epiperipatus broadwayi (assembly GCA_028023455.1). NCBI lineage: Eukaryota > Metazoa > Onychophora > Udeonychophora > Euonychophora > Peripatidae > Epiperipatus > Epiperipatus broadwayi. Next base: position 3,181,800 of record JAQFVV010000081.1, on the reverse strand, counting down.
GTAAAAAGAGTTTATATATTGGGTGTAAATTAATTTACAATAATAGCAAGGAAAGTAGTTTACTGTTTAAGGCTTGATCAGGATCATTAGCAACAAGGGAATATAAACATAAAAGGAAAAATATGGGTGATTTTGTCTGCAAGTTATGTAAGGAAGGCATAAAAAATATTAGACATCTGTTAGTGGAATGTAAATGCTAACAAGCAGAAAGTAAACAAATAATGAAGTTGTGGGAAAGAAATATAAACAAAGTGATTATGCAGAAAGTGGGTTCTTGGATTTTTATGCTGGGTTTGGACAAATATATGGGAGATTTATATATAAAGGCTATAGAGTTGACAAAGATAATGTTGTAGAAATGGGATGGAGCAGGGTAGAAAAAAATATGGGAAAAACGTAGGATGGAAAATGGAAAGGTAATGTAAAGTGAGGCATTGAATAGTCATGGTTTTAGAAATATATAGAATTTATTCATGAGAGTAGGAGATTAAAATGTTGAATAAATAAAAAATAACATCAGAAGATGATGAATATTAAAAAAGATATATGAACTTTAATAAAATTTAAAAATTGTATCTGAAATTAAAGGAATGCAATAATTTCTCATCTGATAATGAGCATACAAGAAATGCATTAAAATATTATATCCAGATAAGTAACCAGTAACAAACATTACTTTTGATGTTGCTAGAAAACTATCAATTACAATTTGACAGTCCTGAAATTAAACATATTTTCTCTATGGGTCTGGGTTTGTTATCCTGACTTTGGCTTTAAATTCTTATAACAACTTGGGTTAGAAGTAGAAGAGGTTATCCCTTTTTGAATCATGCTCAAGTCAAAAAAGTCATTATAAGTTAATAGGGAAAATTTGTTTAGCCGCAGGACTGTCAATTAGTAATTCACTGTTTCATCGCAATATCAAAGGTAAAGTTATCCCTGGTTGTTTACATGGATATAATCCCTTTATGTCCATTGTTTGCATCATATCTTTATTGTTAAAACAGGTTGCCTTGACAACAGTTTGAGATTATTGATTGTTATATACATTGGGATTGTCTAAATGTTAACTGGTTTTAATGGTTATATATATATATGGGTAAACAATTTAACTATTTTATATTCCTCCATACATTATAACAACATTTTGCAAGATCTCATTGAATGATTATCCAAGCATTGAAAGTCATTCCAATATGGCAGACCTGAATGTCTTCCACCTTGTGATGACTGGCATGATATATTCAAAGTGGTAACATAATGGAAATTCTCATTGCAAGCATTTTGCAAACATAATTTTTCCTCAAAGGATCTAGAGATATCAACATCCCATGTTAACAGTAATTTATCACTCTTATGTAAGATAGAGACTGGTATATATATTGTAATGTGGATTCCAAATGGTATGCAATGAATAAAGATGAACTGTTTATAACTGTAAGAACTTTATAATTAATGAACATTAAATTAAAAACTTTCCATATTTAAAGAATACAAATAGAATCCTATCTGACCAACGTTAGTTATTAATTAGTTATAATTTTATTTAATGTATTTCTTTTGTAAAATCATTTCCATTTATTTATTTATTTGTTCTTTAAGTTTTATTATGATTTCTGTTTTTCATTAAACTAGTTATATAAATATTAAACTTAAGTCGGGCATGAATGGCTATATAGATTTGTAAAGTTATATTAGGGGAGGGTAATCTTAGGTTATTCATTTCGTAGTTGAATTAGGTCAATGGAATATATATATTGGTGTAATTAGTAGATGTAGTACAAGATTTGCTATGGGCAGAATCGCTATTATACACCGCACACTTCCGTTTTGCCTATGGAAGGGATTATAAGACTAGAATGCTGTTCCTTTTGATGGAGTTTTTTTTATTGCTCTTCTTGTCTGATAGAGGTAATATTCCTATCTTACGAGAAGCAGTTTCTTCTCTTAACCTAATTGTGCTGCCGTATTCGTATTACATTGAACACATCGATATATCAGATGGATTGAAGTTTGGTTTGACTGCGAACCTTTGGCCTAAGGTTAAACAAGGATTGAATATTTTCTTTTCAAATGCAAATCTATGTAGTCCATTCATACTTGACACCCATAAATAAAATTGCATTAAATTTAAGTTAGGTATAGATGCTTGCATGGGTTCGTTACCGGTTAAGTTTTTAACCGTGTAATCTATGTAACCGATTTATACTCAACATTATAAAACAAACTTTCATAAATCCATCTGTGCGAACTAATAATAGTATAAAATTTAAAATATAAATTAAAAAGCTAAAATAAAAGTAAAAATAATGTTAAAGTAAACATATTAAAATAATAATGTTAAATCTTATATATATATGTGCGTAAATAAATATTTGTATGTTAATTACTGGCAGTGGCTTATTTTATTTATTTTTTCATATTGAAATATAATTAGATAAGATATTATATTACTAAATCTCTGCTATTCCCTGAGCTAGTGACTTGGGCTAACAACCGGAATCAAAATTTAAAAAAAAATTTTTTTTTTACTTACGTATCTGCCTACTTTATAAATTTTTCGAAGTTCAAATGCCTAGATGGTGCCCTGAAGTGCAGATGATGTTAAGCTCTTTCTCCGGATTGTTACAACTGGCACCCAACATGGTGCCGATCTATTAATAAAAACCACATATACTCTGAGTAAATTTCTTTTTTCAAAATGAAATATTTTATCTGTTTACATAAGTTGTATACTTTAAATCTTATAAAAGCACTGCCAGAAAGAAATTGCACATATATATTAAACACGAGAAAGTATAAATAATTTTAAAACTAATTTTTGTTAAAAAAAAAAAGTCAAAAGGTAGCAATAAATATGTTTTTTTGTTTGTTGATATATATTATGCTTTAACGTGTATAGGCGCGCACAGCCACGTAAGTTTATGATAGAAATGTGGTACCTTACGATGAGTACCGTTGGGAATTTACTTCAGTGTAATCCTATTTAAGCATTTTAATCAGTCATAAATAAGTTGGTGGTATTTATAATTGTGCTGCTAATATACACGTATAAATCCATTATCTTTCAAAACATATTTAGTTCAATGCAACCTTCTTAAATAAATAATTTAAATAACTTGCTTGTCATGCCATGTGTAAAAATAAAATGTATAAAAAAATAGAATGCTTGGGGGGAGGAGGCATAGACGTAAATGGTCCTTAGGAATGCAATAGTAAACGTTTTTTTAATATATAGTCTTTATACTAACCGTATGTTTGTAAATTTTGTTAATCATGTACTGTAATTGCTAACCCTAAGTAAAAATTTTTTTTTTGTTCATTATTTTTTAAGCAAGTTTACTGATATGTAATGAGCACAGACAACGTTACATTATTTTTTTTTATTATTAAACATTAAAATAAAAAGTTTGCATTTAAAATTTTTTTTAAGACAGAAAAATTGAAAATAAATTCTACCTTAAACTTGTATATATATAAATCGCACAGAGGAGGAAAATTATTAAAATAAAACTTTATTAAAGAAAAAATATTTTAAAACTAAATTTTAAAAAGATTTGGAGATAAAATTATATCTTTAAATTTATCTTTAAATATATCTTTGGATTTGGAAAACAGGTTAGTTAATGTTATGGAAAAGATTATTTTAATTAGTCCAAGTGAATAAGCCCTTGGGCATTTAAATGTATAAAATTGGAGATTATAATAATATACCTATTGGAAGATGTTTCACAGCTTGACAGAGACAGTTACAGTCAGAGTATTAGCAGGTTTACTTGACACAGACAGGCTCCGGCTAGATGTTGACAGCACTGGATGGCATTGATGAGCTGGTAGACAGAGCTCCAGGAAGCACGGTCGATCTTTTAGCCAGCCATTCTTTTAGGCATGATGTCTTGTACATAGATTAATCATTTCTCTTCAGTAAACTCAACAATAATAAATTTGAAAAAAAAAATTGTTTTTTGACTTACGTATCTGCCTACTTTATAAATTCATCTAGGTTCAAATGCCTAGATGGTGCCCTGTAGTGCAGATCACGTTAAGTGCTATTCTCTGGATCGTTACAACTGGCCACCCAACTTGGGCCGATCTATTAATAAAAACCACGTATACCCTGAATAAATTTCTTTTTTCAAAATGAAATATTTTATCTATTTACATAAGTCATATACTTTAAATCTTATAAAAGCACTGCCAGAAAGAAATTGCGCATATATATTAAACACGAGAAAGTATAAATAATTTTAAAACTAATTTTAGTTAAAAAAAAAGTCAAAAGGTTGCAATAAATGTTTTTTTGTTTGTTGATATATATTATGCTCTAACGTGTATAGGCATGCACAGCCACATAAGTTTATGATCGAAATGTGGTACCTTACGATGAGTACCATTGGGAATTTACTTCAGTGTAATCGTATTTAAGCATTTTAATCAGTCATAAATAAGTTGGTGGTATTTATAATTGTGCTGCAAATATACATGTATAAATCCATTATCTTTCAAAATGTATTTAGTTCAATGCAACCATCTTAAATAAATAATTTAAATAATTCGTTTGTCATGCCATGTGTAAAAATAAAATGTATAAAAAAATAGAATGCTTGGGGGGGAGGAGACATAGATGTAAATGGTCCTTAGGAATGTGATAGTAAACATTTATATATATATATATAGTCTTTATACTAACCGAATGTTTGTAAATTTTGTTAATCGTGTACTGTAATTACTAACCTTAAGTAATTTTTTTTTGCTCATTTTTTTTTTAATCAAGTTTACTGATATGTAATGAGCACAGACAATGTTACATTTTTTTTTTATTATTAAACATTAAAATAAAAAGTTCGCATTTAAATTTTTTTTTTAAGACAGAAAAATTGAAAATAAATTCTATCTTAAACTCGTATATATATAAATCGCACAGAGGAAAAAAATTATTAAAATAAAACTTTATTAAAGAAAAAGTATTTTAAAACTAAATTTTAAAAAGATTTGGAGATAAAATTATATCTTTAAATTTATCTTTAAATATATCTTTGGATTTGGAAAACAGGTTAATTAATGTTATGGAAATGATTATTTTAATTAGTCCAAGTGAATAAGCCCTTGGGCATTTAAATGTATAAACAATGGTCAGATAGGAAAACAATAGAAACTTTTAGCAAATAAAAAGAAATCCCTATGGAATCAGACCTCAGCGAAAAGACCACCATCATCGATGACGTAATGTTGAGTCAATCCTTAAGATTAATATAAAAGGAAAAGTTGGAAATTATTAAAGATTATTAAGAGAGGACTGAGATGTGTTAAGTCGGAGAGTTGGAGATGAAGGGATTGAAAGACGCACTTTCAATTCCTTCTATGTCATAAAATGGAAAAATGAAACATCGCTTTTCTTATACTGAGGACAACAGGATTGTCGGGGGATTTAATGTGGATTCCAAATGGCATGCAATGAATAAAGATGAACTGTTTAAAACCGTAAGAACTTTATAATTAATGAACATTAAATTAAAAACTTTCCGTATTTAAATAATACAAATAGAATCCTATCTGATCAACGTTAGTTATTAATTAGTTATAATTTTATTTAATGCATTTCTTTTGTAAAATCATTTCCATTTATTTATTTATTTGTTCTTTAAGTTTTATTATGATTTCTGTTTTTCATTAAACTAGTTATATAAATATTAAACTTAAGTTGGGTGTGAATGGCTATATAGATTTGTAAAGTTATATTAGGGGAGGGTAATCTTAGGTTATTAATTTCGTAGTTGAATTAAGTCAATGGATTGGATATATTGGTGTAATTAGTAGATGTAGTATGAGATTCACTATGGGCAGAATCGCTATTATACACCGCACACTTCCGTTTTGCCTATGGAAGAGATTATAAGATGTAGAACGCTGTTCCTTTCGATGGAGTTTTTTTTTTATTGCTCTTCTTGTCTGATAGATGTAATATTCCTATCTGACAAGAAGCAGTTTCTTCTCTTAACCTAATTGTGCTGCCGTATTCGTATTACATTGAACACATCGATATATCAGATGGATTGAAGTTTGGTTTGACTGTGAACCTTTGGTCTAAGGTTAAACAAGGATTGAATATTTTCTTTTCAAATGCAAATCTATGTAGTCCATTCATACTCAACACCCATAAATAAAATTGCATTAGACGCTTGCATGGGTTCGTTACCGGTTAAGTTTTTAACCGTGTAATCTATGTAACCGATCTATACCCAACATTATAAAACAAACTTTCATAAATCCATCTGTGTGAACTAATAATAGTATAAAATTTAAAATGCAAATTAAAAAGCTAAAATAAAAGTAAAAATAATGTTAAAGTAAACATATTAAAATAATAAGGTTAAATCTTATATATATATATATGTGCGTAAATAAATTTTTGTATGTTAATTACTGGCAGTCGCTTATTTTATTTATTTTTTAATATTGAAATATAATTAGATAAGATATTATATTACTAAATCTCTGCTACTCCCTTAGCTAGTGACTTGGGCTAATGACCGAAATCAAAATTTAAAAAAAAATTTTTTTTTTTAACTTACGTATTTGCCTACTTTATAAATTTTTCGAAGTTCAAATGCCTAGATGGCACCCTGTAGTGCAGATGACATTAAGCTCTTTCTCTGGATCGTTACAATGTATATCCACTTGTCAGCTTCATAAGTGATGATGATGGTTACCACTGAATGATATCTTTGATAGAATAGTATAATCAGTTAATGTATTGATTTAAATTTGTTTTAAAATAAATTTATTAAACATTGTAACATAGTAATATACACTTAAACTTTATAAAAAAATACATAGCATTCAGAATGAAACTTGAAAAAGTCAATGCACAAAAAAGGGTATCTTAATAAGACTAAGAGGAAAATAAAACTTTCACCCAAGTATCATCATGTAGACTCACAGGTGAAAGCAGGGAGTCTCATGGCTTGACTTGGTCAAGAAGCTTGATAAAGATAGTTAGAGCCGAGTCCTGAGAATGACCATAGATGAGCCTGAAATGCATCAATCATAAAGAAAATGTTATAAAGATAGATGATCTTATTGCTGCAAAAGATCCCTTCTTAAGAGTATTAGAAACAGAAAGAGCATCCCTAAGATTCAGAGAGACATTCGCAACAATAAAGTTCCTAATTGACTTAAGAGCAGGACAAATATAGAAAATATGGTGTATTGTCTCATCATATAATCTACATAACTGACACTGAGATGAAATCCTAATGAAACCTCTGCTGGTCACTAAAAAATAACTTGTTGGGAGAGCATTTAAATTCAGTTTAAGTACAAAATCAACATGTCTTGCTTCAATGAAAAGAAGTTTCATTTTACACAAGAGAACTTTATTTGAAATACCTAATGAAGTCAAAAGAGGAGTATAATGTGGACATTTTAATTTATAAACATCCCAGAATGTCAATTTCCCATCAAGCACAACTTGAACTGAGTGTATCGACTTAATAACCAACTCCATAAATCAGCAATCCAATAACTTGAAAAAGGAGGTGGCATATCTGTAGGATCAATAACCAAAAGAAGAGATAACTGAGCAAGCTTTAGACAAGTTACACAAAGAAAAAATACAGATCTCTGGAGATATAGAGTTGAGACCGAGTGCAAACCTAGACCATTTAAAAGCTTTGGCATTTGAATTTTAGCAATACTGATGGCTACCACCTTGTTTTTCCAAAATAATTTTGAACAAAATGAATTTATAGCCCTCTCAAAATGCTTAGTTGACCTAATAATTGATAAATAGTAACTAAGCCTTGAATAGCCTAAAGAGTTCAAGAGTGTAAACTTATTCATAAGTGAAATGTTTATATTGACAAGTGATTCAACTATCCTTTTTGTTTTATCAAGAATAATATTTTGAATCTGCCTTGTAATTACTGAACGAGATAAAACTATTGGAAAGCCAAGGAAAGAGCTTGCTGTGAAAGTTGAAATAATTGACAAACCAGATTTAATTTTCCACATTGCGGATTTTGTAATATTAATATGAAGATTAAAAGTATTGATTTAAATTTAGTATTCATGTTTCTAAAGATTCTAGGCTTACTTCCCATGCTGTTCTGTCACTGGCCAGATTAGACATACCTGAAGAAGAAAGGAGAATAATACCACTCATAACTTTGTGTTGTATATATACACTAATTGTGTCCCACTACAAACAGTTGCAAGTATATGATATTAGATGATGGAAATAGTTCATCATATAATTACAATTAGAGTACTATCATCATAAACTTTCATCAAATACTAACTATATCTTATTATGTCTAAATAAAAATTTACTATTCTGAACATACTACAGTTTGAAGTCAAACCATTAACCTATATTTCTAAATATCAGTCAAAGGGTAATATGATGATGATGGGTTGGTTTTATTATTGATGATGATGTTATCTAATCTTAAACTATAATCTTAATTATAGGACCATAGCCATCCTATAACTAATCTATCATATAACATCATTCAGATTATTTCCCATACAGCTAGATTTGGAAAAATATGGCAGTTAAACTTCCCACACTGTGACATATTTAATTGTTCAACCTGGTGAGGTGAGCATTTTCTAAGCTTTCAACATTAAATTGTACAATTAAATCAAAGCAAAAACATTTTGTCATTGGCAATCAGGAAGAATAGATTAATTTTATAAAATTACTGATATCTTTTTTATTGGAATTTGTTCTTAAAACTTGAAAGAAAAAATATCAATCTCTGTTAAATCAATCAAATTATGCTTTGATATATTATATATATATATTTAAATAATTATTACACTATTGCAATATAATCTAACATAATGTTGATGATGATGTATTGCAGATCAATTTGAAAAGCACAGTTATGTGAATGCTATAATTTATTGTATTAATATTATGCTGAAATTTATTATCTTCCATTTTTAAAAATAAAACATATACATATAAAATTAATGCGTATTCCTAAATACCTTAGACTTTTAATAATTCTTATACAATTATCATGAAAAAATAATTAAATTATTAAATTATTTTGAAAAAATAATTGTAAATCTAAATAAACTTTGCAAAAACAATTATATATTTAATCACTCTAAAAATTTTCTGAAAGTAATCTCACAAAGCATGTGAAGTCCAAGAGCAATGAGGGAAACTTGTCAAACATGTCAAGGTATGCCTAAAAGTCTTTGAACTCATTTTATTTTCTATTTTACTGACATCTTTAGATTTGGAGGGGGCTAAATAAAAAATAGCCATGTATTTTAATAAGTCAAATCTAATGCTTTTCAGGATATCTCCATATAAAGTCCCTTACTTGGATAAATTAGATGTTTAAATACTATGCTAAATATAAAAATAATTATCTCAATATTGCACTCATCTATAATATTGTATATATTAAATAGTATATTGAGAATAAAGACCTGTAAAGCTTTAAACATAATCCAGCAAATAACTGAATGAAAATAATATTTAATTATGAGAACAAACTAGTATTTCACAAATAAAATAATTAATAAACCTGTTGGTATATGTAAAAGATTCTATTTTTAAAATATATTCATTATTAACCACTAATGCATTCCATATTTCTTTATTGCATATCTTAACCCAATATATATATATATATATATATATATATATATATATATTGGGTTATAGATATGCATATAAATAAATATGATATATATATATATATATATATATATATCAGGTTTACCCAGCCTATAAAGCAACTGTTTTTTAATTGGTTGCTTTAACATTGTTTTAAGATTTAATGTAAATTAAACAAAACATTTTAATATGATATAAATAAATGTGATAATGGACAAAGGCCATCATTTTTCTAGTAGAGTTTATTAATAAAACAGGCAAAACTCACTATATATATATATTGCCACACACAGCAAACTAGAGTAATCAATGGATGCCAGAAGGCTTGTGCATAAAATCCCCATCTAGTGACTACTCACCCAATATCCCCAGACAAGTTTCTGGCTTATAGCCTTCATCAGTGAGGAGCCTTGGATCTGAGAGCACTGCACCTAGATCTAAGGCCATAAGCCAGAAACTAGTCCGGGGATATTGGATGAGTAGGCACTAGATGGAGATTTTATGCACAAACCTTCTGGCATCAATGATTACTCTAGCTTGCCGTGTGTAGCAATATATATAGTGAGTTTTGTTTGTTTTAACAACAGTTATACACAATCATAAGAGGTGGTAGTCATGTGAGAGTTCATTAATGGCAGAATTACTTCCTAGCCAGCTTGAAATGGAATTGTGTCTGCTATTTCGAAAGGTTGTCATTTTTTTGTATTGGTTACTTTAACAAATTCATTTTAAGATTTAATGTAAATTAAATAAATGATTTTAATATATAAATAAATGTGATAAATGTATCCAGTCATTTTTGTTTTATGGTTAATTTATGATGGAATTACTTCCTAGCTGCCAAAGGGCTACTGTTTTTGTAATAATTTTTTTAATTGGTTGTTTTAAGAATTTTTTTTTTAAGTGTCATAGCATCGGCCGGGATGCAAACCCACAATCCAGGCAACTGCAAGGCAGTCGCACTGACCTCTCGACCACCAAGAAATGTTTTTTGCTTTGCAAAATTAGATTCTTTGAATAAAATTCTTGTAAATTAATATTTTAAATTAAAATATAAATGTTTAAATATACCTGTTATATTTGATATAAAAATTTGTCAGTATTATGGAAAACTATTAATTGTTGGATTACTTTCTTCACATGAAGTATTTTTTGTAATGTAGACAAGCATATTGGATTTTTAATTGGTTGTGAATTTGACATGTGACCACCTTATAAACAAACATACATTCACCAATCAGACAGCAGACAAAATAAGAATTTTATATGTAAACTAGAAAGTCAATTTCATCTCCTAGTCAATCATGTTCACAGGATAAGGATGTCATGGCCAGTTGTAGTTCAACTCGACTTTGCCAGAACCTTTGATTGTGTCAGGATTGATGTACTTCTTGGTGTATTGGAAAAACTCCCAAATGCCTCTGCCCTACCTTCAGATGATCGAGAACCTTCTCCTTAACAGAGATGTGTTTCTCTCACTGGATGGAAGAGTTGCTCCCAGATTTCAGCCCTGTGTATAGATCCCTTAGGGCTCACCACTAAGTGCACTACTCTTCACAGTCTACATGAACCCATTGCTGTTGTGTATCAAGTCTATTCTTCCAGGGATTTACATTCCTTTGCTGAGAGAGAACATGTACCACATTTCCTATATGGATGATGTGGTTGTGTTTCTCCCATCTCAGGATGAGTTCACTAGACTTGAAGAACTCCTAAACCAGTTCACATGCAAATTTGGCCTGAGAGTTAATGGAGTGAAGTCAGCAATGTGTCCATCCTGACAGGGAAGCAAATATCTGGTAAAATAAAAGCTCCCCCACAGAAATTTCTTGTTTTTAGTATTGTTTCTTCTCTGGAAGCCATGAAAAAAAAACTTGAAAATTTATTACTTTTAAAGATTGAAAACACTATTAATTTAAAAAATAATTATAACATACACCAAATCTTTCAAAAACTTGTTTTTTATTTTTTTGCCACCAAAATGAAATATATATTAAAAGATTTCCAACGTTTCGACTATTTCTTTATTTTTTTCTATAGTCTTTTTCAAGGAACTAAAAATATATAAAAAGGAGAAAAACAAAAATTCATAAAATTTTTTAAAACAAACAAAAATAAAAATCCTGTCACATATACATACTATTTTGGAAAATAAATTCTTTACTTACTATGATTTCTTTTCCCAACAGCTTCCAACTTTACATTTTGCCTAAATGAACATTTTATTGTTACAAAATATAGTTTTTTATTATCTTATCATCAATTAACACATTTTTACATTCCTTTCTTGTTAAAAACAAAAACATTCTATTAAATTTCACAAATTTTTTTTTTCCCTTTTCCTTTACATTATAATATTCTATTCAGAACAGGATTTAACATCTTTATGTATAAACTTTCCTTTTCAAATCTTTCTTTTTTTTTTTTTCTTTTTTTTTTCATATGTCATAGCATCGGCCGGGACGCGAACCCACAACTGTCTGCAACCAACTACTTGCTTGCATGGCAGCTGCGATACCTCTCGGCTAACAAATATAATGGTAAAGATATATCTTATGTGGGTAATACAAAGAATTTTTAAAAAACTAGATTAAAACAACATTTGTCAGATAGAAATTCAGCAATATATTTACATAAAGAAAAATTTGGTCATGTCAATTTTAAGATTACCCCTTTAGAATGTATAATTAAACAAAAAGAAAGATTTGAAAAGGAAAGTTTATACATAAAGATGTTAAATCTTGTTCTGAATAGAATATTATAATGTAAAGGAAAAGGGAAAAAAAATATTGTGAAATTTAATAGAATGTTTTTGTTTTTAACAAGAAAGGAATGTAAAAATGTGTTAATTGATGATAAGATAATAAAAAACTATATTTTGTAACAATAAAATGTTCATTTAGGCAAAATGTAAAGTTGGAAGCTGTTGGGAAAAGAAATCATAGTAAGTAAAGAATATATTTTCCAAAATAGTATGTATATGTGACAGGATTTTTATTTTTGTTTGTTTTAAAAAATTTTATGAATTTTTTTTTTTCTCCTTTTTATATATTTTTAGTTCCTTGAAAAAGACTATAGAAAAAAATAAAGAAATAGTCGAAACGTTGGAAATCTTTTAATATATATTTCATTTTGGTGGCAAAAAAAATAAAAAACAAGTTTTTAAAAGATTTGGTGTATGTTATAATTATTTTTTAAAAGTATTTTGATCACTTTTAATAAAGAATCTAAGGTGAAAGAGTTTATTTTTATTTATTTTGACTATTAATTTACTATCTAAAATTTATCCTTCCCTGATGGGAAAGGGAAGACACCTGTAATAAGCCTTAATATTTTGCAAAAACCAAGACATCTCAATAGATTAGAACTGCACTCAATTTATTTTTTTCTGATACAGAGGACTTACAATGTCCTTGTTAAAATTTTCAAAGACAATGCAAACATAAAAAGCAATCCCCATACCCTTAGAAAAAATAATCCCCACTGATTGCCCATCCCCTCATGAAAAATATCTGGATGCAACAACAATTAATATTGTATTCAATAGCATCAAAACCTCTAGCTCCTTGTTTGATAAAAAAATATCCTACTGGAGTTCTTATCAATTAGTTCACTCTGGTAAATCTAGGACACAGAATCTTCTTCCAGTTGGAAGTCCTTACCTCATAAAGCTGACCAAGTTCCTGAAATTGGAACCAAAGTTTGTGAATTTTTTGGTTAAGGTCAACCTTGGAGCCTTGCCTACAGAGATATTTCTTTGTAACCAGAGGGGACACAACATTGACACCATATGTATTCTTTGTATAAAATTTGATGAGTCCATTAAACACATAATCTATCAGTGTGAATAATGGACTTGGCTATGGAATATCATTCTACAGAGGATTACAGGATACAACTCTACAAATGTCCATCTTAGTGATGCATTCAAAAATGGAACATTTGGCTTCATCTGCCTGGCCACTTTCACAAATTTTGTCATATGGAAGATTAGATGGAAGGCATTATTTGATAGAAAGTTGGCCAGTTCCATTGAAGACCTTTTCCTAAAGTTACTATGTAAAGATAAAGAAAGTAATCTAAAAACCTGCCTACCTAGCCTCACCGAGCAAACATGGAGTCAATTAAATATTTAGCAATAGCCATGTTCATAATTTACTCAGGACACACAAACTTTACACACCATGGGATTTATATGCCAACTTAGATCATGCCTTATAAGCAACATAACATAAAATTTTACTTTTAATCCTATACTCAGTAGCTAATTTAATAATAACTCAGTCTTTAAATGTGTCTTGATGTAATCCACACTCATGCCACAATTGTGACTAATGGTTTTCAGTTTACAATGATACGGTATTTGCACAATGGATGTTTAGTTTTCCAATATGATGCCATACTATGAATTAAATGAGTTTTTATCATTAACAATGTGAGATGTTGAAAGTTACTCACTTTATATTATCACTTGTTAATATCCATTCCTCATCACATATTTAATTTAATAGATGCTATTTGTAAAACAAACATGATTTCACAAGTTATTTTATACAATGCTCTGGTATTCAATCTCATTATTAGTCCATTGCTTATTTAATATGTTTAATTCTTCATGATTCATACATATCTATAATACAAGACCGATGACACCTGATTTTAAACAAGAACTTTATCTTACACTGTATATTTAACTTTTTGTGCAAATAAAGGTTATTTTGAAATGAGAATAAAAAGTTTTTTTTAAAAAATAACTAGTGATACTAACATAGTGATTTTAAGTATACCTATAAAAATAATCAATGAATTATGGGTAATCAAGATATAATTTTTCCCAAATTAAATTTAAATTCACTATTCCATTAATATAGGGTATATGAGCACAGACTTTCACATGACCCACCACTCTCCACTCTATCTAATAACACTGATACACTCAAGCACATATATGCTGAAAAGATAAATAATCATCAATATACGTATTTCATGCTAAACCAGCAATCATCAGTTGGTCCAGATTATCATCTCCCACACATATATACTATAAGTGCTCAGATATATATTAAGATAGACAATCTTCATAGTTTAACGGACTGGCTCCAATCTACTACACACTCCAACTCTTCAACCATCCATCCAATTGAAAATCTGATGATGGAATGCTCAAAGGCCACCCTGAGGCTGAGATTCTTGTTACACCCATGTTGACCCAAGGCCAATCTGAACCCCACATGTACAGGACATAATCCATTAAATACATATGCAAGGATGGGCAGACATCTCTACAATGTAATAACTGAAACACAGGCTTAATATATACCATGTGTCTATATATGTAATATAGGGTATATGAGCACAGACTTTCACATGACCCACCACTCTCCACTCTATCTAATTGCACAGACTTTCACATGACCCACCACTCTCCACTCTATCTAATAACACTGAGTGTTATTAGATAGAGTGGAGAGTGGTGGGCCATGTGAAAGTCTGTGCTCATATACCCTATATTACATATATAGACACATGGTATATATTAAGCCTGTGTTTCAGTTATTCCATTAAATAAGTGAGAAATAAAGGTACTTGTGCATTATCCTGTCTACCAAGCATGGCAGACAATATTTTTTTAAATATACAGTTTTAAGGGCATAAAAGTAGCAGTCATATTTAATATTTACATTATTTTTATTATAACATTACATTTCAATTTATTTTATATTACTACAAAAATAAATAAATACATAAAATGAAAATATTATAATTATTTATAATTAACAATAATAAATAAAAGGTAAACATTGTAATGTATAAATGGCAAGATATATATATATATTGAAACAATCAGATCTACCAAAAATCCTTGTATATCAGACTAATTTTAAAATCAATAATTATGGTTATATATGTGTGTGTATATTATAGCATACATTGTTGAATGTGTATGTATATGTGTAATAAATCAATATATATGCATGTATATATTATACCTAACTCATCCCTGTTTTACCGTCGTTCGTAAATTTTATAAAAACATCAGTTATATAAATCCATAACAATGTTTTAATTTTATAATAACGACTCGATCAGAATTTTGTACCTCCCTCTTACACAAAATCCTATCACAGGGCTGTCAGTACCTCGGGTAGAGTAATCAACATCATTGGAAAACATTTGCCAATAACATTTATACTCGTTTACTAGATTACATATTAGCCAATCAAACTTTTTATTTATTTAAAGGAAAAAATCCTATGGGTGCCAGCCGACCTTGTCGACAAGTCTGCTTGACCAATACGATCTAGTACCCGCTCCCACTAGCTCAGCTACAATAATCAATAAAATATACTCCGCCTGCTTAAAAATCAATTTTAGAATCTTTCTCTGCGCTAATTTTCTCACTTTCTCTTTTTCTTTTATTTAATTATTTAATTTAAATCTAATTTAAGTAATTACTAACCCATGAAATCTCTATTTATGCTATTACACTTCGTTTGGTCTTATAATATAATTAACTACACTTTCATTCAAGTTTAGATAATATTTAATACAATAAAATCTCATATTATAAATACATTTTTAAAAATAATTATACGCACACTTATTTGAAATCACACTGAAATCTTACATTATAAATACATTTTGAAAATAATTATACGCACACTGATATTTGAAATCACACTGAAATCTTACATTATAAATACATTTTGAAAATAATTATACGCATACACTTATAATTGAAATCACACTAAAATCTCTGGGTAATGGAGCTAAAGACACTTAGTAGTTATTGTTCGTAACATAAAGTTCAGAGTTTATTATTACGGCTTTTATTAGTGAATTAGAAATTGAAATAAACATTACCTAGCTTTCTCCCTTATGCACGGTTCCGAGCGTTGCTTCTGATAGTATTTCATTCAGTCAGTTGGCGCTAACTCTTTGCAATCCTTTCCCCGATGTCATTGGGATCCTGTGGGCTCCATGTGGACACTCCGTCTCCTTCTTGTTTTACACGACCATGATCGAAATTTGAACTGTCTGCTGTTGGTATTGCATGGAAGGATTCGGCCGGTTGTTCACACGATGGGTTTAACAATGCAGCATTTTACTTTAGATGTATACTCTCTATCTATGAAAATAATATAATTAATGAATGAATAAGAATGATAAGAAAAATTAAGCTTGAATGAATAGAAAATTCGCCCTTTTTATATTTTTCGGTCCTTATCTTGCGGATTCAATCTACAATACATAACTAATCCTCTGGTGTTTCAGTTATGGTCCGTGCTGACTTTCTGGTGTTCGCATTGGTCATTTAATTTCTTTGTATTCTCTGCTAGAGTTATTTCACTTTCTTTATTTCACTTTCTTTGTTATAGTTATTTCAATTTCTTTGTTAAAGTTATTTTCAATTTCTTTGTTAAAGTTATTTTCACTAATTAGCCGTTTAATGGAAATTTCTTATGTTTGTCATTAGCTCCCATTGTTCACTACATTCCTTTAATTATATATATTTTTTCTTTTTTTATTATGATTATAAGACAAAACAAATTCCACCTTGCTTTTTTCCTTTTTTTTTTTTTTTTTTTCTTAAAGCAATCTTAAATCGAATTTCAATTTAGTTAAATCAAATTTTAATCAAATCAAATTTAGTTAAATCAATTTTTAATTCTTTAGGTTTTATTTAAATACGATTCAGAATTATATATTATAAAACTATTTATTTTATGCTTTTAACGATAACCTGTCTATGAGAAAAAAAATCTTTATTCTTATTTTACCCTACGAGATCTTTTATGTTTATTAATATTTACACAAATCGTTTATCAATTTATATTATTTTTGAAATTATGTGTACCTCGAAGAAAGCACACTCCTTCCTGATATATCTCGGTACAATATATATATATATATTATTATTATTTGCTAAATAAATGTAAACCTAGCTGTATATGTAACCAAAAACCTACATATATGCAGAAGAGAAATAATGTTATAGATTTAAAGCATAAAGATTCCCTTTTATTTTTAACACTCATAAAAGCACATGTACAATAGCTGTAAAAGGCTGATATTTAATGTATTTAAATATTATTGTAAAGTTAATATAGAAATTATAATATTTCTGCATATAAAGATAAATTATGCTTACATGTGTTACATATAGAATAAGATGTTTACCAGGTTTTAGATTTGTATTTCATAAAAAAATTAATAAATTTAATTCTTCTTGCTATATTTTGACATACTTAAAAGTTAAAATAATATTCATTAAGGCTGTAGCTTCAAGTACATGCATATAAAATGTGATAGTAGGGACCTCTACAGGTCTTAAAACCACAAGCTTGTGGTTTTAAGACCTGTAGAGGTCCCTACTATCGCATTTTATATGCATGTGCTTGAGGCTACAGCCTTAATGAATATTATTTACATAATCAATGTGCATTTAAATAAATTTATAATTACAACTTTAAAAGTTAAAAGTAAAAATAGATTTTAAAGTAGTTTTATATAAATTAACCTGATCAAAATTGAGGGACCCACCTGTAAAAAAATAATCAATAACTCAGCAAGAATCTTAGGATTTTCTAAGAATATATCAAACTAAATTAGAAAAACAGATCTGGAACTAAAACTGATGTTTGTTGTGGTCAGTGTAAAAGAAAGGTGGTGGAGGTCAATATATAAACATTACTTCAGAATTTTTGAGATGAGTATTATTAGTATTTTTTATTGGGCTTGCTATAGTTTATCGCTATATTATTGCTAGTATTCAATCTAAGAGTTATGAAATTAATTCTAATGAAATGTATGGGGTGGAAGGGCAATAAACTTGCTTTTTAATCCTGAGAATGGTCTAAAAGATGTGGATATGCCTGAACTAGAAGCCCAATAGCAGTAAAAGTGAGAAGATACCCCAAGATCAAGCAACCATGTGAAATAACAGAATTTAAAGCGGTAACCAATTTCTGCAGATTTTCAAATGAACATTTTAAACTAGATGTCCTAATTTTCTTAAAGCTAGCTAAAGTATTGTAAACTACCACTTTTATTTTAATCAATCTGACAGATTCTTCAAATTTTAATTCTAAACTAAATTAAATGTAATTTTATTTTATTGTTTAATTTGTAAGTCTTGCCTGATTTGATCTGATTTAATCTGTTTTAATTTTGTTTCATTATGACAAAGCAAAATAGGACCAAATCTTAGATTTCACTTACATAAATATTATCTACAATTTTTCTTTTAAAGTTAAGTCTATGCCTTTATTAATTGAACTATATGTATTTATCTATTTATGCTATGTTGTATTCAGAATGAAGTTTAATCATATTTAAAATAACTAGTGAGAAATGATTAGATGTTCTCACACTTGTTTAGTTCTGCGTTTATTAGAGCACAAACATAATTCTCTTCTGAAATGAGCAAAATAATATTTATTTATATATAATTAAGCAGTTATAAATGCTTAAAGATAGATTTGCCATAAATGAACTATTTAGTTAATATTTGGAAAACGTTATGAAATATAGCATAAAGTTAGAATTTAATCTTATTATTTTCCCAAAATATGCTGTAGCTCTCCCTAGTTTTATATAAATGCCTATATAAACATCTTAATAAGCTAGATTTACTATATTACTTTAGTAGCATGATTATATATGCTAATTTATGAACTGTTTTTATGGTGGTTTTATGGAGTGAAAGTAATGTTTTTCATCTTAATTTTGGTTGTATAATGATGTAGTCCGTAGGATGAATGTATCCTTAGGAAGCATAGACATGCCTATACTCCTTGCTGTATTTTATATGTTAAATGGGTTTGGTTTAAGGTCAACCCATTACTTTAGTTTGGACAGCTCTTTCTCATTAAAATGGGCTTTGGTTTTAAGGGCCATCCCATTACTCTTATTTAGAACTGGAGCATAAAGATCCAGATATATTTGCTAGCTGTTTGATCACCCAGACTAAAAGGTCTTATTCACAGCAAGTAGTATGGTCCAAGGGAACTGATTACTCAGTAATGAATCCCATGACTAAGCACACATTTGAGATGCACAGACTCGGATTGTATATTTTATAAATGCCTTAGCATCTGAAGTATTACTACCCACTATCAGTTCATTCTGCCATGATAATTAATGTTTGAGCTTTGATCTGAAATAGAGTCTAGTTTTGTAAGCTTATAGTCTGTATAGAGAAATATGTTACTTGTTAAATAAAAGTGTTAATTGTAAATTATAATAATCACCTCTTCTCACTAACTAATGCAAATCTAATACTCAGCAGCATATCATGGGTAAGGCATAGATAATCATGAGCTAAAACTGAAATAATTTCTAAGATTGTAATAATAAATATTCTGAATTAATTAAACAGCCTGTAACCAGTAAAATCATCTTCACCTGCGAGTGAGATAATTTTATACATTTTTATTTAACATTATTTTATTTCATTTTATTTAAATTTTGGCTAATATTAAATTTGATTAAAATATAACTCTGCTTGGTTTCTCATTTTTGCTCATTATTCATCAATAAATTATTGATCATTACTTAGTTATGTATGAATCACAATCCAAATTAGTGATATCTGTCGGTTGAGTCATGTCTATATAGCTATACTTTGAAAATATGTCAGTTTTAAATCATAGTCTTATGTTCCACTGTTATGTTACTGCCGGCATGTGAATTAAAAAAATATGAGTGTAGCCTTATATATGTCATCCATAAGGTAGTAAATCTTAGAGCATTGGTAAAGTAACTGAGGTGAGATTGGATTCAAGATCTCAACAACCTCATTTTGATCAGCCTTGGGGTGATTTACTAGGGCTCTAGATTTTGTTGCACAAATGTACAGGTATGATCATTGCAATATTAAAACTGTAATCAAATATGTTCACTTACACTTTTTAAATAATGCATATAGAGATATTTCATTATTTATCAAGATGGGTGAAGATATTGGATTACTGTTTTAATATATGAGGATATTAACATTTACACATTATATTTACCTTTTATTTATTATTGTTAATTATAATTAATTATACATTTTCTACTTTATTTAATTTTTTATATTATTATAAAAAAATGTAACATTATAATAAAAATTTAGAAAAAAGGAAATATTAAATGCAACCACTACATGTCAGCCATTTTTTATGCCCTTAAATCTGTATAGTTAAAAAAAATCATCTGCCAAGATTGGTAGACAGAATAAAACACACGTTCTGAAAAAAATATTTAAATATTATAGTATGGTGCCAGTGAGGAGGGATTATTATCTTCCAAATAGAATTACAATCTGGCACTGTGTTAGTAAATTTCATTGATCATTACATAGTTTAACATCTAACATTAGCAGGAAGTAAATTATAATAATTTATACGTGTTAATAGAGTTTTAAAAAATTAATGTAAAGTGAATGAATTAATATATTCATCTTTCTCTCCAAGTCACTTATGACTGGCCTACATAAGTGCATTTAGGTTTAAAAATAAGACAGGTTCTTATTTCTCAGAGTCTTTATCTTGTGGCAGGAATGAAAGTATTCTTGCATTTAACATCCCCATATTTAATTGTATAGAATGGTGGTGCTAATGAAGAGGAATCATTGTTTTCTAAATAGAATTAGAATATTAATAACACTAAATGTCAAATAAATAACTGCATAATACATTAAAAACACATCTTTAAATATAACTAAAAGTAATCAGTGAGAAAGTTTTAATTCTTGATGAAAAGAAATAAACATTCTCATCTATTGCTTCAATAGTTTGTATTGTAACTGGAGTTTTGTAGGTTACTATAATTTATTTAAAATGATTCTTTGGGGGTTTTGCTTGTAGATTATCTTAGTAAAATATTGAACTCATTTGTTCCAATAAATGGATTTACATTCTTAGCGTTACATATATGATAAATTGTAAAATTATTCATATATATATAAATATTTATTTTCGCCATATACTGAATTTGTGAAAAATTAATAACCGATTAAAATGTCTTTTTATAAAAAACCAGGATGAAAGTATAAGTTTAATCCTACATATAAATAAAAATGGCTGCTATAAGAACGTCATTGAAATTAATTATCTTTGCAATAGAGATCGGGAGACAAGATTATCAGTATAAATATTTTCTGCCAGTATTTTCATTCAGCTGACAATCCATTCCAATGGAGTTTCAATGGGAAGGATAAAGACTAAGCTTGTATCATTATTATTAACAGATTTTTATTGAACAAATTTTATATACGGAATCATTTCTGATGTGATATGTTGGATTTATTTTCATCATCTATCATTAAATGATGAAGTCTAGAAAATTGAACTTTATTTAAACTTTTCCAAAATATAAACAACTGTTAACAAAGACAATACAGATAGTAGATTACACAATCAAATGTTACTGCCTGACCAGTGACCATGCTAGTATAGAAGTCGAACTAACAGTTGTTTATATTTGGAAAAGTTTAAATAAAGTTTAATTTTTTTTAGACATTCATCATTTAATGATAGATGATGAAAATAATCCAACATTGTCAAGCGTTGGTGGCCGAGTGGTCAGCACAGCTGCCTTACAAGCAGTTGTCCCGGGTTCGCGGGTTCGCTTCCCGGCCGATGCTTTGACACACACAAAAAAAAATCCAACATTATCACATCAGAACTGATTCCGTTTGCCTGTATATAATTCTTTCAATAATCTTTTTTTTTTATTGAACACATTTTTTTTTTTTTAAAGTATTCTTGTTAAACATATGCTTTAATAGAAAACGCACTTTTCGTCTTAAAAACATAGTCATCATTAATATTGCTGCATATATGCTATTAATATAAAAGTAGGAGCTTATACTGCAATTATTTATATGACTATAATATATAACAACTTTGTGGCAATTACTTTGATGTAATAATAACAATGTCTATTCAAAACTCATAAAATTCACTTTAGATAAAAGACTCTCCACCTGCGTAATGCTTAAAATAAATCATCAGAAATCAAATTATTTTTTTATTTTATTAAAGATCAAAAAAAAAAAAAAAAATCAAATGCGTGTGAATTTAAAGAATTTTTTTATCTATCTACACATTAAAGACTCTTTAAATCACGCTGAAACTGTAACAGTACCTAACAAAGACTTTCTAAGATTTAATAACTTTTTTTCCCTACTCCATTTAATTATTTCTCTCTTCTTAAATTTGATGCAAGTAGTCTCTCCGTATCTTCTAAGCATTTTTTATACGATTAATTAACATGTTTAAAATATTTTGCTATGAGAGAAGGAAATAAAACCGCATTATTTGTTTTTTCTTATAACCTGCTGTTTTGAATTATATTTCTCTTTTTGATTTTATGAATCAAAATTTATAAAATTTATTATCCTCAAAGTGTAAACATTTTAATACCCAGAGCAATTTTTAATTGAAAAATATTATACACACTGAAAAATGAAGACCAGCAGGCAGCTTACTGCAAGAGACTGCTTCTCGGAACCTTTTTGGAATTGGACAATTATGTAGGTGTTTTGCGTCATTTAGAGCAGTTGTGACTTATGGCGATCTGGAGGATAATATCCTCGGATCGATTCTAGTTTCGCCACTTCCGGCACTCGAATATTCTATGAATTGCTTAGCATTAAATGGGAACTTTATTAAACAAACTTTTATTCAGAGGTTGTTTGGTGGTTGCATACCTAAAGCTACAGGATTTGAACACAGACACCTTGCTGACTTTTTGTGGCACTTAATGCGATTTCTGAACAGATTTATTGTAGAAACAAAAAGATTTTGAAATTATCAAGTGATGGAATTACTAATATTTAATATATATTAAAAGACGATTTTACAGGCTTCGAATAAATTAAATGTTATCCAGGTACAGCCGTGTATAATTAATTGTCTGAACATGTTAATGCAGTTAAGAACACTCATCATCAGCAATGCTATCCACCCCATAGATAAAGGCCATAGCATTGATTTTTCTAATAGTAGAATAATATCCAGTTGTGACGCTTTCTAACAATGTCAGATCAGAGAAGTTATTGAGATCCCTAAAAGGACAGATTAAATTAAATCTGATGATATATGCAAATTACCTTCTATTTGGAATAATTTTTTAAAAACTCATTAATCTAAATAATTTCTGATATTTATTATACATGAATATACCCAGGTAACATTTCATTTATATAAACAGTTCAAAACAAAGCAAAACTTTCCATACAGTAGTGCCATCTTGTGCTAACAAGAGCAATTAATGGATGCCAGAAGGCTTGTGCATAAAATCCTTATCTAGTGCCTACTCATCCAATATCCCCAGACTAGTTTCTGGCTTGTGGCCTTCGTCAGTGAGGAGCCTTGGATCTGAGAGCACTGCACCTAGATCTTAGGATCTAATGCAACCCTCCAGCAGCCACCTTTTAACTCTACTTAACTACAAAACTATGAGAATGAAATTAAAAACACAATAATATTTTCAATCCAAGCTCAATAGCTTATATAGTCATATGGGTCTGAACTCAATTCAGCACCCATACATTTTGGTGTCTTTGGCTCTTTAACAACCATAGCCACCACTATCTTATTAGGCAGGATTGGTGTTAAACAACTAAACATCACATGATCACTATCGCATACTAGCACATAATTGTTATTAAACAGTTCAAAACAAAGCAAAACTCTCCATACAGTAGTGCCATCTTGTGCATCCATTGATTGCTCTTGTTAACACAAGATGGCACTACTGTATGGAGAGTTTTGCTTTGTTTTGAACTGTTTAATAACAATTATGTGCTAGTATGGGATAGTGATCATGTGATGTTTATTCATATATATATATATATATATACACATTTGTAATACCAGCTTGTTAAATTACTTCATGTGACATCTGACTTGATTTTTTTGTAATTTTATGCTATTAAGGTTTTGGCAATTTTGTAT
This sequence comes from Epiperipatus broadwayi, assembly GCA_028023455.1. Lineage (NCBI taxonomy): Eukaryota > Metazoa > Onychophora > Udeonychophora > Euonychophora > Peripatidae > Epiperipatus > Epiperipatus broadwayi. The sequence continues at coordinate 3,157,212 of JAQFVV010000081.1, read as the reverse complement.
TGCTAAAGATATTAATATATGGTGTATCTGAACTTAGTTCAGTCCCATTCCTTCTGCATTAATAATCTGACCAGGGTGTTTGTAGTTGATAACATTTCTGAATTTATGATAATCACTGTTTGTTTTCTTGTTCTGAAAATATCTATTGAATATTATTTTAGTATTTGTCTTTTAACTTTACATTCTTATTTTCATCTAGTATCTCTTGCAACATTTCAAGTAGTATTTTGATAAAACCAAACACAGATGATCTACAAAGTTCAGTTAACATAAATAATCTCCACCTATATTACTATTTTAATTCCACATTTAATCCACAAACTGCTTTTTATAAAACTATTGTAAAACGTTTTGGAGCTATGAAATCATCCTATCACACCTCCTCAGTGCCACCTGGTGCAAGTCTTAATAATCAATGGAGGCAAAAAGGTTTGTGCATAAAATGTCTATCTAGAGCCTAATCATCCAATATCCCCAGATTAGTTTCTAGCTTGTGGCTTTCATCAGTGAGGGGCCTTGGATACCCTCGATTACTATAGCTTGCACTATGTGGCACTACTATATGGAAAGTTTATCACTGTTCTAATGGTTTGTTTAAGCATAGGAAATAATGAACATTTGATATTAGATAATTAGAATTTAGTATCATCATGTAATTTAATCATTGCTATTATGTTATGATAAATATTTTTCAGAATATAACAATAACTTAGGTCAATATCTGGTTTATTTATAACTTTAATTATCATAGAAGTGCTTTTAGAATCAAATTCCTTTCACAATTCCACATATTCAAAGCACAATGGCAACTCATATTTCCTAAATCTTTCTGTAACTTCTCTCAGTACTTGGATCTAATCAACTGTGCACAAATTATTTTTAAATCCAGCATTTTCTTTTGGTTGGGTAAAAAACAAAATTCACTGTAGATGAGTTGTAATATCCATTCAAATATCCTCTTGAATGCAATCAACCTGACAGTTTTACTTTAACTCTTGGCCTGGGGAAGTTGGCTTTTATTAGTGACTGTAGTTCTAGGAAACATATTTTCTAATTAAGTAATTATAAATGGATAACTACACACATTAACTATTTTCATATAGTTATAAATGAATGCAACCATCCTGGCAGTTATATTTAACTCTTGGCCTGGAAAAATTGGTTTTTATTAGCTACTGTTCTAAGAAAAGTATTTTCTAATTAAGTAATTATAAATGGATAACTCCACATATTAAATATTTTCATATATATATTTTTTAACAGTCACTGAAAGAGTCTAAAGATTTCTTAATGTATCCATGCTACAAGGGCGCCATCTAGGCATTTGAACCTAGAAAAGTTTATATAGTAGGCAGATATGTAAGTTAAGATTAAAAAAAAATCTTTATATATATTATTCCGACCGTTTGCCCAATGTCACTAGCTCATAGAGTAGCAGAGATTTTAAACATTTTTATAAGTTTTAATAGATTTATATTCTCAAAATATATATTAAATATTTAGAACAATAAAATAAAAGAAGCCACTGCCAGTAATTAACACACAAATAGATTTTATTAACGCACATTTAAAATGGAGGAATAAATTTATTTTTTAGATTTTAACATTAATTTTTTTAAATTTAAATTACTATTTTAAATAGATCACACAGATGGATATTTAAATTATATTTTACTTTAGCATGTTGAGTATAGATAGGCTACATAGATTTTTTTCACTTAAAAACTTATCAAAACATTCATTCAATCTCAGACTAAAAGTTCGTAGCCGACCCATTGTCAGCTTCCAGATATACATTTGCAACCAATGTAATATGAAGATGCTAGCATAAAACCATGCTGACAGGAATGTTCATCTGTCAGCATGATATTATTTGAAGGAAATGATCTATGTCCAGAACAGGAAAGTGCATCTGCCAGACTAAGGAATCATGTATATAATTTTTTTAAAGAGTGCTGCATATGGGGGAGAGCGGTCTTTCTGCCATCTTATAAATCCCTGTCCATAGAGCTAGAAGGGTCAATGGCACAGGAAATACATCTGCGACCATTTCAATGATATGACTGCCTCTTTGGGGTCATGCATTCAGTTGGGCACATTGCCCTGTATGCTAAACACACTTCACATTACATTAATATAAACACCCATATATCCTTCCACAAGCATTGCCCTAACTACGAAACAAATAGCCTGAAATTAAAATCCCTTAAATTAAACATAAACAAATTTAAACATAGTTATTAATCTTTATTCATGCAGCTATCTACACCCAACTTTAAATTTAATACATTTTAGTTAAAACATAATACACACAAAAAAAAATAAAATGGAAATGATTGTTTAAACATCTGCATAAAAAAATATTAACAATTGAATTTGCATTTTTAATTCAGGTAAGAGTTTTTATTTTCAGCTATTAATTCATTGCAATTTTAGAAAAGTTCTTATTAGATAGACACAAGAGTTCATACTTTACAGATTGAATAGATTGAGAAGTCCATCTTTGTGATCACTTTCATAGATTTTGTCCTTCTTTGAAATAAAACTGCTACTTGCCATTTATTTGGTCAGGAACTGTCATCAAGAGGCCTCAGCTGGTTGTCCGGAAAATTAAATTTATTGCAGACTTCCACATCATGAAAATCTGCAACATAGTTAGTTATAACGATATATTCATAGTCAGCTCTCCAATAATAATTATAATAATCCTTTGGCTTTTATATTTTTTTTAGCCTCTTATCATTAGATCTTGGGATTCAACTAGCAAGACGTCACTAATCCTTTCATGTTTCAGTTGTGGTCCATGCTGTCATTATCGTGCTTGCATTAGTCATTTAATTTATTTGTATTCTCTTACTATTTTGTTTATTTTAAGTGCCTCAAGGGCCAGTTTGCTTTCATACAATCATTTAATTAATAAAACAATCATTTCCATTTTCTAAGGTTATAGAAATCAACATTATTTCTATTTTTAAAATATCAATCTTTATATTTTTACTTTTTTTTTACAAAAAAAAATACTTTCAAATACTTTTTCTTAAAATAGTTTAAGTTTTCCATCTGCGCGACAATATATATATTAAACAACTTTTAATTTTCAGTTTTGAAGTTTTTTTCTTTTTAATAAATCAATTTTTATTTGCGATCTTTTTAATTTCATTTTAAAATAATGTAAAGGGATATTATATTCCATTACAATATATATATATATATATATATATGTGTGTGTTTGTGTTTGTGTTTGTGTGTGTGTAATAATAAATCATAACTTTAAATATAAGTGCTATGAACTAACTGTACTTTCCACTTAATTATGCAGAGCTTCAACAACTATGGAAAGATAGAATAATATCAATCTATATTTTAACCTTGTTGTTGTATAAGCTTAGTTTTTTAATGTAGCTTTAAACTATGAGGCAAATTTTGTCTATTATTTTCATTTATGTGTAAACTAAATAATCTGAAATCACCATTGAAATATTCAAAGAATCAAAACTGAGTCTTAGTTCTAATAATGTCTAAATATCAGTTTAATAAATGTAATATTAAGTAATTGTAATTTTAATATAAGTGATTGAAACGGAAGTAACTGTGCCTCCCACTAAGTTATGTAAAATGTCAACAGCTATGAGAGCTCTACTGTCATATATGTGATTTACATTTATAACTCAATCTAGCTTTGGGCAAAAGCAGCTTTATTATCTCAATAGAACATATAGATCTGTGTTTGTGAGTGTGTAATGATAAACAATTACAATCCCTAATATCTGTAATACATATTATCGCAATTGCCCTGTCCTGTAACTACAGTGTTCGATTATTAAATCATATATTTTGGTGAATTAACATTCATTCTTCTAGCTGGTGATCTTCATGACAAAAGAAACAGTATTCTCTTATTGCATAAATTATTGAACACTGTATTAGAGAACAGTAGGATGAAGGTCTCTCTAAGTTCAATCCATCTTCTCTGATCTTTAGTTTCTCTTTTCCACATCACCCGTGCATACTTTCTTATTTCATCCATCTATCTCACATGTGGTCTCTTTCTGGGCCTTTTATAATATCTTGGAATCCAGTTTAAGATTTTTATTGTCCATCTATTATCATCTTTTGTAGCAATATGTCCAGCCCAGTGCCACTTCAGTCTTTTAATTTTTTCAATGTGGTCAGTAACACCTGTTTGTTCTCTTTCCCATATATTGTGTTTTCGATCTCTTCTTGTTACTCCCAACATGTATCTCTCCATACTTATTTGAGTTGTCTGAAGTCTTTGTATTGCTCATCTATTAAGTGTCCAAGTTTCAGATCCATAAATAAAAATTGGTAAAACACATTTATTAGAAACCTTTCTTTTCAAACACACAGGCATATTTTCTTTTACTATCAAATTATTTCTATCAAAAGCACTCCAACCAATTTTAATTCTATGATTAATTTCATCCATTATGTTACCATCTGTATTAATAATCTGACCAAGGTATTTGTAGCTGTTAACTTCTTCTAACTCATCGTAATCAATCTTTATTTTCCATATTTTGAGAAAATCCATTAAATTTTACTTTAGTCTTTTAACATTTGTCTTTTAGTCCTACTTTTCTACTTTCATCTGATAACTCCTGCAACAATTTTTGTAGATGATGTGTTTTATATACATGTATATAATTAAAAAATCAATTTAAACTGGCTGTAAAAACATCAAGTGTATTTCATGTTAAATCGGATAAATGTTATTGACATTATTTGCCATTTTAAGAAGGAATCAAAAAGTGATATCATTTTCATCTGCCAAGGCATGTGAGTAATGAAGTATATTGAGGTACTTAATTATATTCATTATAGACACAGTTTTATGGCAAAGTTTTATGCGTAATATATGGGAGCATTGTAAAATAAAAGACAAATAGGAAATGACATTATCCAGTTATCCTTCATGCTTGCATGCGCACGTGAGATTGATGTTGTAATTTAGTGCAATGGTTTAATAGTGTTACTAGGCATCTTCTTTAGTCCATGTAGCAGTAATATGAAGAGGAACGGCCAAATAAGTTCTCTGCTTGCTTCGTTCTTTCATTCTACAATGCTATCTTTAATTATTATACCCACTCATATACTCATCCACATATATATGCAATAAATGTAAATATTAACTTATAATTTTAATATAAGTTTTTAGCATGAATAAAACTATATGGAACAAATGATAAATTAATGACAACATCAGCTTAAAAATCTTATTAGAAATTATTAATAAAGATACTAATTATAATTTTAAAACTCATTTCTTACTCAAATTTTAATTTATCGGAGAATCAGAATTCATTTAAAAAAAAAGCGTTCTGCCAAAAACTTGTGACTTACCAAATCAAAAGCGATCACATGAGAAGCCGCAACTTTAATTAAAAGAAACTGAATTATTTTTCCCAGACGGTCAAGCAATTAAACTGTTGTCTGCGATAAACAAAATCCAATTTGAAGATGTAACCCAGAATCTCGTAAAGATTAGAAACGAAGATTTAATTGTTTATAATGGAATTAGTTTTTCTATTTATTAGAAAATTATCTTGATCAAATAAAAATGAACGCTACTTTTGTAAATTAACAGTTTTCTGGCACACACACACAGTGGACGCTATTACTTTGTTTATTTTTTAATCTTTGTACTAGAGTCAGGATATCTTCTATATTTGGTTATAAGTTTCCTTGCGTACTTTGTACATCGCGTATAATAACTAACGCACTGTTGATAACCTTTAATTATGACAGAACATGTATTATTTGATGAACTGCAAAGATAATACTTTTCAACATGCGCATATATACTACATTTTCCAGGGGTATAGGACAACCCCCCCCTCAAAATATGGCTCAAATTTGGCGTCAAATTTATGAGTTAAAATTTGAGTCAGTCTAAAACAGATGGTTTATATTAATATATATATAAGTATTCTATAGCATTTTTCTCTTTTGCTGAACAAAAAATATTCACAAATATACTTATGTAAGATTTGAAACACAGGCATTTTTATATACCTGGAAGATAATTGTAAATATAGGGGATTTGAACACAGACCTTCTAACAGCCTTCAACTATCCACAGTATCTCATACTACTGATACACATGACCACACACACGTAGAAAAGACAAATAATCACCAGTACACATATTTCGTGTTAAACCAGCATTCATCAGTTGGTCTAGATTATCATTTCCCACACATATATATAATCAGTGCTCAATGTATATTAAGATAATAAATCTTCATATTTTAATGGAAGGGCTTCAATCTACTCCAACCTCCAACTCTTCAGCTATCCATTCTATTGAAAATCTGATGATGGAAAGCCCAAATCTCATACTGATGCCAATATTATTGTCATGCCCCTGATTATATATAAGTGTGGGAGATGATAATCTAGACCAACTGATGTGCTGGTTTAGCACAAAATATGTTTAATGGTGATTATTTATCTTTTCTACATGTGTGTGGTCATGTGTATCAGTAGTATGAGATAGTGTGGATAGCTGAAGGGTGCTTGCAGGTCTGTGTTCAAATCCCCATATGTATCCAAACATACATCTATGCTATAGATGTTGTAACTAGTTTACTTTTCACTCAAAGTTTCATCTATCAAACTATCAATCTGACATTCAAAACCGTTGTTATGCTTTGACTTCAAATCAAATTAGTAGATTTGACATTACTTCAATATCTAGTTATTTTGCAATAAACAAACATCAACTGACATCAGAGAACTCACTTTTTCTGTAAGATTCAGCACTCAATAAATGTTAGAGGGAACACTTAATTGACATATCTTTTCTTACCTTTAATAAGATATCAAAAAGTAGCTGAAAAGTACCATATTTACCAGCATATAGGATGCAGTGGCATATAAGATGCACCTACTTTTTATATACATTTTTTCAGGAATTTCCATAATGATATACTGTACTAATTTTATAGTATTTATGTTTACAAAAAATTTAACTAGGGGACACCATAATTAGATATTTTTTAATCTTCATCCTCAACACTCAGATATTCATCTCCAGAGCTAGATAAAAAATCACTTGGAGCGTCTTCTTCAGAAACTGAGTATTTGCATAATAAATCAACCTCTGTTTCATCAAGTGATTTACTAATTCCACATTTCTTAAATGACTTCACAACTGTCTGATGTTTTACAGCAACCCATGAAATTTTGACCCATTCTTAAATCTGTGAAATGCTAGCCTCCTTCTTCTTCCTGGTGGTGTCAATCCAAAATCTGTAGACTGCATCTAACTGTTCCATTTCTCCTACATGAAACCTTTAAATGGTTTATTAATGCAGGCATCTAAAGGTTGGAGCTGGCTCATTAGGCCACCTGGAATTACATCTAATAATTGATTTTTCAGTTGGTTGATTTTTTTTTCATACCTTCTGTTATGAGTCTCCAAAACTGATCCCATACTAGCAATGTACATTTTTTTAACAGTCTACCAGGATGCATCAATGACATATTATGTATCCACAACATCATATCTTCCCTTCATCCATCCAGCCTTTAGGACACTCTATATATATATATATATATATATATATATATATATATATATATATATATATATATATATATATATATATATATATATATATATATATATAAACCAGAAGTTTTTGACTGACTGAAATTTCAACTCACAATATTGATTACCACTGCATAAGATGCACCCCATACTTTAGATGTACTTTGAGGTGGAAAAGTGCTTCCTATATGCTGGAAAATACAGTAACTTGAATGCAATATAGGATTCTATCCTAATAATAAGATAGGAAAATGAAATAATTTGAATGCAGAATAATGTTTTGGACTTAAATTCTTTTGAGAATATTGATTGGAGAGATGTACCCATCAAAGGTGTCAAATTAGATGCTGGTCAAGATGAATGAAATATCAAATTAAGTCATAACTTATTATAGGATCTGCATAAATTGACATGAATGCTAGAGAATTTAGATATGATTTTTTTTTCTTAATAATTATTAATTATTCTTTAAGCTAGAAATCATCATCATCATCATCATCGTCATCATCATCATTATTATTATTATTATTATTATTATTATTATTAAAAACAACCATGTGAAATAATTAATTTAGTGGTAATATTTTTCATACAGTAGTTCTACTTAATGCAATCTCTAATAAGCAATAAATGCTAGAAGAATATGCATCATAATCTCTAACCAGTGTCTAATAATATTGAATGAGTAAGCACTGAGTAAACATTATAATGCAAAATATTCTAGCATCTATAATTATTAAAGATTACAATAGGGGACGCTATTTGGGAAAATTTTGCTACTGATTGAACAGTTTATGCAGGCATAAGAAAAGGTGTGATCATTTAATGGTTTAATAATAATTTAACTTTTTTTCAATTTTTTATGTTTATACTTATGACTTTTCATTCATTTTACCACATTTTAAAATCACATCAATAAAGATATCTGTAAAAAGGACATGAGAGAGATTGTGGCCTGGATCAATTGAAGATTGCTGACTCAGCATGAAATGCAACTTGGGAACTCACTTATTTTTCAGATGTTTATGATTAAAAGTATATGTAATGAAAATTATAAATAAATATACAGTGTGTAGGTAGGTAGGTAGGCAGATAGATAGATAGATAGATAGATAGATAGATAGATAGATAGATAGATAGATAGATAGATAGATAGATAGATAGATAGATAGATAGATAGATAGATAGATAGATAGATAGATAGATAGATAGATAGATAGATAGATAGATAGATAGATAGATAGATAGATAGATAGATAGATAGATAGATAGATAGATAGATGGATGGATGGATAGATAGATAGATGAATGGATAGATGGATCGATCGATCGATAGATAGATAGATAGATAGATAGATAGATAGATAGATAGATAGATAGATAGATAGATAGATAGATAGATAGATAGATAGATAGATAGATAGATAGATAGATAGACAGACAGACAGACAGATAGATAGGCAGGGAGAAACAGAAAGATACTCAGGGACAGAAAGAGAGAGCTAAATGATAAAATACAGAAATTAAACACTGAAAGTTAATTTCATATTTCATGACGCAAAAATTTATTATAGATTAAGCAGTCTTTTCTATATGGAGAGAGAATTTAACTAATCATGTATTATATATATTATAAGGTATCTGTTAAACAAATTGATTTATATTTAAGAAAGTAAAAAATCACCTTCTTATTTTGAAACTTGGTAACAAATATTTGAACATAAATATGGTATACAATAAATCACAATGTGAATATATACAGTACTGTATAAAGTTTTATACAAACGTTCAAATAATGTCATTTATTATAACAGCTTAAGTATATATATATTAAACTAATATTATTGATTTTTTTTTAAATTACTAGATATCTACTGACTGATATTGCTAAAGAAAATTTAAATCTTTTTCGAAACCAATACATTTTGATAAAATAAAAATTTAAATGACTAAACTAGATTTGGGCCGTCTAGCTATAATTTAAATTTGTCTTCTCTAAAGCTAAATTTTATTCCTATTTGTTTAGTTTTATAAATAATTTAATTTTGTAAATGTAAGTTGAAAAAAAGAGCTACATAAAACAATGATATTGTTTTAACTAACGTAATCAATATTATAGTCAGGTCAACATATTTAATAAGTTAATTTTTTTAAAAAAAAAAGATAAAACTATGAGAATAGTGATTTTTATAAATATGGCTTTAACATATAATGCTTAACTTGGTTAGGATTTTGGAAAGTTTTCTCAAAATCTTTTGTCAATTTAAGTAATAATTTATTTTACGTGAAGATTCTCCTATTTTTAATAATGTAGATGTATTTTATACTACAACAATGTACTTATGCTGAAATATGTGTGAGAAAAATAATTATCAATATTTTGGTGTCTTTAGTCACTTAAATGTGATAGTCCTTTTTGGGTTTGGACTTTGAAGTATATAAAGTATATTGCTTTTAGCTTTTTACCTGTGAATTTATTTAACAGGAACAAAAAGTAACTGAATGTTCAAATGACTTATATAATGTAAATAATCTCTTCAAAAGACATATGGTATCAACTGACTTTTTAGCATTTGTTTCTTATATATGCTTAGTTTATTTATCCAATTTTAAATGAGGAAGTGAATTCGATCTATAGATTGTATATATTTATAGAATAAACGATGAGAATGACAATGTAAATTTTCAGAGGATCAAAGCCAAGATTTAGGTTCAACAAGTTAATTTTTTTTAAAAAAAAAGATAAAACTATGAGAATAGTGATTTTTATAAATATGGCTTTAACATATAATGCTTAACTTGGTTAGGATTTTGGAAAGTTTTCTCAAAATCTTTTGTCAATTTAAGTAATAATTTATTTTACGTGAAGATTCTCCTATTTTTAATAATGTAGATGTATTTTATACTACAACAATGTACTTATGCTGAAATATGTGTGAGAAAAATAATTATCAATATTTTGGTGTCTTTAGTCACTTTAATGTGATAGTCCTTTTTGGGTTTGGACTTTGAAGTATATAAAGTATATTGCTTTTAGCTTTTTACCTGTGAATTTATTTAACAGAAACAAAAAGTAACTTAATGTTCAAATGACTTATATAATGTAAATAATCTCTTCAAAAGACATATGGTATCAACTGACTTTTTAGCATTTGTTCTTATATATGCTTAGCTTATTTATCCAATTTTAAATGAGGAAGTGAATTCGATCTATAGATTGTATATATTTATAGAATAAACGATGAGAATGACAATGTAAATTTTCAGAGGATCAAAGCCAAGATTTAGGTTCGTCAACCTCCTAAATGTGAACAGAAAATCTCAATTATAATATCTGTAAATAATAAATAATTCAGTTTATATGTAAATGAACAGGGAGTAATGGATGCTTCCAATGAGTCTATATAACATAAATAAAATCTTTAAAAGATTAGATGGTACCACATATCTCTTTAGTGTTTTTTCTTATATATGCTTAGTTTATTTATGCAATTTTAAATGTGGGAGTGAATTCGCTCTATAGAAAAAATGACAAAAATCACCAATTAGAAATTCAGGGGATCAAACCAGAGCCTCTTTATTTAAAATTACATAAATAAACTAAGCATGTGTAAGAATATGAGATGATGAGATGAGATGCACTGTGGCTTCTCCTTTTTGGAATTAAGAATCTCTCAGCTACCATGCCCAGAAAAACCTCTTAGCCACTTTACTTTCCCTTTCCATTCCTTGCCCTAAGCTATTTCCATATTCTTCTCTATCCTACTCCATCCCATTTCAACATGTGATGCACTGTAACTTCTCCTTAAATGGAGTTAGAAATCTCTCACCAACTGTGGCCAAAGAAACCTATTAGCCATATTCCCTTCCCTTTCCATTACCCACTCTAAGTTTTCCCATAATCTGCTCCATTTCATTTCCACAACATATTCTTTGTCAACTCCATGGTCTTCATACCTAAATCCCCCTTATATTTTCCCAAACCCAGAAAAAAAACCAATAACCCACATTCCGTATAATCACTTTGTTCATATTTATTCTTCCATAACGTCAATATTTGTACCCTTTCTACTTTCAAGCATTTACATTCAATTAACAGAGTTCTAATACTTTCTATGCCTTCCTTACACAATTTGCAGATTAAATCACCCATATTTTTCCATTTACATGTATATTCCTTGTTGCTAAAGATCCCATTTGAGCCTTGAACAATAAAGTACTTTCCTTGCTATTATCATAAATTAATTCACACCCAATGTTCTGTTTACTTCTATATATATTTAAACTCTTTTTACTCTCCATACTAGTTCTTCATCTCTCCAACTTCCTATTCCTTATTAATGCATCTATTCTTTTATCCCATTCCTTACCACTATAACACTAAACAATCCTCCTAACACAATCATCCCACCTTTTGTACAAGTATACTGATATAAATTCTTTATCCAAATTTTCTACATACCGCATTACTTTCTCACCCATCTTGTTGCCTGCCCTTTACTTGTAATCCAATTAAATACTATTTTGGCTATTCTTTTATTATCCATAAACTGCAACCCACCAAACATTTTCATTTCGCTTTTTTCATCTCACATATAAAAACTTGACTATCCCAATTCTCCTTCAATTGCCTCTTATGCTGTCCACACATCTGCATCTAATATGATATGATCTGATGCGATGTACTGTAGCTTCTCCTTAAACAGAGTCAAAAATCTCTCAACAATTATGCCCACAGAAATCTGTTAGCCACTTTATTTTCCATTCCCCAGTCTAAGTTTTCCCATATTCTGCTCCATCCCATTTCCACAACATAATTTTTGTCAACTCTATGGCATTTACATTCAATTAACAAATGCCTAATATTTTCTATTCCTTCCTTACATAATTTACAAAATAAATCACCCATATTTTTCCATTTACATGTATATTCTCTTGTAGATAAAGATCCCATTCAAGCCTTAAACAATAAACTACTTTCCTTACTATTATCATATATTAACTCGCACCTAATATTCTGTTTATTTCTATATATATTTAAACTCTTTTTACTCTCCATACTAATTCTCCATCTCTCTAACTCCCTATTCTTTATTAATAAATCTATTCTTTTATCCCATTCCTTACCACTATAACACTCAACAATCCTCCTAACACAATCATCCCATCTTTTGTAAAAATATACTGATATAAATTCTTTATCCAAATCTTTTGCACTTTCTCACTCATCTTGTTGCCTACCTTTTACTCATAACCCAATTAAATATTATTTTGGCTATTCTTTTATTATCCATAAACTGCAATCTACCAAACATTTTCATTTTACTTTCTGCATCTTTCATATGAAAACTTGACCATTCCATTTCTCCTTGAATTGCCTCCCTTTCAAATATTCTATACAATAGTGCCACCTAGTGCAAGCCATAATAATCAATGGATACAGAAAGGTTGTGCATAAAATTTATATCTATTGCTGACTCATTCAATATGTCAAGACTAGTTTCTAGCCTGTGGCTCTCATCAGTGAGGAGCATTGAATCTGAGAGTGCTTCCCCTAATTTTTAGATAGGGATTTCATACACAAACATTATTAAATCCCTTGATTACTATCACTTGCCCTGGGAAGCTACTGTGTGGAGAGTTTGTCTGTTTAATGAGCTTGTGTAAGTATAGTAAATGGTGATCATATGATGTTTAGTGATTTCAAATTAAACCACTCTTAATAAAAAATATGCAATATGTACATAATATATTCAATTGAAAGATGATTTGGTCTTTCTCCAAGCTAACTGAAGGGTAATTTTAGCTTCAATGAACATGCTGCATAAAATGTGACAGGTTAGATATTCACCACAAAATGTATTAAGAAGCTAGAACATAGAGAACATAAATTTGAAATGAAATGTGACATTGTTTTATACAAATGTGGAACAACTTCAATTTTCTCCATGCCATCACAAAATCTTTCAAATCACTTTAAGAAGATTTTTTGTTTTCCATGGTTCCACTGCCAAAGCAGTTTTTTATCATTATAAACATGTCAGTAAAAGTTTATTCTAATTTAAAACAAAGTGCAATATTGGCAAATTGATTCATCATTGTTTACCTTGATAACTTTTACATTCATTAGAAAACATGGCTTGTTTACTTCAGAAAAGCATGGTCATTCTGCCGCATCATTTTGCTCTTTTGCTGCTAATGTAAGTGACATTAGTATCAGATTTTTTTTAAAAAAAGCAAGTTCAATTAACAGTTTTTAATCAACTTTTAATTTAAAATAAAAATCTGAAGAAATCAATATTTTACTGACAGCCATTGTTTATCTCACAAGAAAATGGCCATAAGGCATTTACTTCCTTGTGGTCTTGCTTTCATGCAAAGAGTTTGGAATAAATAAAATATAACTTTTTGTTTATTTATAAAATATTTTTGATTATTTTCACACACTAATTGGTTAATTATTATTTAAAACAAAAAGAAATACACATGTAAACTTTCAATATATTCATTTATCTTTTATTTTTAGGCATAGAAGTTAATAAACTTGACCATAATATAAAAAAATAAATGAAAGTGTATGTCATTATCTGTCAGAATTGACATGGTGTTAAAATCTTATCAATAAATCAAATATCAGGTTTAATGCAGAATTTGATCTAGATTTATTATAAATCTACTTTTATTAATTTGCATTAAAAAAAACTTAAAATAAAAAAGAATTCATTCATTTTCTGAAAGAATGTTGACACAGACTTAGTTGATGATGTTTATAGTATATTGTTCTTATTTACAAGTCAGTTTTTAAATATTTATAAAGGTTAAATGTGAATTTTTAGAATATTATTCATTTATAAAATTAAATTAAAAAATCAAGTTTAACTGAAAAAGTTTAACATTTCCAAAATCTCTCACTAGGTGGAATAAACAAAAATATTAGATTTTATAAGGGTTATGAAATATATTGCTTCTATATATCTAGTAAAAAGTTTAATCCAATACAATTTATTTGAGTCAATGTATCCTACAGGAATAAAAATGAAGGTTAATTACAGTGCATTTTATCATCAAAAAGAATAAAACAAACTAAAGCAGTAATAATATATGTAAGTATATACTACATCCATGCATAAATAATAACACATGTTTATGCTAACATTTGAATATCCATGCACATTTATTAATAATATGCTGAAAGTATGTACATTTTGATTTACAAGTGTCAAATTTACTCCACCCATAACTTTGACATGATGCATTGTAGATAAATAGATTAATCATTACCCCTAATCATTTATTATAGATTATCTTTAGACCAGATGTAAACTTTAAATCTCAGTTAAAAATAAATAGATGTGCTTTTATTTAAACACACACAACCTCATTTCTCTATTTCCCATCTGCAATGTAAATATTCTTAATAAACATCCATCTTACTATATACTCTTGAGGCACGTGAATAAAGACACCATAATGGATAAATGACCCCAAAGATGAATTTTGTATTGAACCAACACTCATCAGTTGATCCAAGTCACAATCTTTATGTGTATTTTTATTATATGTATGGTATTTTTTGTGGTTTCTTTATTCCTGTGTTTCAGGAGTATGTGGCAGATGAAGTAAAGATTATTAAATAGATCTATAATAGATATTAAACATGAAAAAAGAGAAATAAAGTTTAATTACTATGTGTGTGTATATAATTTCTGATTAAATAAATGATTAGTGATAACCATTAATGTATTTATATAGAGTAGTTTATGTCAAAATTGTGGATGGAGTAAGTTTGGCACTTCTAATCCAAATTGTAGCAATTTACTAATGAAAAATTCTGAACATATGATAAAGATATATATATTGTAACCGTATTACCCAACTCCATTTGAAATAGATCAATTGTCATTTGTAGTATTTTAAAAGATAAAAAAATTATATATATATATAAATTCAAAGTAAATTAACATTAATGTGCAATTGAAGGAAAAACCTGGTATATTTTTTTTTACATACGTCTGTTCACAGTATGTTATTTATATTTTTCTTTTTTAGCTCATCATATATTATTTTGATATTATAAATTGGTTATAATGATTGACACTTCAGTGTGACATAATTTAAAGTGGGGTTAATTAATGCAATTGAAATTAATCATATCAATAATTAAATTTTGCTATAGTTTCTCATATTTACTAAAATAAATGTAGTTTGAAATTTGGTATAATTTTATATTGGTTTTATTAAAAGAGTGAAATATAGAAAAATGATTTATGAGTTTTGAAAGTGACTTAAACTAAATTTAATCCAGTTTAATTAATTGATAAGTTGTAAATTTGCCCAATAATTTTTTTTTACTGTTGTATTGTCTCGTATTAAGATATGCAAATAAGAAAAAAGATTTTTTTTGTGTGAAAAGTCTCTTGATTATAAAAGTAAGGAAGATAAGCTTCTTGTAAAATATTTTTAAAAGAAAATGAATTGTTGTTTTTTTTCTTGTTTTTTTTTCTTTCATGTGTCATAGCATCGGCTAGGAAGCGAACTCGCTAACCCGGGACAACTGCTTGTAAGGCAGCTGTGCTGACCTCTTGACCACCAATGCTTAACGAGATGTCAATTTCACTATTATTTACAATTAGAGTGTGCTCATTTATGATGAATACATAAAAGCTCAAAATTTCTGTCCTAAGGAACATTTGCTATAACTCTTTTAAATTTTGACTGGGGAAACAATGTTCGTCATATTTATAGAATGCATTGTAATATTCAATAATACTAAGCAAAATAGTATAAAGGAAAATAAAATGAAATATGTAAATAAAGTTCTGGTTTAATTTGAAATGTTGTTAAGTTCAAAAGAAATATTACTAATTCAATAATATTCTTTCATATTAATCTACGTCATACTTCGGACCTTCGTGATGCTTGGATAATTTCATTTTTTTGTTAGTTAATGAAACTGTCACAACTACTCGGGATATGGACGATGTATATTTAAGCGTAAATTTATTGCTGTCAGTGACGTCTCTAAAATATATATTGTGCTTCAAACATCCTTACTGCTCAGAGAAAGTCAGTTCATTTTTTTTGATTAATTAAGGAATTTGTTAAAGCTTATCTGGATATATTAATGATGTTGGGAATTAATCCTAAATTTCCAGTTGTGAGTGGAATTGTGAAATTATATATCGTACTTCAGATATTCTTGATGTTAAGATAAAATTAATCATTAAATTATTAATGACATCCTTAAAGTTTATTTGGATATGTTGACAACGTTTATAGTTTATTTGAGAAAGCCAGTTATTAATGGAAATGGAAAATTATATATTTGATAAAAGATAAAGAATTGGCCCGAAGTTACTTATTGTATTATCATGGAGTAAATCTTTACTTGAAATGGTGATGTATTGGATGATAAAGAAACCAAGAATGATCAACTTATTTTCCAGAAGAAGATTCTACAATCGTATAATTATATTAGGAGTTACTTGGAGATATGAAATATTCGGTGAGGTTTGTACTTCAAAAATTATGGATGATTAACTGAAGTTATTGGATATTAAACAGGCAAAACTCTCCATACAGTAGTGCCACTCAGTGCCAACTAGAGTAATCAATGGATGCCAGAAGGCTTGTGCATAAAATAAGTTATGTGCTAGCATAAGAAATAGTTATCATGTGATGTTTAAAGATGTTGGATATCTAAGTTTTCCTAGGAATATTTATAATCCCATGAGAATATAGAAATGGAAAGCAAGAACTTAATAATATTAAAACAGGCAAAAACTCACTATACGTATTGCCACACAACAAGCTAATAATATTCAGACTATCAATGCCAATTTATTTTAAGTATTGAGTATTATTTTGGGTATCTTGCGCAAGATGGTGTGAAGTTAAAGAGTGTGTGTATGTTTATTTTATATATATTTGTATGTTCTGTATTTAATAGTTATACATACATTTTGTGTTATATTGTACGCTACGTAAATTATGGGTTGCTCATTAAAATGAAGATGAGGAAATATTAATATTTAATCTTTAAAAGAGGATAGATGTTAGTCAATGATTATTAAATTTATCATTATTGTTTTCAAAGGTATTAAATGATATTAAAATTGTAATATTGAACTTTAATATTGTGGTGATAAAACCTATTACCATTTATTCTAAAATACGTTAAACAGCCTTATATTTTTTCTTTTTTTTTAGTATATTAATTTTATATCGTAATTTCAGACTATTTCAATAGCACGGTTAACCAATATTAGGATTAAAGGGGGAAATTTTTTAATAACGTGAACCTAAAATTTGTATATTTTACTTGTATTTTACTACTTGAAAATAAACAATTTATAGATTGATGATGGCTGGTAGGATTCTACTAAATTCAATGTGTACATGGTAAATATATATATTTATAATTGATCATTATCATTATGAATAACAATTTATTGAATCTGTGAGAGCAAGTAACAAATAAGTGGAGGTGACCATTTTAGAGCTGTGGATTTTCTGTTGGATGTACCAGTTTTTTTTTCATTTAATACTGGGATTATTGTATTAAGAAGTCATTAGTATTATGCAGTATTATGGAGATATTCGACACAATATCTTATATGATGGTCATGATCTCAATGAGTATGTTTGGATAATATGCTTTAATAAGGAAGTTGTTGATCTCGTATTATGTCTTTTTTTGTATTCATATAGGTGCTGATAGACACCTGGATATTTAATTTAAATATATTCAGACATGACCTTAGACTAATAATATTATTGTCAGTACAGTCTCAATTCTTTAATGTCTATGTTGGGGGATTTACCCTGTATATCGGGCGGTAGGTCATTGTTGTGTAAATGTTTATTGTTCATTAGTTGTGGATGAACAGCTTAAGGACAGTATGGGAGGTATATTCTTACAGGTTGAATAAATATTTGTAATCCAGCTAACCTCAAATTTAATCTAAGTTAAAGTAATGTACCAAAGAAATCATTGAAACCAATAGTCCAATCTGTTCATTCTAATATACACAAGGTTTCGTAGCGGTTTGTTTTATGCTTTATTAAAATAATAAATTTCAACAACATAAATAAATATCTTATGAGAGATTAGAGAATCCATAAACAAGAGAGTCAGATATGAATGTCATTCATACTTATTTAAACCTTTGGAAAATATGTAATTGCAATTAATTGGTATGTTAATTAAGCTGATTCTTAAAATGGAATAATTTCCATCAGGGTCTCTCCAAGTTCAATCCATCTTCTCTGATCTTTAGATTCTCTTCTCCACATCACCCCTGCACATAAATAATGCTCACTTATGGTATTATTTTGGGTATCTTGGCAAGTACCGGAATTTAGGTGTGGATACTTAATATTGTATTTTTTTTCAATATTGAAATTATTTGTTTTATTATATGTACCATCTGTAAATAAATCTAAATATTAGTGTAAATAAATGTTAGTGTAGCCTTTGGAATACGTTAGTTATTGCTTTTGCATTCTTGGTTATTCCAAATCACTAATCACCAATTCAGTTAATTTCTAGCCATTACAATTTGATGGAAATGTTATTGATTACATATTTCAATTTCATTGTCGATTCATCATTGCAATCGCAAATGCTGATTATCACACACTCTTTGGAATGTGAGAAATAGGATTATTTAAATTATTTAATGAGTGCTTAATAGAACCCACTATTATTTTCCAGTTATAATCAAATACCTATAGTATGGTTTAAGCATTGTGGTTTATGCATAATTCAATCAATAGAAAGTATAATATGCTCATTACCAAATCAATTTATGAGCTTATAATGTGGTATTGTTCACTATGTAAGTCATTTTAATATCATAACCAGATAAAAGATCTAAACCAGATTAGTAGTTATAATGTCTCATGGTTCTTCTGGTGCTTTCGCACATTAAGTGGCAGTAAAATGAACCATTTTGCCTAACTTAAGTGTGTCTTGATTCAGTCATATCCAAATTAGAACTCGAGATACAGATATGAAGATATTTTATTATTTTAGTGTATCATACAAGTGATGTAGCAAATAAGGCTGGAAGGCAACAGTTCTTGTGTGCAACAATTTTGCTGATGACCAATAGTTGGGGAACAGTTGGTTGCAATATATATAAAGGATTATGACCTCAGCTGATAAAATTCTAGTTTAGCATGAAGTGCATTAATTTGACTTTGATGGTATCTTTAACCATATGTTTCAATAGTGTGTGGGAATATATGAAGAGTTGTGATCTGGTCACATATTGAGTACTAGTTTGGCATGAAGTGCATTTATTTGTCTTTTGGGGCACATTTAACCATGTGTTTCAAAAGTGTTAAACCACTAAACATCACATGATCAACATTTCTTATGTTTGCTCATAACTGTTATTAAAACAGGCAAAACTCTCCATACAGTAGTGCCACTCAGTATGAGCCAGAGTATTATGGGTACTGAACTGAGTTCAGACCTATATGACTATATAAGCTAATGAGCTTGGATTGAAAATGTTATTGTGTTTTCAATTTTATTCTCATAGTTTTGTAGTTAAGTAGAGATAAAAGATGGCTGCTGGAGGGTTGCATTAGATCCTAAGATCTAGGTACAGTGCTTTCAGATCCAAGGCTCCTCACTGATGAAAGCCACAAGCTAGAAACTAGTCTGGGGATATTGTATGAGTAGGCACTAGATAGGGATTTTATGCACAAACCATCGGGCATCCATTGATTACTCTGGCTTGCACTGAGTGACACTACTGTATGGAGAGTTTTTTCTGTTTCAAGAGTGTATAGTAGAATGGCTATTAATTATATCTGAAATGAAAAATATTTATATATATAATATTACATTTTGTTATTTCATTCACATTTAATAGGTGAATATCAATCTTATATATAAAATCCCTAAACATTTTTCTATAATGCTGTCACATATCAAATTCACAACATTGTTTATCTATTATGAAGCATATACAAAGGAGATAAGTTTGCCACTAATAACTATAATTTTTTTATAAAGCATTTTATGCAAAGAAAGCAATTCATTCCTTATATTTAAGAGGCTTAATTTGATTATGAGCATTTTATTCAAAGTACGTAATTCCAAAAAACCAAATAAAATTGTTAAGAAACCAATTAAAGAAAACTATTACAGAAATGATGCTCTTTCAGGCCGGTTACATTTCTCACATTTACTTGTATAATATTACAATCTTTTGTTTAATTTACATTATATCTTCTTTCATATATAAAAAGTCCAATATAATTATTTTCTTCATGTTTGTTTTTAAAAACTTTTTTATTTATTTACATGAATCCATATATACTCCAGTACATTACACACATGATTCCAACATTTCATTTACTTCATTGTAATCATTAGCAAGGATATATATACACATCTGGGTCTCATTTTATGCGGATTTATTTAATGCGATTTTGAAGTTATACGATTCATGTTTCTTCTTAATATCTTTGTATGCGGTTTTCTTTTATGTGATAAAAATTATTAGATCAGAAGTCAAGCTCTGATAATGCCCTGTTACTTTAAATATTATAAATTTTGCGCACTCGCGTCATATTTAAAGTAATAGCGCATTATTGGAGTTCAATTTCCATCTAATAATTTTAATATTTTCAGCACTTTATAATAGTACTGTAATAGATTTTATGCAATAAAGAAGTTCAGAATTCAATTAAAACCAGGATTTCCCCATTTTATATACACACATTAAATTTTACAAGATTATAATGTAAATCTGTTCAAACATTATAGATACCTACACTATGTATGTTGTTGTTTTTGCATTTTAAATAACATTCTATTTTTGCTTTAAAAAAAAAAAGTACGTAATCAATTAATCATTTAGTGTCTGCAAGTAATAAATTTTACAGGATTATAATGTAAATCTGTTCAAACATTATGTATGTTGTTTTTGCATTTTAAATCACATTATATTTTTGCTTTTTAAAAAAGAGTATGTAATCAATTAGTCATTTGGCGTCCACAAGTTTATTTTTAAAAGGTGAGTAACAGCGGTGGGCACAATTAAATTTGACAATTAAAATCTGATTTTTAATTGTAATTAACAATTTAAAAATTACATAATGTGATCTGAAATGATGAAATTTGATTTTTAAATGAAATTAAAAATTAAAAAATTAAAGACAAAAAAAAGAATTTAATTTTTAATTGTTAGTCTTAATTAAATTTTGCCCAACAGTGGTGAGTCAGTATCTTTTTATTATTGTAAGTCTAAGTTCTTATTTTTATTTTAAACTTTTAGTTTACCCTAATGGAGAAGAAAAAACACCCAAGAAAATGAATTTCTTTGGAAACAAAAATTTCAATTTTAGATTGCTTAGTGAAATGGGAATGATCAACAGCAATTGGAAAACATTTTAGTTTGGGTGAATCTTCTATAAGACCAATTTAAAAAAATGAAGTTGGCACTAGTTGTATTTCCTCTTGTGATGGATCTGATGTCTCAAATAATGATAATGATTAAAATACCATACATGTATTAAAAAATGTAAATTATGCATAAAAATATATTGTTTTGAATAAAATTAAATACTGTAGTTAATAAAAAAAGTAAATAAAGTTTGTCTTGTATCAATTTTTTTCAAATTTGAAATTTTTTATTAGTCATATTTTATTTTCCTACTTTTTTAATGCAAATTTTAAAGTAAATTTATGTTGTTGCTTTGCTTTTATGCGATTTTTGGAAAATTACACTACGTATCTTTCATTTTTCAAGGTAAGTTAAGTCTATTTTTGTGTGATTTCTTTTGTGTACATTTTCTGAGGAACCTATCTACTGCATAAAATGAGACCCAGGTGTAAATATTTATATACACACTATTGGTATAAATATATATTTTTAACTCATAATATAATAACATTTCTTTATCATTTGTATAAAACTCTTTTCATTATATAAATTTTACTATTACAATTACTTACCTCCCTCTAATTTTTATTTTTTAAACCAATTTTTTATTACATCTTACACAATTGTACAAAACATTTTCAAACCCAGCAATATGAAATTTTTTTTATGTATTACTATTTATATACTACTATAACTTACTTATAATTAATTCATTGGTTAATAATTTATTTTATTTAAAACTGGCTTTTCTTTGTTAATATATAAAGTTTCTTTCAACATTTTTGCTTATATAGTTTAACCTTTCTAATTATGTTTATATCAAAATTTCTATGTTTAAATTCCCTACTACATAAATATTTGAAATCTTATCATTTAAATGCTGTTTCAATTTGGGATTTAGTTTATTTTTGTTGTGCCAATATATGATCCATTCTTATTATTTTTTTTACAATCTAAATATCTAATTATATAAATTCCATTTATATTTTCAACATTTTCATTTTTGTTTTATTAATCAAATTACCTAGATTAATCTTCTTTTTGTAAACTGGTTTAAAAATTAATTTGTTTTTATTTTATATTTTTTGTTAATACCCTTTATTATCTTTTTACATCAAAAAAGTAGTTTCTGATAAACATTACTTCATAGATATCCTTCTGATTATTTACATTTCTTTTTATTTTTGCCATATTTCTTTTATTTTCTTTGATATAAAAAATAATAATAAAGAATATTAACAAAAATATAAAAAGGAAAGCAAATTAATTTTTAAGCCAGTATACAAAAAGAAGAGTAACCTAGGTGATTTGATTAATAAAACAAAAAAAAATGAAAATGTTGAAAATAAGAATAAAATTTATATAATTAGATGTTTTGATTGTAGGAAAGATAACAAGAATGTATCATATATTGGCACAACAAAAAATCAGAATGAAACAACACAGAAATTAAACATGTTAGAAAAGTTTAATTTATATAAGGAAAAAATGTTAAAGGAAACTTTATATATTAACAAAGAAAGACCTATTTTAAATAGAACAATTTGTTAAACAATTATTTTAATTATAAGTAAGTTATAGTGGGATATAAATAGTAACACAAGAAATTGTTGGTATTGCTGGGTTTGAAAATATGTTGTACATTTGTGTAAAATGTAATAAAAATTAGTTTACAAAATAAAAAGAAGGGGGAGGTAAGTAATTGTAATAGCAAAATTTATATAATGAAATGAGTTATATATAAATGATAATGAAATGTTATTATATTATGAGTTAAAATATATATTTATAACAATAATGTATATATTTATAGATCCTTGATAATGACTACAAGGTGGTCTTTGAAATATTGGAAATATGTGAATAATGCATTGGAGTATATATGAATCCATGTAAATAAATAAAAGTGTTTTTAAAAAGAAAAAGAAAGAAAATTAATCTATTGCATTTTTAAAGAAAAAAGAAGTTTATTGTTATTATTTTTTTCATTAATAATGATGGTGAAGTTTTAAAAAGAAATTTTCACATTAAATCTTTAAACAATTTCTTAAAGCAATCAATTAAAAAAAGCCAGGACCTTTTCAAAGGTTGGGTATAATTGGCAAATTGATTAAAAAACATTACAAAGCCTTGTAAGTCTAAATTGTGCATAATCACTTAAACAATCCTAAATTTAGCTCTGTAAAATTTTACTCTATGTACCATAGTCATTCTAGGAACATTATAAGAATGTTTACTAATTCAATTTGAAATATTTTTTGAACTACTTTTTTAAAAGTATCTTTAATGATATGTAAGTTGTCTTTTTTAAAAAAAGGTATATAAGAAGACATATATTACTCCAAACATTGCATTATAAATATTTCAAATTTGAAAATGCTTATGTATCTTGAGTGCAGAAGTGTTTCTTTTATAAACTATTGGAGGTACACTTAGCATTAGATTATAAAGAAGAAAGGAACCACTTTGATACACAGACAGGTGAACAAATATTTGTGTTGTGTTTGGTCTGGAGTACAGACCCAACCTACAGAAAATAACACTAGCACCAGTATTATAATTAACATATTTATTGTATTTACAAATATACAATACAGAATAATATAGATCTAATGTGAAATCTTGGAAATGAGTCCTCACAATCTATCACTTCCAGCTATACCTGATTGATAGCTTGCCTCATGGGTAGGGAGAACGACTCTGCCAGTTGTACCAGACAGCTTGCTTTGAATTGGCAGTAGTCTTAGCAGTGTCCAGTCCTCACGTGGGCTTGCCTAGCTGTGTGGACAAATAGTGTATTGCTATTGTAACAATCCTTACTGCTGTTTAGGTTATCACAGCTTCTCCTGGAGAATGCATAATATCTTTATAGGTTCGACAGATGTTCTGACCTCACTGGAGCAATCAGATTTAATGATCATCATTTCTAATTGGCCTGAACTAATCATTGGCTATGTGTTTAACTGTACATCAACCTATTGGCCAGCAGCAATCAGTGTTTAATCCGATCAGATAAAAAAGGAATCTGGAACAGTCCACTTCTGAGGGAAAGGAGAACTACCCGGTTTGCAAATTAGAATTACAAATACATACAAAGGAAAAGAAAATCTATTATAAACATTTATATATTTTGTTTGTACTAAATCTAATGCTCATTTATGAAAATTTCAGATAACACTTCTAAAATTTAGAATGGCTAAAGTAAAATTATAAATAGATATTCATAAGTTTTATTGCTAAGAAATATTAGTTCTTTATAGATACAACATACTTTATGCTTGCCCATTGTTAAGGACAACACATTTTAAATGTTTTTTTTATTTATTTTATTTAGTACATGGATTAAGACAGCTTAGCAATTATTATGATACCATAAAAAACCTGTAGAGATTCCAATCAGGGAATACACTCACTAGTGACTTTATTAAGCTCTTCAAGATTCTGCTACTGTGGTCATAAATCTAACAGTTATTAACTGAGTCATTCATAGTTTGTGTTTGTCTACATTTACAATAAGCAGTGACTGATAAATTCCATTTATGAAATGGTTGAGCACAATATCCATAGTTATTCTGAATCTATTGATGAGATTCCAGTTGTATTTAGGCAAATCAAATCCAGCTGACTTTACTGTTGGACTGGAAAAAAAGAAATTTATTTGGAATCTTATATCTTTTTTTTTTACAACATAATTTTTCAATTGTAGATTTTTGGTTGAACATTCAAAAATGGAATATTGATATGTGACAAGTCTTATCTTGAGTTATTGGCAAGTCCAATATGCTTAATAGTTTTTATACACACTTTCAGTGAGACAATTTCTCTTTTGATATCTAGTGGAAGAGTATGTTACTTCTAAACTGAACTTTATTTAAACTCAAGGTGTACATAGGGTTGAATTATAATGAAACATTTAGATTGACTTCTCTGAAATTAAGCAATGGCAAAATGTCTAGTAAAGCAGCAAGTGGTAATATCAGGATAAATCTTGTTTTCTTGAAGTTTGATTTCAAAGATGGTGTAACTTTGGGGCATGGGCAAGAATATGGCTGGAGATAAGGTTACATGGTGTATACAGTGCAAATAAAGGAAAGGAACAAAGTGGGGAGTAGATTCTATTGGTTCTGGGAAGACCTAAGGCTCTCCAGAGACTAGTCATCCATATGCTAAAATTTAAAGAGGGACCAGGTCCTCTCCAGCATTCTTTTGGATGCGTATGACTCGTCCTGTTTTTTGATCTTGAGTAATTTAGATATGAATATTGAATCGGCTTTTAGTACTCCAGAAGAAAAGACAATTCTGTAATGGACGACCCATATTGTATGGACGGCAAAGAGAGATAACCTTATGAGGCCAAATGTTCTTGTGGCCATGCATTTCGTGACTGACGTAATTAGGTCATAGTTTATCACAGCATGCGCATTAATCACCTCCCTAGTGGAGTATGTTTAGAACAAAATGTAAATGTAAAACCATTATAAAACTGGTAGAGTTAAGCTTGTTATAAATGAAAATTATTATAAGTAGATATTTATACAAATTTTTAATGATTGGTTTTTTCATTGGGAATTTAATTCAAGTAAAAGTCAAAACTATTTTGTGTGTGTGTGCGCGCGCGAGCGTGGGTGAATCGACGCTTAACATTATAACAAAATTATATGTAAAAATTGGCATTTAGAAGGGATTTTAATGAGCGTAATCAGTATTGTAAATAATAGTGAGATGTAGAATGCTAAATAGTTATATTTTATATATATATTTGTATAGGTTTTTTTAATGTCACATAAAAAGCTAAAACTTTTATTTTTAAATTGCTCTTTATATTATTGATTTTATCCGGTATTTGTTATATACGTGACATCTTTATTAGTTTCTTACAATATGACAAGAATTCAACTGATATTTCAAAAAATAAAAGTGATTTATGTAACTATGAGTGATTATTTTAGGCTTCAAGACATTTGAACTTATAATTTTACAAGACCTAGTAATATTACTACGAAAAAATGTGTATAGTATGAAACATCATATTAAAAAGAAATCCTTTAGTAATATATTGAAACAAAGTATAAATCAGAGATTATACATAACTAGTAAAAATAGACAATGGTATTTCAACTATCTAAGTTCTGTTTGTTTATATATGTAGTTTATTATCTGTCTCTTCATATATAAGATTGGTCAGCTAAGTGATTAGAATAACTCGCAATATATTAAAAGAGACGTCATTATATGGGGAAATGCTTACAACTGCTATAGTAACCACACGCACGTATATTAAATAAATAAAAACATTACAAAGGCAAGTAATTTTCCATGATGTATTTGGCCTAGATCCCACCTCTGTCATAACTTTATATTACCCATGGAAACAAAGATGCAGTCAGTGATGGTTTGTGAAAATGATAAATGGGGGCGCTGTATAAACAACATAAAACTAATTCACTTTTCCCTCATCAATAAGCAATTTATTACTAAGTAAATTTTACATATTAAAAAGTTGCTTTATTAAAAATATTATTTAAAAAAGAAAATCCATTCCTCTATTAATTAATATTTAAAAAGGTTTTTTTTCAATAGATATTTTATTAAAGTTTTAATTTGCAAAATCGTGTTTGTTTGTTTTTTAAATTGACATACCAATGTATTTTTTTTTATTTCTGATTAATTAATGATATTTGGAGTAGGATTATTCTTATTTTTTATTTTTATTATTACACAAATGGAAAGGCCGTTGTTTTTGTAATATATATATTTTTAATTGGTTACTTTAACAAGTTTTAATCACACATGCTATTACTGTGGATCAGTGAACTTCGAAAGATCAAATGACATGACTTCAATTTATAGCTAACCAAAACTAAATATAAATATGATATGGTAGCATATATTTTTTCCCTGTCAGTAAATGTCACATTTCAAACATGAACTTATGTACTATAATCACATTTTCTTCATGATTTAAATATGACACCTTTGCATAAAATGCTTTGGAAAAATTAAGGTTTATTAATGATGGAATTACTTTGTCAACATGATAGTGGATTACCTAGTCTGTGGGAAAGCCATCATTTTTGTCATATTTTTTTTTCCAATTGGTTATTTAACAAATTTCAATTGCACATGGTTTACTGTTGAGGTGAAAACTATGTCACATCAAACTACACAACTTCAATTATATGGTAACGAAAACTAAATGTAAATACAGTACTATAACATCTATTTCCCCCCTCACTAAATATTACATTTTAAACATGAATTTATTTACTGCAATTATATATTTTCATGATTTAAATACAATACTTATTTCTTTGCATGAAATGCTTTTTAAAATAATTAACGTTTATTAATAGCAGAATCATTTCCTTCAATAATGTTATGAACGGTGTAATAGTTTTTGTAATTGGTTGTGATTTTGACACGTGATGTGCATTGCAGACAAACATATATTCAGACAACAGACAAAATAAGAATTTTATATATAAGAATGTAATGATAATTGAAAAAATATAATTCTTTTTATGTATTCAACCAGTATTGTTCATAACAATTCAGCCTTAATTATATGTTATTTTAAACCAATAAAATAAGGTTTACCAAAACTATTTTATCCTCACCACAAACTTATGCCAATAATAAAAGAATATCTCATAAAAATATTCTGCATTGCATTTATATAATGTTGTAAGTATTGTTATTATTAATAAAGACAAACAAAATGTATATTTTTCTATTTGTTTGAGAATGTTGCAGTGTTATGGTGCTAGTGTGCAAGTTGTCACA
This sequence comes from Epiperipatus broadwayi, assembly GCA_028023455.1. Classification (NCBI taxonomy): domain Eukaryota; kingdom Metazoa; phylum Onychophora; class Udeonychophora; order Euonychophora; family Peripatidae; genus Epiperipatus; species Epiperipatus broadwayi. Next base: position 3,128,451 of record JAQFVV010000081.1, on the reverse strand, counting down.
TGGATTCACTTGAATCAGTATATTACATGTTTGTATTCAATGACAATAGATATATTAATCTTTAATTACATATTTGAACACAAAGTAATATAATTTATAGCCTAATAAATAGTTATTAAGGTTCATTAATGCATTAATTTAAAGAATGTAGTGTTAAATGTGTGAACACAAGAAATTTAGCACTTGTAGTATAAATTGTAGTAAAATAAATGAATATATATTTATATAGATAAGAAAGTAAAATAAAAACAATATTCCACCACAGACCAATATTTTTGGCATCAATCTCTGACACATATTCACGAGAAAATCACTACTCTCAGAAAGTCAACTATTTATCGATGATGATTCTGTAACAATTTGTCTTATCTCTACATAATAATAATTAGAATTAATTCATCAACCAATAATTAAATAGCTAGTTTTTATATCTATTTACTACCTGATAAACAATACATTAAGTTTTCTTGAAAATAAAATCTTAGAGAAAAACTTACATTTTACATAAATCCATATCTTGTTAATACATCTACATGTCTTGTGGTAATAATTCAATATATATAATTCAATATATATATAATTTCTTGGCAATGCTACAAGTTATCTCTGTTTACATGGAAATAATCTCATTTGTATTCTTCCATACAAATATTTAATTCAGTATATATATATATATGACATGATAACACCCACAAACTTATTTAAATGATACATCTTTAATCAGTTGTCAAGACAACCTCAAATGATTTACAATTCATGTTATAGATAAGCTTGTGGCTGGTATCATGTGTGTACATTTATAAAATCAACTAGCTTTATCAAACCCAATTTTTATATGTATATACCACAGTACTAAGAAACGGTATTTTTAGGTGACAAACTTCCACACACTGGCTATATTAAAACAACATCCTTAATATATAACTTTGATACTAAAGGTTATTACATTAATATAACCATTGTTTAGACCTTTATTGTTCTGAGTGTTATATATGTATAAATATTTACAAACATTATGCAAAACACCTCTTAACTTTTAAAACAACTTTCTCCAAAAGTTATTTGTTAATATCAAAGAATGTTTACAAGAGGAGCATGATTATATATGAATATGATTATTTCATACTAGTTACCTTAGATATCATAGTTCTATTATTAACTATTGTATATGTTTCTTCTTCTACTACTACTACTACTACTACTACTACTACTACTACTACTACTACTACTACTACTACTACTACTACTATTATTATTATTATTATAATTATTATTAATATCCACTGAGGCTATAACCTCCATAATATGCGTATAAAAATGTGATAGTAGGGACCTCTACAGGTGTTTATTATTATTATTATTATTATTATTATTATTATTATTATTATTATTATTATTATTATTGCTATTGCTATTGTTGTTATTATTAGTATTGTTTATATCATTATTACAATTACAAAATACTCTATCATGCTTGGTCTAAACATAATCATTTGTTACAAATAAATAGAGAATAAATTTGATCATATCCATACATATCTAACTATTTATTTATTTTAAGTACTTTATTTACCCATCAATCTTTGAACCTTCATTTTCATTTATCTATTGATTTATCTATCTACTAATTTATTTATTTGCTTATCTATATAATATATATACAGCAATTAAATATATACATAAACTTATAAGTAAATAATTTAAATTTGCAAATGTTGTTTGTCTGTGTAGCGCAGACGAATAAATTGTTTGCAAATTTGAATTTTAAACACAAACGAAGGGAAAAATCAATATTGTTAGTAAATAAATAAATTTGATTTTGATATTGATTGCTTTTTCCTAGTGAAAAAAGTAGTTTAACAAAAAAAACTCATGGATTTCTTTTTACATTTTTATTAAGTCATATTATTTTAAGAAGAGATCGAAAACGTAATATATGGGTAAGAGAACAAACAGGTATTATCGATTTCATTGAAAAAATTAAAAGACTGAAGTGGAGTTAATCTGGATCTATTGCTAGAAGAGATGATAATAGATGGGCAATGAAAATTTTAAGCTAGATTCCAAGAGATTGTAAAAGGCACAGAAAGAGACCGCATGTGAGATGGATGGAGGAATGGATGGATGGCTAAAATAAGAAAGTGTATAGGGGTGATTTGGAGAAGAAAAGATAAAGATCTCAGAAGATGGATTGACTTTGAAGAGATCTTCATGCTGCAGTGAATTGATAATGGTTGTTGATGATGATTATTATTTTAATGATTTTATCATAATTCTAAAAATATCTAATTCTAAAAATATCTAATTCTAAAAAAAGGAAAATACCCATATGCCCAGATATCTCAGAATAATTGTAAGTTGACATAGTAAGAAAAACACCATACTTTTATTTTGTCAATTAACAGTCGTTTTTGATGTATCAGTGTCCACTAATACAATTAAGTTCAACCAATGTCTTATTATATTGAGATAGTTCAAATTGTTTTCTCTTACAAATTCTGTAATAATAGCATTTAATCTGTATGTTCTGTTTTAACATCTTAAAATGGTAATTACATAATTTCAAAACAGCATTTGAATTTTTAGCAAAGAAGTAAAGTAAAGCATTAGGCTGATCAAGTCCTATAAAATTATCATCTTTTTTCCAATGGATTCTCCCATACTCCTTATAATAGGCCAGAGTAAGTTATAGCAATCAATAGATGCTAGAAGATATATACATCAAAATACATATCTGCTGTCTACTCATTCAATATCCCAGACTAGTTTCTAGATTGTGGTTCTCAACACTGAAGAGCCTATAATCTGTAAGCACTGCATTTAGATTTTTGAATTTTATATAACTCTCCAGCAGCCATCTTTTACATTTTTATTTTATAATAAACCTAGGAGCCCAAATTGAAACCCAAAAATGTTTTCAATCCAAACTAATTAGCTTGTATAGTAAAACAATCTGAATCCCATTCAGTATTATATATTTTGGTGTCATAAGTTTTTTAATTAATAACCATAATCACCAACATCCTTTTGCTAGAATTTGTACTGAACACTGTAATATCACATTACTGTCATTTCTTATGCTTACACAATCTGTTCTTTTAGTTTGGGCTCAAGTCCACAAATGGTTTGCAGTTTTGTAGCTTCCAGTGTTCTATTATCTTTTTTTGAACTCTTGATCAATAAAATCATTTGATGACTTATTTCGTATTTATTTTCATATTGACACACTATTATTTTAGTAATAAAAAATATTTCAGATTTTTTCTTTACTGTTCTGCAATGCATGTCAGCTTATTTAGCCACTTTTTAAAACTTATTTTACAATAATCTGAAATGTTTAGATATTAGGGTTTTTTTTCTTGCAGTATAACTAATACTATAGATATTTTTGAAAGGTAAAAAGTAAAATATACTCTCTTTTATTTAGTGGTAAACAAATAAAATAATGAAGTGAGTTGAAAAGAGATCTAATTAAAAAAAGAATAAAAGAACACAGTAAATTAGTCTTATTAGTTTACAGCTACTTACTAACTTGTATTTTTTTTAAAAACAACAACTTCATTTTAAAATATAAATATATTAATTTAAAATACTATGAATAAGTGCATTTAAACACCCTCTATTATTCTCATTATTGAAAGAAGGTATAAAATATTTATAAAGTAGTCAAATTATGAATTGTGAAGTGTCATATGCCCACTATCCAAGAAACAACATTGAAAATAGACTTGAATACTTATTTGTATTAAATATGAATTTACTTTCTTTATTTTAAAATGTAAAAGCTGAAACAAACACCTATTAAATTTGATGTTTTTTAGACTTGAGAAGCATACCTTATATATTACTTATATATTCTGATAGGTAGATATTATAATCAATTTCATTCTTTTACAAACTTTATCATTAATTTATATATATATGTTATAACGATCCGGAGAAAGAATCAGACTTAATGTAATCTGCACTACAGGGCACCATCTAGGCATTTGAACCTAGAAAATTTATATAGTAGGCAGATATGTAAGTTCAAAAAAAAATTATATTTTGATTCCGGTCGTTAGCCCATTGTCACTAGCTCAGTGGAACAGCAGAGATTTATATTTTATAAATTCTTATCTAAGAATAATTTTTTAAAAAAGAATAAAATAAGCTACTGCCAGTAATTATACACACAAACATTTATTTATGCACATATATATAAAATTTAACATTATTATTTTAGTATGTTTACTTTAGCATTTTAAAATTTAACTTAATTTTTATTTTAGATTTTAATTTACATTTTTTATTTTATAAGTTCGCACAGATGGATTTATAAAGGTTTGTTTTATAAATGTTGAGTATAGATCGGTTACATAGATTACATGGTCAAAAACATTTCAAAGTAAACATAAACGATCAAAATATAAAGTCATTGATGGAAATGCAGAAAGAAATTTATAAGAAACCCAATAGCATTCATCATAAGATACCACATTTACACCAATAACTTAAAAGACATCCAAAATAAATACATCTTAGATACTCACCGTAAGGTATCAGTATTTACCGAATGTCTATATATTTTGATCAAATATGAAGACCAAAAACACAATTAACCGATAACGAATCCATGCAAGTGTCTATACCCAACTTAAATTTAATGCATTTTTATTTAGAGTGTCAAGTATGAATAGACTACATAGATTTGCAATTGAAAAGAAAATATTCTATCCTTATTTAACCTTAAGCCAAAAGTTTGTAGTCAAACCAACTTCAATCCATCTGATATATCGATGTATTCAATGTAATATGACTATGACAACACAAATAGGTTAAGAGAAGAAATTGCCTTTCATCAGGTAGGAATACTACATCTATCTAACAATAAGAGCAATAAAAAAAAAACTCCATAGGAAGGAACTGCGGTCTCTGTCTTATAATTCCTCCCATAGACAAAACAAGTGTGTGCGGTGTATAAAGCAATTCTGCCCATAGCAAATCTCATACTACATCTACTAATTACACCAATATATCCAATCCATTGACCGAATTCAACTATGAAATGAATAACCTAAGATTATCCTCCCCTAATAAAACTTTACAAATCTATATAGCCATTCACGCCCGACTTAAGTTTAACATTTATATAATTTAATTTAACGAAAAACAGAAATCATAATAAAAACTTAAAAGAACAAAAAAAAAAATGGAAATAATTTTACAAAAGAAATATATCAAATTAAAATTACTTATTAATAAATAAAGTTGGTCAGATAGGATTCTATTGCAATTATTTAAATACGGAACAAGTTTTAGAAGTAAAGTTCTTATTGTTTAGAAATGTTCATTAATTATATATATTTAAAGCTTAGAGTTCAAAAAGTTCTTACAATTTTAAAATGTTCATTTTATCCATTGCTTGCCATTTGAACATGAATTTCCATGCTGTCATGAGGAGATCGGCGTGCAGTTAACCAGTGGTCCTTTATAGTTGATGGTATTCTTCTGGGCCTTGATGTCCTGTGGTCCGCAATATTGGAAATGATGTTTCATTTTTTTGAACAACTGAAGGAATTGAAAGTGTGTCTTTCAATCCCTTCTACTCCAACCCTCTCCAACTTAACACATATCTGTCCTCTTGTAATAACTAACTCAATCATTTCCAAACTTTTCCTTTTATATTTATTTTAAGGATTCAATTGACATTACATCATCGATGTGATGGTCCTTGATGTGATGGTCCTTTCGCTGAGGTTCAATTCCATTGTTTTTCTCTCCTATCTGACCTTTGCTTATACATTTAAATGCCCAAGGCTAGTTTACATGGACTAATTAAAATAATCATTTCCATTTTTTAATAACATTAATTAATTTGTTTTCAAACTTAAAGATATATTTTTATCTCTAAATCTTTTTTAAGTTTTTGCTTTTTCAATACCTTTTCTATTTTTAATAAAGTTTTATTTTAATAATTTTTTTCATCTGTGCGATTTTATATAGATACGAGTTTAGTATAGAATTTTAATTTTCAATTTTTAATTCTTAAAAAAAAGAAGTTTTATTTGCGAACTTTTATTTTTTTCATGTTTACTAATAAAACAACAATGTAACGACATCTGTACACCGTTACAATATATATATATATATCATCAGCATCATCAACCATTGCAGAATGAAGGTCTCTCCAAGTTCAATTCATCTTCTCTGATCTTTAGCTTTTCTTCTCCACCTCACCCCTGCACACTTTCTTATTTCATTCATCTATCTCACATGTGGTCTCTTTCTAGGTCTTTTTTAAGATTTCAATTGTCCATCTATTATTATCTCTTCTAGCAATACATCCAGCCCAATTCCACTTTAGACTTTTAATTTTTTCAATGAGATCAGTAATACCTGTTTGTTCTCCTACCCATATATTGCATTTTTGATCTCTTTCTGTTACTTCCAACATGCATCTTTCCATACTTCTTTGAGTAATCTGAAGTCTCTGTATTGCTCTTCTATTAAGTGTCCAAATCTCAGATCCATAAGTAAGTACTGGTAAAACACATTTATTAAAAACCTTCTTTTTCAAACACATAGGCATATTTTCTTTTAGTATCAAGTTATTTCTAAAAAAGTACTTTAAGCAAGTTTAATTATATGATTAATTTCATTCATTATGTTTCCATCTACATTAATAATCTGACCAAGGTACTTGAAACTGTTAACTTCTTCTAACTCATCATAATCAATCTTTATTTTCATATTTTGAGAAAATCTGTTAAACATTACTTTAGTCTTTTTAACATTTATCTTTAGTCCTACTTTCCTATTTTTATCTGATAACTCCTGCAACATTTTCTGCAGCTCTAAAGCATTATTTTCAAAAACAACTACATCATCTGCAAAATCTAAATGACTTAAATAATCTCCATTTACTTTTACTCCTTTAGCTTCCCTTTTTAATCCACAAAATACTTCTTGCAGCACTGCTGTAAAAAGTTTTGGAGATATGAAGTTATTCTGTCTTACACCTTTCTCAATGTTGACTTTCCTAGTATTATTATGTGATCTAATTGTTGCTGTTGCATTTTTATAAATATTCTTTAAAATATAAAAATATCCTGGATCTATACTTTGATGATCCAATGCTTTAATCACTGAAGAAATGTTTATAGAATCAAATGTCTTTTCATAATCTAGAAATCCTAAGCATAATAGTAACTCATATTCATTTGTCCTTTCTATAACTTCTCTCAATACCTGGATATAATTTTAAATCCAGCTTGATCTCTTGGTTGATGGAAATCCAATGTTCTCTGTAGACGAGTTGTAATTATCTTGGTAAAAATTTTGTATAAAACTGATAAAAGGCTGATAGGTCTGTAATTTCTAATATCTTCTTTATCACCTTTTTTAAATATTAATATTAATACTACATTATTCCAGTCATCTGGTACATCTTTATCATTTAGTATAAAATGCTAAAAAAATGTTTATTTCTTCACGTGTTTCTTTTAATATATCAATTATAATTCCATCATTACCTGGAGCCTTTATAAATACATGTATGTATTGATTTAAATATGTTTATGGTTTGTTATTATAATAAAGAATAGAAATGAAATTTCATGTTGCTAAGAACTTATCAATTACTACTTATTGACAATATATGAGGCTAAAGAAGTTTTTTTATTAATCTATAATAGCTCTTTTGTTTGAGTTTTTTGCTGAAATAAAAGGACATATACATATATATTAATTTAAAGATTTTCACAGGCTTATAGATGTGAATATTAAAATATGAGAAAAAAATTTATGTAATAATCAACATTAAAATTTCAACTTTGATGGGGCTTTCCAGAAACCAATCAAAATTGCCCATATTAGCTGGAATCACATGATCTGACAATCACATAGTATTTGTATGACTTATATTAAATGAAAAATGGGGCTTTTGGTTTAAAACTATATGTTCGAATGAAGCATTTTGTATGTAATGTATGACGTTTGTTTATTTCTGTATATTAGGCCTTAGTTTTAATAAATAAAATTCATATTTATTTATCAGTCTAATTTCATTTATTGAATTTATGTCTTCAATAATATCTGTAAAGATTGAAAAGTAAAAATCAGCATGATTTATTAAAAAATACAACCAAGTAAAAGTATAAATGTAACAAAACAATACAGATACAATCTGTTGACTTTAAACATCATCTACTAGGCTAAAGAATTTTCTTACTGCTTGAATATTTCTTTTAGAAATTCTGAATTATTTAATCAGGTTTAAAGATTTAAACTCAATTTTTGTGATAGTTAAAATATATAAAGATAATTAACTGTAAAGTAATACTGATTAAAATGTTTGTCTGTAAGGCTGTTACATATCAAATTCACAGCTAATTAAAAAAAAAGTAATACATTAACAAAAATGTTACTAAACAGACAAAAACTCTCCATATAGTAGTGCCACCTTGTGCTAACCAGAGTAATCAATGGATGACAGAAGGCTTGTACATAAAATCCCTATCTAGTGCCTACTCATCCAATATCCCCAAACTAGTTTCTGGCTTGTGGCCTTCATCAGCAAGGAGCCTTGGATCTGAGAGCACTGCACCTAGATCTTAGGATCTAATGCAACTCTCCAGCAGCCACCTTTTGTCTCTACTTCACTACAAAACTATGAGAATAAAATTGAAAACACAATAATATTCTCAATCTAAGCTCAATAGCTTATATAGTCATATGGGTCTGAACTCAATTCAGCACCCATACATTTTGGTGACTTTGGCTCTTTAACAACAACAGCCACCATTATCCTATTACACAGAATTGGTGTTAAAACACAAAACATCACATGATCACCATCTCATGCTAGCACATAACTGTTAGTAAACAGGCAAAAACTCTCCATATAATAATGCCACCTTGACTATATAAGCTATTGAGCTTAGATTGAAAATATTATTGTGTTTTCAATTTAATTCTCATAGTTTTGTAGTGAAGTAGAGATAAATGGTGGCTGCTGGAGAGTTGCATTAGATCCTAAGATCTAGGTGCAGTACTCTCAGATCTAAGGCTCCTCACTGATGAAGGCCACAACCCAGAAACTAGTCTGGGGATATTGGATGAGTAGGCACTAGATAGGGGTTTTAAGCACAAGTCTTCTGGCATCCATTGATTACTCTGGTTAGCACAAGGTGGACTACTATATGGAGAGTTTTTGCCTGTTTACTAACAGTTATGTGCTAGCATGAGATGGTGATCATGTGATATTTAGTGATTAACAAAAATGCTTGGAAAAAAATCAGTACATGTGCTTTTAACTACAGTACAGAACTGAATAGGTATAGTATTTAAATTGCATATCAAATATAACGGATATTTTTTAATCTCTAGGCTTAATTTCATTACGAGCATTTAATTCAAAGTAAGTCAGTATACAAACCAAAACAAAAATTGTTAAAGCAATGGAATTTTAAAAAAAAAAATATTACAAAAATAATGGCATTTCAGGATGGCTACATTTTTCACATTTATTTATATAATATTAAAATATTTTGTTTAATTTACATTAAACCTTAAAAAATCATTAAAGAAACCACTTAAAAAATACCATGGCTTTTATAAAGCTGGGGACATTTGGTTGTATAATATTTCTGTACAGAAGTTTTCAGTACATTACTTTTCTGCAAAATAGGGACTGGTTTGGATCCATTTTTAACACCCTGTTGATAAGTGTACTCATAAATATATGGCCAAAGACATAGGAAAAAGACATATGATCCCTAAGATGCATATTTTGTGCTGAAACAACACTTATCAGTTTGTCCAGATCATAATCTCTTACACACATCATTATCATTATTCAGTATAGATAGATAGATAGATAGATAGATAGATAGATAGATAGATAGATAGATAGATAGATAGATAGATAGATAGATAGATAGATAGATAGATAGATAGATAGATAGATAGATAGATAGATAGATAGATAGATAGATAGATAGATAGATAGATAGATAGATAGATAGATAGATAGATAGATAGATAGATAGATAGATAGATAGATAGATAGATAGATAGATAGATAGATAGATAGATAGATAGATAGATAGATAGATAGATAGATAGATAGATAGATAGATAGATAGACAGATAGATAGATAGGTAGATAGATAGATAGATAGATAGATAGATAGATAGATAGATAGATAGATAATCAACTACTAGCAATACAGAAGTATTACTCTTCAGAAATTACACTACCCTATAAAAATATTATTCATTACATGGATAATTTTTGATTTAATGAATGACTAATAAAAATTATTAATCATATTTATTGTGTTAAAAAAGGGAATTAGTCACATTGTGTTTATTTTAGAAACCAAATTCGCAGCCACATAAAACAAATTTTATCTATTCTAAAAGTTATCACTATCTTAAATGTAAATTTATATAATCAAAAATTATTAAAATGAATTTCAATATTTAATTTTTTTTTCTACGGTACAGGATTTTTCATACCTGCACTCCAATATGTAATACATAGGGGATTTGAACTCAGACATTCACACCATCTTCAAATATCCATGCTATTATTTATCTTTTCGAAATGTATGTGATCAAGTGTGTCAGCAGTATGAGATTGCATGGATAATTGAGAGTTGTGTAAAAGTCTGAGTTCAAACCCTATATAAAATGAATTTATAAACTCAGAGTTAGATATTATAAAATAAATTTTGTCTGCATATAAAATAAAAAATTATATATGTTAACAATTTTATAAGTTTGCATCCTAAAATTAATCTTCAATTATTGTAAACTAAAATGTTTTTGAAGATTTAAAAAAATGTAATTCGAATAAAGTTATTTCCTTTCGTATTTACTGTGTTAATTAAATGATTCATTAACACGAAATTGATCAAAAAACAAGTATGTTAACATATACAGCAAACGTGACATGTTTGATTCAGGGAGCACAAACTGTCAGATGGAAAGAAAGAAGTATATATAAGAGATAAAAATCAATACTACTTAGTTTTTCTTTCAATTTTCTCCAGTATATTTGTTACTGAATAAGTTGATGTCCAACTTTCTCAATGAACTAATGGAAGTTATTTTCAAAAAAAAATTAGCATGGAGTGTCCTGAAGAACCAAGGTAACACAGCATAGAAATTTTCTCATTATTGTTTTCCCATTGCAGCTAAGAAGAAATTTATTCATCTTGCATTATGTACAAAATGATTTACTAATTACACATTACTTGTGTCAGTCATTGTTTAAAATTTAATCATGGGAATAAAGGATATGGTGATATGAAAATGTGTTATAGCTGTCCCTGAGTCAATGGACTGTTTACCAAAGAAAAGCGTTATGGAAAGATGAAAATTAGCCAACAGTATTAAAATAATGTCAAACTCTCCATACAATGGTGCCAATTAGTGCAAGCCATAGTAATCAATGGATGCACGAAGGTTTGTGTATAAAATATTTATTCAGTGCCTACTCATCAAATATCTTCAAATTAGCTTTTTGTTTGTGGCTTTTATCAGTGAGGAGCTTTGGATCTGAGAGCAGTGCACCTAGATCTTAGAATTTATTACAACCCTCCAGCAGCCACCTTTTACGTGCATAGTTTATCTATAAAGTTATAAATCCAAATGAATACTTGATAATGTTTTCAATCTAAGCTCATTCACTTCTATAGTCTTATACACCTGAATACAGTTCAGAATCTGGACATTTTGGAGACCATGTAATGTTTAGGAGTTTAATGCCAGTCATATGAAAGAATAGCTGTGGGAATTCCAAAATGTGAGTTTTACAAATCAGAACCTGCTGAGAAAAGATAATTATTTTGAATACTTTTCAAAGGTATTTTATTAAATTTCAACAGTGTTTGGTGAAGCAAACTAGATAAAAGAACCATAAAATAAACTAAGCCAGAGTCAAAATATGAGTAATATCAGAATAGTCCCACTGAGATTTGAATAATTTTTCACCCTTGTTTTCTTCTGTTTGTAGGAATAGCTAGATAACCATTTTCCTGCCAGTATTGGATATTAACTAGATTATTTACAGTTCAGTCACCTAAAAGAAAATAACTCTTAACTTTACTGAAAAACATTTTCAAGTTTACTCAGTTCGGATTCGAACTCAGATTGTAAATATGAGAGTCGAATGCGCATATAGATTCACAACAATTATGTAGGAAAGTTCCTATTGTTGTTTTTTTAATTGAATATATATATCTGTAACATAAATTCGTATCTTTCAACTTCATTTTTAAATATATTTTATTTTTAAAAAATCGAATACATAAAAAAAAAAAACTCACTTTTTTTTAATGAAGTCATAAGTTTGGTGAGAAAATATTGCGTCATATTTAAAAACTTATTTATTATTCAGATTATAAATGATTACAAACTCAAACATTTTTCAAACTGAACTGCATAATCTTTTGTTGCTAAAAATAATTTTATTCCTCTTGTCTGTTTGTTTGACGCTGATGTATATTAATGGACTTGTTTAAGTTGAGCGTTTTTTATGGTTTCTGCTTTATTGCAGATATTTTATCTTTTATATGTGCAATAGAAAATTTGATACGTTATATATATATATATAGGATGATTATAAACATTTTTTGACAACGTTTATATTTAAATCCTTGTGATTATTAAAACGATTACAACCCTCTAACTACAAATATTTTGTGGGTTTAATTTTCACTACTGAATTACAAAATAATGACACAGATTTACCAGTAATAAATTATTGTCGATTTGAACAAGGGGATGGTTTTTTTTTTTAAATAAAATTTTTAAAATATGTATTTTTTAGCTATTTTTTGTAGACAGCTTAATTATTATTATATCATAAAGAAATATATAGAGATTCTAATTAATGTATACATTCATTAGTGACTTTATTAATGTCTTTAATTCTGCTATTGCGTAATAGCGCTCATGGTTCACGGCTTACGTTTGTCCATATCTAATTAATGTTATACTTCAGTTATTAATTGGATAAGCATAAATACCGAGAATATCAGCAAACATTTTTATTTCATCCATCTCACTTGTGCTGTATTGCTAAATCTTTTACAATTTTTATGAGATCCAATTCAGAACTTCCAACTGTCCATCTGTTGTCATCTCTTCCAGCAATGTATTCAACCCAACTCACTTTAATATCTTAATTATTTTAATGATGTCAGCAATACCTGTTTGTTTCATCACTCGTATATTTCATTTTCAATCCCATCTTGTTACTCCTAATATCTATCTCTCCATATTACATTGAGTGGTTGGAAGTCTCTGTATTGCTCGTCTATTAAGTGTCCACCTCTTTGATCCATAAATAAGAACGATTAAATGACATTTATTCAAAACCTCTCTTTCTAAAACATAGGCATATTACCTTTTAATATTAATTACTTTTGCCAAAAGCATTCCACTGAAGTTTATTTCAATGATTAATGTCATTCATTATTATGTTTCTACCTGCATTAATAATCTGACCATGTTATTTGTCATGTGTTAACCTCTATTAACTTATGATAATCAATCTTTGTTTTATTTTTTTTAGGAAAAAATCAATTGAACATTACATTTGTCTTTAGCCTTAATTATTTACTCTCAACTGATGACTTTTGTGCAACTTTTTCTGAAACTCTGAAGCATTTTTAGCCAATATACATCGCATGACCACCACCTCTTATGCTTGTGTATAACTGTTGTTAAAACAGGTAAAACTCACTATACATATTGCCACACACAGCAAGCTAGAGTAATCAATGGATGCCAGAAGGCTTGTGCAATACATATAGTGAGTTTTTCCTGCTTTAACAACAGTTATACACAAGCATAAGAGGTGGTGGTCATGTGATGTTTATTGGCTTAAAACCAGTAAAAACATGGCATCGTAATTGACCTAAAATGTTAAATCCAAGTCAATCTGTTTGAACATTTACACATTGTTTACATATGTAAATTTTATTCAGTAATTCTATATTTTAGTGGTTTCAATTCTGAAGGTAACTTATTCTATGGCTGGAAATAATAACAATAGCATGCCCAGACATTCAGTTTAAACAATATGGAATGGAAGTTGATGTTTGGGTGCATGTCTGCATGTTTTCAACATTTAGACTCAAACCTCATTAATAAAGGCAACATACAGAAACCTGTCTGAGAATAAAAATTTAATACTAAGGCTGGATATTTTATATGCTTCTGATACTCATAACTTCCAAGATAACACTGGCACTATACTGAAGTGCAGCTCTTAAAAATATGTATAATTTTAAATATACACATAGAATATGTTTGACATATATGTAGTTATTTTGTAAATTATAAAAATATAATTTATTTACAAATGAGTTACTTTTATTAAGTAAAGATTTTTCTGTAACTGAAGAGATATAAAAACTGATTAGAAATTAATAAGAGAAAATTAATTAGCATTAATTAAGAACTGCAATTAACATTTTATTTTTTACACCAGAATGCTTTTTAATGAATGACCAAAAGCAATTTGAATTACATTGTATGTTGTCTGCTAGGTTTTCCACTATATCTTCTGAAATCAATTTTTTCTATGATTTTAAATAATCTAAAATTTATAAAGTTATTATAACATATTATTGATCCTGATTTCTTAAACAACCTATGATACCTAAGTGTCTTTTTGTAAATACAAATCAACTTACAGAACCACAGAGGATATTTTTTAGATGATTCAGAGCGTAATGGTATTCTAGCATTTAAAATTTTTTGCATAATTTTTGAAACAGATCTAATGTCTTATTTACATTCATGGAACAATTATAATCACAAAGTTTATAACTTCTATTTGAAGTTATTTTATCCTTATTTATTGATAAGTGTTCAATATAAACAACAAACTCAGCTGCTGGATGGTTAGGGTCTTTCTTCAATACTGACTGTAGACTATGTTTTATGTTTACATCATTACAGTTAATTAAAACAATAATCATCACATGATCATCATTTCTTTTACTCGATCATAGGTTTAAAACCAATCCTGCCTAATAGAATAGTAGTGGCTATGGTTATTAAAGAACCAAAGACATCAAAATGTATAGGTACTATATTACTATATAAGCTAATGAGCTTGGATTAAAAATATTATAGTGTTTTCAATTTAAGACTCATAGTTTTGCAGTTGAGTAGAGATAAAAAGTGGCTGCTGGATGGTTGCATTAGATTATAAGATCTAGGTGCAGTGCTCTCAGATCCAAAGCTCCTCACTGACGAAGGTCACAAGCCAGAAACTAGTCTGGTGATATTGGATGAGTAGGCACTAGATGGGAATTTTATACACAAGCCTTCTGGCATCCATTGATTACTCTGGCTTGCACTGAGTGGCAATACTTATAGAGAGTTTTGCCTGTTTAATTAAAACAAAATTTAGAATATATCCATTATTATTTTTTAACTGATTTTTTTTGTACTACACTAATTATATTTATGATTTCTATAATTTTTTGACCTCTATTAATTTCATTATTGCATAACTTAGTTGTTTCATCTGCTCTCATTACATAGCATGCATTCATGTCATCACAGATCAAAGTTTTGCATTTATAACTAAGTAAATATTTTTCCAACTGTCCCAAATCATTATTTAGTTCAATTACATTAATATTAGAAGGAATATATATATAAAAGACATATTTTGCAGGTTCATCTGTGTTAAAATATTTTAAATTCTGATATACCGACATTTCGACTTGGTCACACAAGTCATCCACTGGGTGATATATATATTACTAACCAAAAACAACTGACATCCTAATGTCATTTCAATTCAAATAAAATCAAAATTCTGTTCTATATATATATACTTGCTTTAATACTGAAGTGAGCAAAAAGTTTAAACTTTGTGGTTAATTATTCCAATGTATAAATATATAAAATCACTAAAACGCATGAACACACGAAGCTGAAGACAACGAACACTTAATACTGTAGATTGATATAAACTAAATATATGTATCTAAGTATGTGGCTAAGCACTTTGAATATGAGGACCTCAGCCTCAAAAGTGCTTCACCACATACTTAGATACATTTATTTAGTTTATATAAATCCACAATATTAAGATTTCTTTGCCTTCAGCTTTGTG
Source organism: Epiperipatus broadwayi (assembly GCA_028023455.1). NCBI lineage: Eukaryota > Metazoa > Onychophora > Udeonychophora > Euonychophora > Peripatidae > Epiperipatus > Epiperipatus broadwayi. The sequence continues at coordinate 3,112,319 of JAQFVV010000081.1, read as the reverse complement.
TGTTCGTGCATTTTAGTGCATTTTATATATTTAAGTATTGCTTTAATGTTGTTTTTAACAGCCAGTGAAATACCTGTGATCTATAATAAATGTCTATGATCTACAATCTGATAATAAATAAATTGATCTATCAACCATGTTTCTGTCAAGGCTTTTAGAGCATACTTTTCTGGAAAAATAGCATGTTTCAATAACGGACATTTAATTCTCAACTCTCAAACATTTTGCATGTAACAACAGAAAATGTTACTTTCATTAACTAACTTTTTATTACCACTTTTATGTGAAGAATTTTATAATTTTTATAGTCTGTTATGCATTATTAATATGATCCTCAACTACCTGATCCTTTATTTGTTCTTTAACAATTAAATATTCTTTAATTTTCCATAAAACGGATAAATATAAATGTCTGCAGCCCAAATATTTATATTAATTATTTCATTCATGTCACTTTCTTTTATAGAAAGATAAAATAAGGAATAAAATTTATTTGCAGATATAAACTTGTGGTTACCACAGTTGTATTTAGCTTTTCCATTATATAAGAAATCATATCTTTTGATGTAACTTCTGGATGTAACCTTGTCAAAAAGAATCATTTTTTTGTCAAGCGTTGTTAGTCGAGAGGTCAGCGCAGCAACCTTGCAATCAAGCATTTGGTTGCAGATGATTGTTGCGGGTTCGCCTCCCGGCCGATGCTATGACATATGGAAAAAAAAAAGAATCTTTTTTATTTATGTTGAACAGGAATGCTTTTAATTATGTGTTAGTAAAATTTCCTATAGTAGCATTTTTGTTAATTTCTTTTCTTATGTGTCACCAACTCAAATCCTTCTGAATTAATATCTTTTTTTCAAATAATGATCATTGTTTTTAACTTGATTATCATTAAAATCTTCTCTTTTAAGATTTTTATACTCTATAATTAGAGCTTCAGATAAAACTTTACTCCTAAATACCATTATTAGAAATAATATTTCCTTTTTCAAAATTAGATTGTTGATAAGATAAATTGTCAACAATTAGTTTCTTTGCTTCCATAAAAGCTATATTTTTATCAATAATTGTTCCTTTATTTCATTTTGTAGTGACACATTTTTCCTAATCTTTATCTTTTTAATCTCTTCACTTTTCAGACTTTCATTAACGAGTTCTGTTTCAGATGTAAAAATAAAATTTAAGTTTGATTTCCTTTATCTTCAAAAATGGGGGGGGGGGTTAAACAACTTTTTATCATTAATTACATAATATTCTTTGGCTATCTTAGACCATTTAATTTGTTTAGAAATTAATAATGTTGGCATCAGCATGGGATTTGGCCCATCCATCATCAGATTTTCAATGATATGGAGGGTTGAAAAGTTGGAGGTTGGAGTAGATTGAAGATGTGTGGGAGATGATAATCTGGACCAACTGATGAGTGCTGGTTTAGCATGAAATACGGATATTGGTGATTACTTATCTTTTCTACATGTGTGTGGTCATGTGTATCAGTTGTATGAGATAGTGTGAATAGATGGTGGGTGCTTGAAAGTCTGAGTTCAAATCCCCTATATTTACAATTAAAGCTCCAGGTTTGTGACAAGTGCCTGGTTTTCAAATATTTAGAAATAAATAGTATATTATCTTCAGAAATATTTTTTGCTTACTTCAAAATCATTATTATTTTCCAAAATAATACTTGTCAAACTTTGGTATTCACTAGCCATATTATCAATCTTTTTGATTAAATTATCTATAATTGGCAATAAACCAATAATCTGAACCTGTAAAGTTTTGCAACAATGACTATAAACATGGGTATTTTCATGCCATGAGAGAGTACCATTATTTAAAATTGTTTCATAACAAGAAATATTTTGTTCTTGAACAAAATCTTGACCATCAACACAAGTAAAATTATTGTAATCTTTATCACTTAATAAATTTAAATCCACATCTTCTAGATCCATACATTTTAAATAAAAAGATCTATTACACTTTTTCCCCACAATCAATTTTCAACTCATCAGCATTAATTTCGGTTAAACATTTTCTACAAATAGACATTTCTATATCTGAATTTCTACCAGCCATATTAGATGTTTGTAGATTCTCACATGTTATCCTGGCCATTATTTCCAAGAATATCCATATTATTAGATATAAAACAATCAATGTAAAATTTAAAAGAAGAATCCATTGAACTTTTGACACTGTTTTGTCTTCCATAAATTGAATCATTACATACATTACATGGAGGACAAGGTTTTCTATAAGGTCCCATATTTTTAAAATTAGAGCAAATCAAATAAAATAAATTAAATATATACAATGGTCAAATATCCAATATAAGAATTATTTGTTCACAATATCAGAACCATATATCCATTATTTAGATACTGGTCATAAAATGGAATGTGCGAAGAATATTACAGTTATAAAACATGTTGAAGATTATCAAAACACAATGTTATGAAACTTTATACATGTAGAAAAATTTCTTTAGATGTGTAAATATAGTTAATGGTCCAGCAAAATTAGGTAGAAAATGACCTTTATTAGATAATTAGAAGATTTGAAAATTATGGTATAATTGTAAAAGAGAATTTATATGGGGGGAGGGGGTAGAGTAGAATATTTATTTATATAGGTATATAAAATATATGTATATGTATTTATATAGTTTTAAAACTATTATGTATTTTTTTTTTGTCATAGTTTATATGTATAATGTTAATTATATTGCTGAAGACAAAATAATGCCCAATAGGTGGAGTAAATGTAATAAATAGGTCATGTGATGTGTGAAATTTGATATTCTGAAAAGATCTCAAAAAAATATGAAAGCTGGGGTCAAGCGTTGTTAGCCGAGAGGTCATTGTATCTGCCTTGCAAGCAAGTAGTTGGTTGCAGACGGTTGTGGGTTCACCTCCTGGCCGATGCTATGACATATAAAAAAAAATATGAAAGCTGGGTTGATAATTAAATAACTGTAAATATAATTAGTTGTTTGTTTCAATCTTATTTAGATTGATTATTATATTAAAATAAATTAAATCCAGTGATAGATTATATACTTACAAATAAAGATTTAACAAATTATTTCATATTTTCTTCCAACAAAGTAATATATTTTGGATATAAAAGGCTAAGATATAGTCCACAACTATCAAAATCCCTAGTGGTGAATAATAATGAAGATGATGATGATACTACCACTGCAACTGCCACTGCCACTACCACTACTACTACTACTACTACTATTCCTACTTCTCCTCTTTCTCCTCCTCCTTCTCCTCCTCCTTCTCCTCCTCCTCTAGACATGACTTTTGCAATAATTATGCAAACCAATCTGTAAAGCATAAATACTATTTTGTGATGCTGTTTTTCAATTTAATCTGGTATGAAATTTTCTTTCTGAAAAACTTCATCTAAATGTAACTCATTATTATTTTTCCTCATCAATGTCTTTCCAATGAGCATTTAAATTAGGTTTCTTTAGAGTAGATTACAGATATTATTCATAACATAATTAAAAATGTGTATTTCCCTTGAAAGTCATCCTCAATATCACCATATAATACTTTTTAAAAATTGCCATTACTGTTCCTATTTTACATGTCATAGTTGACTAATTAGTATCAGATCCAGCTATTGAAAAAATATGGACTGATTTTATAATCTTGCCATTAAATTTTTAAAATTTTACAAAGGATTTCTAAATGACATTTTTAAAGCCTTCATGTTACACTGATATGGTATTGAAGTTTAACATTCCTACATTGAATTAACTAAAATAACTCTTCTCTACACAACAAATTTTGCAGAAGTACTATTCTAACTTATATAGTTCTAAAGTTTATAATTAATTACGAAAAATAATCTTTTGCTAATAATTTGTTTTTAAAAAAATAGCCAATATAATTTGTAAATGCTCCATTAAGTGTTTCAGTTTAACTGTTGTTTTTTTTGTTACAGAATTGATCCAGTGTTTCAATGAAGACTGCAGAAAATCATGAATGCCATACAGAGAGTTTGCAGAGTTGTAGGTGTTTTGTACCTGGGATTAATTTGTGTTAGTGCTATTGAACCAGAATCAATAAATCTAACTCGTCAAGCTCAACCGAAAACGACGACAGAAAATCCAAGTACAGTGCTTCCAACCGATGATCTCATTATAGTTGAAACAACATTCACCAGTGAAATCACCACAATGGATGTTGTCACTGAACCAACAGGTGTTGATCAGGAAGTAGAAGATCTGGTTACAATGGATTGGCAAAATACAACCTGGGATGACTTTATTTCTACAGTTCATTCTGAAATCACAACTGATGAAGATGAGGATGAATCAGAAGAACTTGATGATTTTTCAAGAAAGTGCCACTTCTATGAATTTGCCTGTGATAATGGAAGATGCATTAGTTCTGATAAATACTGCAATGGCAAAAATGATTGTGGAGACAAAAGTGATGAAGCACCTACCTGCAACTGTAAGTTGAAATCTATTTTCAGCATTTTTCTATACATATAATTTGCTTTTTACTATAACTTTTAATATGTATTTATGAGTAATTTCACCTCTTTTGAATTTATTTATCAAGCTATGTCTCTCAGACTGTTTATTCATTTGTATATCTTCTTGATCATTACACACACACACACACACACACACATATATATATATATATATTATTTGTATATATGGGATGGAGAGATTTTGTTCCAGTATTTATATATAAATGCATTTCTTTCTCCTTTTATATATATATATATATATATATATATACATATATATATTGTAACACTCACTACACAAATAATTAAGGGTATATGCATAAAAGAAATGTTAAAATAAAGATATTATTTTTTTAAAACCAATTAGCCTTGCATAAAATAATAAACCTAAGAAAGGTCACAAAGTGGCCATGCAGATAATAACTTCTAGTATTGTAACAGTCAGAAAACGTGTGACTCAAAAACATAGTGCAGAATTCGACCCCCACACAGAACAGCAGCACCATCGAGGTAGCAAAGCCACCCGTGTTACTGAGTTCGAACATAGTTTATCGGTTCCACAATACAATCCACAAAACAACGCATCTGATGTGACATTAGTAAATATTTCCTTAGGCACGGTGGTCAGGGATATGCAAGAGATTCATGATTTTATTCTCGAGTTAGCCAATAATCAAACTAATATTAATTAAACTTTCATATTTACATAATCGAGGAAATATTATATAGAGTGGGTATCGAATAAATGAAACGTAACTGCAGACGTATAGTTTAAAATTATTTATTCACACATTTTAATAAGACAATCATTTACTAATAATATTTTGTGGATTCAAAGCTTCAGTAGCAGGATTTGCGACATGATTATATTTTAAAGAATACATTTATTTATTTAGACATTATTTTATATTGAGGACTTCAGTAGCGGTATTTCCGATACTGTAATGTTTACAAAAGGAATTCACGTATTTGAAGGCGTCATCTAGCTACCTAAAATTCTTGAGTAAGTATTTCTAATGCATGCTTTTGGGGAATTTATACCTTTGCAATGCAAGAGTCTAAAGTAAAATTTAAGAGTAGCGGCAGACATATATTTATTTAATTAAAATATTTATGTTATGACTAAGGGCAAACATTTATTTGAGAGTGAATTATGAAGATAATGCAGAGGCGGAGTATATATAGAATAATAAAACTAAGTAAAGGAACATGTGGTACGCTTTAGAAAGGCGATATGGAATGGCAGTATATTGAAACTACATTGCCGCGAATGAGTTTATAAGACTGTCGGGCTGGTCTCTGCCTCGGCCCGACGAAGTAAGGTTAAACATAAGCATAACCAGGGACAAGTGGTAAATGTCGCAATTTGCCGGCTGGCTGCATGACATTGTCAAATCCTACAGGAGCACCCATTATGCCCGCTTGTGTAGGATGACTGGGGTTAATTTCAACCCTGAAGAATCCGGAAATTTCACGGTGGAATGGGTCATCTCGTCTCTAAAACATAACACATGTATAATGTACAAACGATTAGGATGAGATTTAAATAGATTTCTAATTCGGCCCTACATTATCAACATTTACTAAAGAACATTGGTGACTCTCAAAGAAATGTAATTTTCTGGAATTATTCATGATGATTTAATATTTACAAAACATATATAAATTGGGAATTATTATAACTAATACATCAACCATTTGCGAAGTAGTAGACCCCTGCATTACAATAAATGATGCATTGAATGCGTGTCGATTTATATGAAAGTTAAGTTAGTTATGAAAGCAAATATTAATGAAAATTTGACACGCATTCATTGTTCCAAGCGATCATAGATTTAAACTTTGAAAATTGAGACAATTATGAGCATGCAATAATTAAATAATAACTATAGATAAAATGTAGATTTGAGAAATACGCACCCAAGAAAGATAGAGTGAGGTAAGCTAGATTATTAGAGAAATTTACACATTAAATTAATTATTCAATTTTAGTTATACAAATGGTAGTTTTTACATTTTATAATTTAGATAAGTAATATGGAGAAGTGCTGTAGCATATTATTAGAGTAATCTAGAGTTTGAACACAGACAGGTACCTGTTTTATAAGAAGTTTTCTGATTCCATTAGTTTAGCAGCAAAAAGTTCATGAATGGCAATTCTTTTTTGTATTTAGATATTTCATTTGCTTTCACAGCAGCAGCAACTTTCTCATTTATTTCAGGCAGCAGATCCTCATGGTGAATTTATGATGGGCAATGGAAAGTTCGGCATCTGATAGGCCATCTCCCGATGGAGAATAATCTAGGTGCTTTACTCGGTCATACATTGGCAGGAACAAATTATTTTTATATTTTGGAGACTCTCAGTGATCGAGAGCAAAGCTAAAGTTGAAGTGAATGTTTCCAGCAAGTCTAAGATGTCCTCTTTTTTTATCTTGATCTTTCACATTTTTGTTAAGGTATTTTTAGGTTCTATTTAATCTGCCCTGAGGATAATCAATGCATTTTGTTGGTTTTAATTATAGAAAGCTGCCATTCTATTGTTTACATTTTACATTTACTAATTACATTTTGGGGAATTTTTCTTGAAATAATCTATTATTTATCACTGACCGATGCTTTTAAATTTCAAAGACAAAAAGGAAACATAAGATTATTTTAACTTTTAATTAAATATTACATCAGATTTTTTTAGAATTATTATTAAACGAAATTTAAACAAAGCAATAAATACGAACTTTATAATCCAAAATAAATGATTAAAATTATACAAAATTATATAACTAAAAGAAATCTAAATTATATTATTTTATCCCTATTTATTGCCTTTAATTTGAGATCGAAATGTGTGCATGTTTATGCTGAATTCTACATATATTTATACATTTTTAATATTGCTACACACCCAATTCGATACCAAAAAGTTTAAATTTGGGTGGGATAGACCGGTCAGTCAGAGACGACAGAAAAAGGTGAAACTTAAGATTCGAATACGAATCTTACTGTTTCAGTATTGACATTGGTTAAACTAGTTTCGAAATCATTAACAAATACTATTAAGTAAATTTAATATTTGTAAACCAATAAGTAATTAGTAATAATGGGGTCTATGAGATGAATGTGGGATTCAAATGATGAATTAAATGATAAACAGATGATAAAAAATAAATAATAATTAAATAATGAAAACGAATGAGTTTAAGAGAAAGAAAAGGTGTTAGGATAATGAATGATTTAGATGATGGTAGAATAGGAACTAATGATGAATGAATCAAGTATGATGATGAATTAAAATAAAATGAAGATGAAAAAGTAAAAGAAATAAAATCAAGATGAAATATGAGAGTAATGTTGATAATGGAGAATGAGATTCTAAATTATAAACTAATATTGTATTAAAGAGCAGTAAGGTAAAATAAAACAGTATGGATTCTAAGCTTGACTAAATCAGAATATTTAATTATGAAATTAAAATAAATTATAAATTTTAAAATTAAAGAAGAAATTTACATCTTAAAGTTATACTGAATTAATACATAAGCTTGTAGTTAAGACCTGTAGAGGTCCCTACTATCACATTTTTACATGCATATTCTTGAGGTTACAACCTTAGTAAATATTAAAACTGTGAAGATAAATATAACTTCAACCAAAGCACAATAAATAACTTAATACATAAAAATTACCGTAAATTCACAATTACAATTAAAAATTAACAATTTACTTTTTTCAGGGTGACAATAACTTAATTAAATATTCATATTTCAAGATATACTTGGGTCAGTGAGAGGTATTTTGCCACTATCCAAATATAACAAACAAAACAACAGCTCATAAAACAAAATAGAATTAATAAACAATATTTGGCAATTCCAATACCAACATTAACACGAACTCTAAGATTTATGAAATATATATAAATACTTAATAAAATAAGTACAATAACTTACAAACTCTGATTTATTAAATAGTTAAGGGATGTAGGATTAAGATCAGTAAATGATATATCTTATGGTTCAAATAATCAGGATATTTAAAATAAGGCATGGGCTTAAGCTCCACAATACTCTACTCACTAAGCCATAAATTCTAAATGTACTTTAGAATGTAAAAGATTACCAAAGTCATTACAATATATTATGCAATATTAATGCATAATAAAATATACTGTATTAATTGATGATGACTTTAAGACAATAAAATAATATGTTGATAGCAATAACAATAATAATATGGATGATGATTTGCATTAAGACCACAGACAACTAAATATATTTTTAAAACAACTAGATTTATTTATCAACCAAAACTCTCCATACAGTAGTGCCACCCTGTGCCCAGAGTAATCAATGAATGCCAGAAGGTCTGTGCATAAAATCCCTATCTAGTGCCTACTCATCCAATATTCCCAGACTATTTTCTGGCTTGTGGCCATCATCAGCAAGGTGCCTTGGATCTGAGAGCACTGCACCTAGATCTTAGAATCTAATGCAACCCTCCAGCAGCCACCTTTTAACTCTACTTAACTACAAAACTATGAGAATGAAATTGAAAACACAATAATATTTTCAATCTAAGCTCAATAGCTTATGTAGTCATATGGGTCTGAACTCAGTTCAGCACCCATACATTTTGGTGTCTTTGGCTCTTAAAAGGTGGGTGCTGGAGGGTTGCATTAGATCCTAAGATCTAGGTGCAGAGCTCTCAGATCCATGGCTTCTCACTGATGAAGGCCACAAGCCAGAAACTAGTCTGGGGATATTGGATGAGTAGGCACTAGATAGGGATTTTATGCACAAGCCTTCTGGCACTCATTGATTACTCTGGTTTACACAGGGTGACACTACTGTATGGAGATTTTTACCTTGTTTAATAACAATTATGTGCTAGTATGAGATAGTGAACATGTGATGTTTAGTGGTTTAGATTTATTTATACCGTTTACAACTTTTTTAAAAAAAATAAACGATTGGATAAACATACATCTATTTTAGAAACAATATAAAGCAAGGTATATTTCATTTGAGTACCAGTATATCAGTTCACTGATATGTTTAGTCACATAATATCCATTTATAATATGCTATTGAAAGCATTAAAATATAACTAAACTTTATTAATTAATAATTTGATAATGGCAATTATCATATTAAGCACAAATGACAATTATTACTGTTTAGCATGCGAAATTTATTACATAATATGGAAACAGATACAAGAAATTAAATGTATGCAGGATACTAAACTTTGCCTATCCATAAAATAATCATTGTAACTACTGAAAGGTCTTACCAATCCATCGGTGAACTAATGCTTGATGAAATAAAATAACATTGCACATGTGTATCTCTTATTATGCTATTAATAAGTTTTAAAATTACTAATAACTTTTGTTGGTTTGCTTGTAATCTGTTGACAAAGTACAACAGCATAATACATACACCATTTTACTTAGCTAAACACTATAGATAAACAAGTGTCCCTGAAGCTAACTTTACCTTATCATTGTCATATAAATTTTCAGAACATCAAGAACTTCACCATACACAATGGAAAACAACTAGACATCATCATGAGGGATCAGCCAATAAAGAAAGGCTCTTCAAACAACATTATATAGTTGTATAATTATTATATTTAGCAGATTCCAATACCTTTTTCCTAGGTATAAAGTGTGTGGACATTGTCTCAACACAGGGAAACAGAATGCATGCCATGAAAATAATCCTCTCCAGGGATTAAACTATGCTAGTTAACCATTAACTAATTATTAGCCTTGATAAGATAATCCTCTCATGGAATAAGCAATGGGAAAGTATACTCTATTTACCCATGCTCAATATCAATGATATAACATTTGATGAAATTATATGTTTCTCACATGTATAAAATGGAAACTAGCACAAAACCTTATCAATACAATGGCAAGATAAAATAATTCCCACAATAAAAGCTTAAAGATATCCTACTTCACAATATATACTAAATAGGGTATTGAACCAACAAAAGTATTGTAAGTCAACTGACTACAAAATATTTTCTTAAAATCATAAAAATTTTCATCAATAAACATTGTACAAATGATAAAGATATGTGTAAAAAATTGTAATCCAGGCCAACTGATGAGTGCTGGTTCAGTACAAAATGCATATCTTAGAAATTATTTATGCTTTACAAATAACATTTTTATGTTTTAAGAATGGTATAACAATGGTTAATTATATCTAAAAAAGATATTACATGTGGAAAAAAAGAGATGAGTTGATCAATTAGTTTATGTGTTTAAGTTGAATTAAAAAGCAGATATATTCATTTTTAGCTGGATTTGAAGGTTATATATGGATTATAAATAAGATGTTTATCTCCAGCCTATTAAATGTATTGCAATAGTATTAATATCAGTGAATAAAGTTTGATATTTGAAGATTAAATTGTAATAATTTGATATTGATAAAATGATAAAGGCATGTGGAATAAATTATCATCTGGGCCAAAATGCTCCTTGGAAATCTTTTTGTGCATCTTTCCTCCATGGTTCTCTTTGGAAAACTTTTCCTCTTCTTCAGACACTTTGCCAATCAATGAATGTGGGCTTGCCCTCTGGTTTACAAAACTACTTTACTTGTGGAGTCTGTGACCTAACTAGGGGTATCAATTTGGATAATGTTTTTTAAATAATTATGCAATTTTTCTCATTACCACTGGAAACCAGCCTTTGAGTTATGTCTTTCATCTCTCAGAAATATGGTCAATAAGATGGAATCTTTGATCAGTCATATTTGATCATGGATGGCAAGTAGATACTTATTATTATCACCAAAGAATGCAGTCCATCTTCTTTCACATATTTTGATTCATATGCTTGAAGATGGACATTTTAAATATATCTAGAAATATATATTGATATAAAATAATACTCATACAGAGTTTAAATATAAAATTTTAATAATATTATTCTAATGAGTATACTTTTGACTGTCCATGAATATGACATGCAAATGTTGAAAATATAGTTGGTACAATAATACTATTAATATTTTATGCTTAAACTCTGTATGATTATTATTTTACATTAATGTATATATACATCAGTTTAATTAATCTTACACACATGGAGTTATTAACCTTTCTCTTTCCCATGTGTAATATCTTATAGATATAATAAACAACTCCATATTTCCCCATTCTTTTTAAATTCACTTAAATAAAGATATAATAAAAAACAAATGACCCCCAAGATGCATTTCATGCTAAACCAGCACTCACCATGTGGCCAGGTCACTATCTCTCATATATGTCTTTATTATATGAAAAGTATTTATCTAGAGTAAATTATTACATTTTTTTTATCACTGGCAAACTCCCTCCATTCATAACTTTGACGCCATCCATTTCGGATAAATACACTAATGATCATTACTAATCATTATCGAAACTAGAGATTATCTCCATCACAGATATAAACTTCAAACCTCAGTTAAAGATTGATATACATCTGGGTCTCATTTTATGCGGTAGATAGGTTCCACAGAAAATCCACAGTAAAAAAATTGCACAAAAATAGACTTAACTTACCTTAAAAAATGGGGGATAGGTTCTGTATTTTTCAGAATTCACATAAAAGCAAAGCAACAAGGAAAAATTACTTTAAAATTCGCATTAAAAAAATAAACAAATAAAGTATGACTAATAAAAAATTTCAAATATTTGAAAAAAAATAATACAAGACAAACTTTTTTTTATTAACTACAGTATTTAATTTTACATTTTTTATACATATTTTAATCATTACTGCTAGTGTTCATTTGTAAACTGGTAAGAAATCAGATTCGACGTGATGTGATGTATTATAGCTTCTTCTTAAATGAAGTCAAGAATCTCTCAGCAATTATGCCCAGAAAAACCTGTTGGCCATTTTACTTTATTCTTGATGTGATGTACAACTAGCACCACTTTCAGTCTTATGCTGTGTTGGTGGTGTTCTGTTTCTATATTAAAAAAATAAAATTACAATCAAAACAAAAAGATTATACATTATCATTAGAAAAATTATTTTCAATTTATAAAATCTTCATTTTTTATTTTAAAAATCTAAAAAAATATTTATTTCTGTTATATATAACATTTTAAAATTTTAAATTTTTTGAATTTTTATTGTGATATTTTTATATGTAAGTATAAATCTATTATTATTATTATTTATTCATTAGTATAAATAGGTTATTTACATAGAAGCTAAGATTCTAAATACAACTTCAGGCCTTATTCACATTAGCTGCTAATATAATGTTATATTTTTGAATAAAAAAAGTATTTCAAGTCAAAATAAGTTATTAGTAATTTAAATTTCTTGATATCTAATAAATATAGTGAAATATGAAAGATATTAAGAAGAAATATGAATTGCATAACTTCAAAAATTGTGTTAAAATAAACCGCATAAAACAAGACCCAGGTCTTTCTGATTTTTAATATTCATTGTTTAATCATTTATTTTAACATTGCATTATAGGCTTGTAAATGAATATTAGCATCGATTTGATTGGTTAGTTGGGTAAATATTAGAATTATAAATTTATTTAAATGCACATTAATTATGTAAGTAATATTTACTAAGGCTGTAAACCTCAAGAACATGTGCATGAAAATGTGAAGGTAGGGATCTCTATAGATCTTAACCACAAGTTTACAGCCTTAGTAAATATTACTTACATAACTAACCTGTGTTTAAATTAATTTATAATTACAACTTTAAATTATTGTAATAGATTTCTAACTATAAGATCTTTCCATTGATTCATTGTTAATCGAAAGATTTCGTGAATACTAATGTGTAATAGGAATTGTGGACTTAATCAGTGAAGTATTGAATAGTTTCACGCTCTTAGATCTAACCGCTTCAGCTTCACCTATTCATATAGAAAGCAGGTTGAAGTAAAGAAGGGGTTCCCCTCTTTTCTTCCAAAGTGTAAGGTTGAGATTAAGACGTGCAGAAACCCCTACCTTTGCATTTTCATGCACATATTGTTGAGGTTTACAGCCTTAGTAAATATTACTTAGGTAAATGTTAGTGAAATAACTTAATATATTTTATTTTAACAATTTTTATAGATTAATTATGATAATAAAAAAGAAGAAGTGGGATGTCAAGAGGGAATGTGATATTTCTAAGTCCTCATACTTATAAAAAAGATCCATCTATGTTTAAATCCATAGAATAACTTGAATTAGAAATAAAAAGTGATATCTTTCATTTCTAATTACACTCGAGACAAAATAGCAATTATTGAGTACTATGAACAAGGTAGTTTAATTTAGGGCTGTTAATACTAAGTGATAGTTACCTAGTAACAGTATTGCTAAACATATCTCTAGATATTATATAGAAATATCCCCACTTCTTCCTTTTTGACATTACGTACATACACATACACACACAAACACATCTTTATATTTATAAAATAAACTTATTTATCCAGTATACTGACTGTTTACTATAGCAAATAAAGGGATTTGAACTTAGCATGAATATAGACTAAAAATCCTAAGTTCAAATCTCTCCATTTAATATATATAAAACAAAAACAAGTTATAATCACATAACTTGCTATCACTTGTATTTATGATCAATAGATGACGTTTTACCAAAACCACCAAACAAGTGTATATTTATTTACATAAATGTCAAAAGAGTCATAATTCACTATCTGGCTTGTTAGGCTGGGTTTGAAGATTTTACAAGTCTGAAAAATTCACGCTTGCAAACTGATAGAAACTTTTTGCATAAACACTTGGAGTCAGTGTTTAGATCTAGTTTCTAACTCTATCCTTCACTAATGATAGCAAATTAGCTTGAAATCAGCTGATGTGAAGGTGAGTGAACAAAAGAGATAGTGAATTCTGACTCTTTTGACATTTATTTAAATAAATATACACTTGTACGGTGGTTTTGCTAAAACGCCATCTATTGAATATATATATAATAAAAAAGTCCACTAGAATAATACTACAAAAATTTTTAAATACCTATATAAAATTAAAGATTAATATTCTTTGCTATTATCAGCTTATAGCATATTCCACCATTTTGAGTAGCATAATATTAATATTAATGTAATGCTATTCAAGATGGTGGAATACTCCATAAGCTGGTTATAGCAAATGATATTAATCATCAATTTTATATAGGCATTTAAAAAATTTTGTAGTACTACTCTAGCAGATTTTTATATACATATATGTTAATTTTTAATAAAATAAAAACAGCTTATTCTTAAAATATATAAATTACTAACAATTTTTTATTTTTAATTTCAGGGTGTAATAGAACATTTTCTGGTCATGAGCTCACTCGATACCATTTGAAAGTTCCAGATAGCTTAAGCTCACCATATTTATGCAATCTCACATTTATAGCAGCTGGGGGTGAGTTTGGAGATATTGTTCATTTGAAATTTCATTCATTTTCTATTGGATATTACGATGAATTCAGCAGAGAATGTTTTGATGGCTATATGCAAATCCTTGATGGAAATATTCAATCTAATGGCTATTTTTGTGATTCATTTACAACATCCATGCACCCCAAATCCTTTTACTCTGAATATTCTGTTGTATCTGTTATTCTTCATCTCACTAATACATCTTTTGAGTTAGATTTAGGATTTCGATTTTTAAAAAGGCCCGTGTTTGCTAGAGAAGGAACTCCTGAGGAACCAATCCACCGAGGATATGATGAAGGATTATGTGAAAGAGTATTTTTAGGTTGCCATGCTAAATCCTGTAGAGCTCAATCTCCAAATTGGCCTGGAGTATATCTTCGCAACATGTCCTGCCAAACTATTATTAGGCAAGAAGAAGTTCCGCATGGAAAAATTGCCATTATATCTATACATCAAAACAATGGAGAGAAAATTAATATAGGCAATTATAAATCTCAAACAGAAGATGAGTTGTTATTCAATTGCACTGATGATTATGTTGAAGTTTTTGATGGTGATTCACAATCATCTCCATCCATTATTAAATTTTGTGGATCTGGACCCTTACATAGTATATCCAGCAGTTCTTCAAATATGCTAATTGTTTTTCATACAAATGAAGCTGGATATTTCCATTCCCATGGTTATGAATTAAACATCGAAGTTGAATTTATTGATATGCTGCCTGGAATTGTATTATCAACTAATAGTAATTGTGAATTTGAATTTAGAAGTAGTGATCATGTTCGTGGAAAATTTCGTAGTTTGCAGCAGTGGTATAAACCCATTACATGTTCTTATGCTTTTTATGGTGCTGAACATGAAATTTTGTGGATAGCCTTTTATAAATATAAAATGAATTTTTTCCATCATAAAGTTTGGCAAGACCCTCCTGTTTGTCAAAAAACCTTATCTTTATTTGATAGTACCCCCCAAAATGCTTCTGAAGATACCTTAGTGGGAAAATTTTGTGAAATGGATGGTCCTCGATTATGTATCCCATTATCAGAGGTTCATCACAAAACACCACATATTTGTAAGCCAAATGAAAAAAGCTATTTGTCCAAAGGTCCAAATTTTTTTATCCAGTTTAAAAGTGATGGATTTACCGGAAATGGTCATAAAGATAGTGATTTTGTGGTTAAATATGAATTTATAAATGTATTCCAAACAGGTATTCCAGTTGAAAACTCAGCTTGTGATAGGATTTTTGATAGTAAGCCATCATCTAAAGGATTATTGTCTTCCCCGCAGAATGCCCTACTTTTTGGAAGAGGTGGGAATTCATTTTTAAAATGTGTATACAAATTTTTAACCAATGGGAATGAAGGATTACAATTAAACTTAAAATCACTTAGAATAGAAGATCAAAATTGTGTAACAAAATTTAATAAAGAAACATTTCGTTACGAATGTGCGACAAATGATGGATCCAATGCAACAGAAGTATCGGGTATCAAAATCACTGAAGGAGAAAATCGTTTTTCTGCCTGCTTTTGTGAAGTGCACTGGGGACTTCGATCTCCATTATCCATAGTTACTTTTGGCACAGAAATAACATTAGAATTTGTAGTTTTTGACATGAAACCTGATTTTGATGCAAGCCATATTAGTTTTGAAGCGGAGTATATTTTTTTCCAAAATGACTGCGGAACAGTAAAATTAAACAGTAGTTTAGAAGAGTATACCTTTAAATTTCCTGATGATAAATCTCTTCATCATATTAAAAAGGGTTTTAATCGATGTCTTTGGAATTTAGAAGTAACAAGAAATAAATTGCTATATTTGAAAATTACCGATTTCTCAAAACTTAATGATTGTGAAACTACTAAAATTTTATTTTATTTTCCTAATGAACTTAAACCATTTAAAATGGTCTGTGAAGAGGATCTTAAATTGAAAGATGAAATATTTCCTAAAGAATGGAATAGTACTGATCCTCGGGAATTTACTAGTAAGATTCTCATGGAGTTGATTTCTTCCAAAAATGAATCCCAATTTAAAGCTAAATGGATAGAGTTTAATAAGGCACCCTTGATTAAACCAGGTGCAAAATACAGTCCCACAAAGGAGTGTGGTTATCCATGTCCAGAAGTACCCATATGTATTGATCAGAGTTTGGTTTGTGATAAAAAGGTGGATTGCCCAACTACTGATAACCCTGGTTCCGCAGATGAAACCCCAGAAATGTGTGCACAGACTGAGTTCCCCTGGTTTTATGTAGGTATTGGAGCAGTTTCAGGTTTATTTTTGATATTAATTATTGTATTAATTATTAAATGTTGCTTCTTTCGAAAGAAAAAACCTCAAGGCGCATCAGAAACTACAGCTGGTAAAGATGAAATCCAAATGACTGCAACTGTTTTTGATAAAGAAACAGAAGATGAACCAGAACAAGTGTGAATGAAAAATGCAATGATTTAATTCATTCATTCCACATAATAAAAGAACACATACCACTCAGGTATTAAAATAATTAATGGCTGAATGAAATGGTGTAAGGTTTTTAAGCTGATTTGATAAAATAACTATGTAAATATATAACATTTGCTCTTAGAATTGTTTTTTTTTTTTTTTTTAATTCTGGTTTTACATAAAACAGGTTTTACATAAAACTTTATAGTACAATGATTAATTGTAGAAACAAAAAATAAATGTAAATAATCTCATAATCACGTGTATCTGATTGTTAATATCAATTTTAATATTATTACAATGGTATTTTTTATTTGCGCAGTTTTTTTTTAAACATGTTTCTTTGTCAATATTATTATTATTATTTCCATATGTCAAAGCATCGGCCGGGAAGCGAACCCGCGATAACTGTCTGCATGCAACTGCTTGCTTGCAAAGCCGCTGCGCTGACCTCTCGGCTACCAACGCTCGACGTCAATATTATTATTGTCTTAATGTTATTATTACTATCAATATTAAAAAAAAAAACACACACGTACATATAAATATGGCTATCATATAAATGTATATAGATATGTATGTGATTGTGTTTAAGGTTTATATGTATATTAATTTTTCTTAATGTTTGATACATATATATGTACACACAGTATTCATATAGTTATTATTAATCATTTATACATATATTCCTTATGGTGCAATATCTTCATTCCAAACAATGTTACAAAATGGATAGAAATTATCCCCAAAATTGGGTAAGGGTGATATTGCATTAAGAATAAATATTTACGATATAATGAAGCGTAAAATAGAAAAATTCAAACTAAAGACGAGCGATAACTAAAAGTGAAAATAACCAGTAGTTAGATATTTTATACTTAGCAACTTCTAATTATTACATGTATAACATGGTTGATTGATTTAGCAGTAAAAATGCTCATTTTTTATTAAGATGAGAAGAAATATTTGCATTGTCTTCCGTTTTCCGGCTGGCCACTTTAATCATGGAATGATATATATATATACATGTAATACTAGCACTAAATTTGAACAGGTTCGGGATTTTATATTCATAATATCAAAAGGCTTACTTTGTAAATGGCAAAACTTACATGCTGTTTATTTTCTATAACAGTAGATAAAGAAACTGAAGATTTTAAGACTATGTATAGTAATATTTACTCTCAATTATATATGTATGTGGGTATAAAATATTAATCCATAGCTGTATTAAGAACTTTTAAGTTTGCAATGACATGATTAAAGATTTGATTTTCATAAGAATCATTTATTATGATGTTTTAGCAGAGTTTCACTATTAAATAGTTATAAAATCTTTAATATGTATGTCTATATTTATAAAACGCTTATGATGTTGTGGTTAGCGCATAGTTAGGCAAGGTCACAAACTAGGATTTGAACACAATGAAAATTTGAGATTTTTCTGGTTCTGGTTAAATTGAGGATTACATTATTCACTTAACAAGATCATAGACAGCTTGTCTAGTCTAATTATTGCTCATCAAATGGGTATCGGGTAAAGAATGAAACAATTTGACTAGCGTCATATTGAGTAGTATCCTGAATATCATTGGTTCTCTTTAGAAAAATGCTGGAAAAGTCTTTTTTTTTTTATTCACATGGATATTTAAGACTTTCACTTTCATATGCACCCACAAACTCATATTTGTATATATATATACAAATCAGAGCTTTAAAATTAATACAGAGCTCATTGCAAAGACGTATGCGATATCTAATAAGTTTCAACTTCTTAATATATCTAAAAATATGCCTGCTTATCACTATGAATTAGTGCATTTTAACAAGCTATTATTAGTCCATTATTTAATTAATATATGTGTAAAATAAAACAAGTGAAATTGGTTCAATGTGTATGTGCTTCAAACCCATTCTGATCTGTGGTTAATAGTAGTGGTATTTGGCAGATCTTATAAATCCAGGTATATCCAGTCTTATATTATTCACAATTACAAAATGTGATCATTATACAACATCCTATATCTTAGTTAAATAATAAATTAACAGAGGGCGCTTATAACACACTCACTCAATAATACCTAAAGCTATGGTTCTACAACGTATTAATTACATTATTGTTTATAATTGATTATGTACACACATAATCAGCTACAATTCTCTTTTAAATTAAATAAGTCTACTATCAAAATTTTTTATAGTAGTAGTAGTAATAGTAAGAGTACTGCTACTACTAACAATAATAATAACAATAATGTTTTATACAATAATAAACAGTTGATTCAAATTAGATTGCAATAAGTTCAGTGACAGAGCGAGAAATTTCAGATACAAACACAAAATTTTAAAAAGAGACTTTTTTTAATATTTGTAATGTAAACTCTCATACCTATAAAGGTTTACCATAATTCAGCTCTCCTTTAGCCCTCTGCTCCCATCCAGGAAGACCACAAACAACAACACCCTTCCAAGTGCACACATGTATTTTCAATAACAGTTCCTTTTATCCCATTCCTAAGCCATTCAGAACAGTTGGTTGGTGAAATACATGCATGGCAAAGGGTGGTTTGATTTTTAGCACTGATGGATGGTTGAGAAGAAGTGAGGAATACTACAATAAATATAAAAAAAAATTGAAAATATATATCCACTCTGCTAATCAGAAAATAAAAAGGGTGATCCCATTGAATTACTTAACATATCATTCATCTTATAATAATAGGCCAATCTGAAATATGTGATTACACACATCTTTATTAATATATACATCCCTAATTACTAATTAATTTACATTTATATTATCGATAATCGATAAAAATATTAAAATTTAAATACATGACTTGCTGATAAAAGACTCTTAATTTCAGTTGGGATGTGAAAAATATTGCTATACTTTATATCTCAACTCTTACAATTGTAATGTCCAGTTACTTGCTTATACATAACAATGTGAATCACTGATTAAAAGAGACCTCCTTTCGATTAGTGGTAGCTTGGACAGTTTTGCTGTTATTAGCATTCAGCCTGCATAACCACATCTGATTGGTTGATTCACATCAATACACATTAGCTGTGGATTTAACTATATATATCAGTTATGCTATTTACTCATCATCATCATCAACCATTATCAATCCACTGCAGGATGAAGGTCTCTCCAAGTTTAAACCATCTTCTCTGATCTTTAGTTTCCCTTCTCCACATCACCCCTGCACACTTTCTTATTTCCTTCATCCATCTCACATGTGGTTTCTTTCTGGCTCTTTTACAATCTCTTGGAATCCCATTTAAGATTTCAATTGTCTATATATTATCATCTTTTCTAGCAATATGTCCAGCCCAACTCCACTTCAATCTTTTAATTTTTCAATGAGGTCAGTAACACCTGTTTGTTCTCTTACCCATATATTGCATTTTCGATCTCTTCTTGTTACTCTCAATATGTATCTCTCCATACTTCTTTGAGTGGTCTGGAATATCTGTATTGCTCTTCTATTAAGTGTCTAAATCTCAGATCTATAAGAAAGAACTGGTAAAACACATTTGTTAAAAACCTTCCTTTTCAAACACACAGGCATATTTCCTTTTAGTATCAAGTTATTTCTACCAAAAGCACTCCAACCAAGTTTAATTTTATGATTAATTTCATCCATTATGTTAAATAGATTTTCAGGGTCTTTAAAATACTAAATAATAATAATCTTAGCTGGATTTTTCTGTGTAACCCTATATACATTTTAGCTATATCTGTTTATTGGGGGAATCTCATTTTCTTGTAAAATGTTTTGGAAGATGTATTATTTCCAGTATTCATACACTTAAAACATTAAATCTGCAATACTCCTCATATTGAGTCAGGATACAAAATAAAAGTGGTTACATTTTTGATGTAAAAATAGTTTCAATGATACTATTAACAGATTTTGTGGTTTGAATTTGAAATGTCAGGTTTTATTCGTTAATAAACTATTTTTCATCACCATTTTTCTTTCTATTTTTTTTTATAGAATAAACATTTATTTTTTATTATTCTATGTTTTTAAAATTTTTATTGAAATCATTCAATTTAAAAATGAATAGTAATCTCAAAAATAATATATCAACTTTGCAAACAAAGAAAAAGAGTAATATCAGAATTAAACTGTTAAACAAAAGACTTTTTTTTTTGTCTTCACGTTAAAAAATATATTATAATGAAAGCCTTTCTTGAGTTAAGTTCCTATCAGTAAAATAAACTTTGATAATAAAAAAATATGTTCAATCAGTGAACTTATTTTTAAAACTATTAAAATTTCACTTACAATTACCTAAAATGACAAAAAATATCTGTATTCTTTAGAAGTGGGCTTCCCTATATTTAAAACAATTGTCAAATCTTATTTAACATTAGATATTTCATGTTTACCATTAGCAAATTTCAGAGCATTAATTTCTGCTAAAAGACAAATGTTTTCAAATATTTAATTTAATTTTACAAATTTAAAATAAATTATAAATAAAATAATATGTATAGTTGTATTTTTCAATTTCTTGAAAACCAATGTCACAAATTTGCATTGACTATCTTCTCATAATGCCACAACAATTGATATCCTTGAATTGTTTTACTTCCTGTAAGATCCTGACCTCTTGAGTTATTAAGTAGAACTAATATCAAAAATACAGTTTGCTTCTAATTTTTGCCAGCAGATGAATGCAAAACTGTAAAATAAATGCTACAAATAGCTGAAAGTGAAGCACTCTTAACCTGATTATCAACATAAAGCACAATCACAGCTGGATAAAGAGTTAATTGGTTCTTTGCCTAATTATATTTTCACTAAAATTTATCAGGTAAATTCCATCAAAATTATTATTTACATATGCATTAATAAAAAAAAGTCTTATATTAAAATGGATAAAACTATCTTTCAACTGTAATCAAGATTTTGACCATGTGCACAGATGTGCCCATTGTTATATTCATGATCATGCTAATGGCCATAGATATGATGATGATGACTGTTGTGAAAATAACAAAGACATACTCATGATCATAATTACACTCATGACCATTATCATAATTTTTCCATAACCATAACCATGACAATAACTTTAATGATGACCACAGCCATGATGATAATAGTGATAGATAAGATATAATCATTTCTATGACCATGATCATAGTTATAGCCATGGTCATGACCATGACTATGCCCATGAGTAAGAATTTGTATCTGGAAGATATTTAATGCTTTTATATATCTAAGAAGTTATCTTTTTAAGAATAGGTGAATACCCATTTGCTGATCAAAATTGAATAGTTAGCTGGAGTAACTATGAAAAAATTTCAACAGGTAGAAACAAAATCCCAATATAGCTTAAATATCTGACTTCAGCATTCTATTTATAGTCTAAACATTGAATTGGTTTTTCATTTTCCCCAGACTGGTATTTTATGCAGCAGCAAAGTATGCAATTTTGTGCCTACTGAATAAGAACAATAAATGGGCAGTTGATATCTTAAACTGGATTCCAAGAGATGGTAAAAGACCCAGAAAGAGACCGCATGCGAAATGGATGGATGCAATAAGAAAGTGTTTTGGGGTGGTGTGGAGAAAAGAGACTAGAGATTAAAGAAACTGGATTACACATGGAGAGACCTTCATCCTGTAATGGATCGATGATTGAAAATGATTATACAAAAACGTATTAATTCATATATATATATATAAAAGTGTTATTAATTAATTATAAACAAACAAATATTCAAATAATTTATTACTCAGGAGTTTGTTAGAAGTTAAAACACTGGAGCTATGATCCAGGAACCTTGAGCTCTAAGTTTGTCTATTCAATTACGATACCAAATCAGAAAGGCAAATCACAAATGGATTGTTATTGAGAAGTTTGAAAGATGCTTAAGTATTGGAAGCTATAGAGCTGCTCTATGATCCATAAACTTTGATTTCTAAGATGTCATCCTACCACTGCACCAAATGATGCAGAGATTAACTGATTATCAGAATTTCTGAAGTTAGTCACTTACAGGCATACTTTATATAGCTGAGAATCATCATAATAAAATGATTGTACATTGCAATAGTAAATGGATTTCCTACATAAAAAGGGATACTGTCAAACATATAATAAGTGGTTAGTAAAATATACAGTGGTTCTGTTTATTTCTTTAGTTAAAAAAAAAACAACGAAAAAAAAAACGCGAGGTTGTATGCAAATTAGCATTTATATAGTAGAATGAAAAATAGTTGACATATGGACTTTAGAAGTATGATTTTAAAAATGTGTTTTTATATTTGCATGTTTATATGTGTAGAAGATTGTGCGACAGTAGCGATAGCAATCATTAATAATACGATACTAACTTACATTTAAAAGTATTGCCTTAAGATTTTTAATTTTCTATTTCAAAACTAAACTGTAGTGTACATGTATATTTATATGGGTGCGTGTGTTTGTGCTTAGAGTATATCAAACTAGTTTTATGCTAGAGAATAAAAGGAAACTTAAACTCTCACTAATTGGCAGTTGGAAATTCTGATGAGCAATGCTTTCTTTTTCGTCCATCCTTGGGGGTGGGGGGAGAATTGGAAGGAGAAAGGGATTTCTACATTCCATTGGGCTATATAAGTATTATTTAAAGTTTTATATCTTTACGGTCAATATAAAGTTGTTTGAACCTAAAATTAAAAGTAATATTAAATGTCAGTTGCTTTTAAGATTAACAAAGTGGCTAGATATTTTTATTATTCTCTTATCTTAGCATCTAAAAATTAAGCAAAAATTGATTTTTAATTTAATACACTAAATTACCATTTAGAGGTAAATTATACGGCATCGCATTCTTAACTTGAGCAAATCTGTTGACCATGTTTAATAAAATCCAAAATGAGAAGTTGCGGTCATAACTTTTCAACATATATCCTCACATGGCTAACTTACTGAGTATCATTTTATAACCTTGACGACACATGTAAAATGCAACTCTTCTTTTTTTGCAAAAAAGACTACAATTGCGTAAATAATTTACATTGACATTACCGTACTTGTCTGCACAAAAATGTCACGTGTTAAGCTCTCGGATAAAAACTTTCTCTTCAAAATTTATTTTTAATTAATAAAGTGAAAATAGAAGCTAACTTATCACGAGTTAACCATTTATCCGTTGCTCCTCCGCCAACTACATTTTCAGTGTCATTGAGCTTAACAATATATTTTCATGCGTGCGCGCATAGCTTTTAAGAAAACCCTATGCTCGTGCATTGAAAAATTTAAACATGTATTCTTGTAGCTTTCATACGGTATTATTAATAGTGTGATTATATAAATCAGAAAATAAAATAATTTTATATTTGGCATATCACAAATATCTGCTTTCAAATTTTGCAAGTTTTTTTTTCTTTCTTCTATGTTACGATAGAATGACAGCCTGTTAAGCTAAATTGTGCAGACGCTGTGAGAATGTTGTTAATAAATGAATACCTTCGAACAACCACATGATATAGTATTTATATACAAGTAAAAGGAATCCCTCTTACTCCTACAACTCAAATGTTTATTTATGAGCAAATCTAAAGTAGTTGTAATGAAGGCATGACTACATAATAGTCACTTTAAATTACTATATATAATGTCTGTATGAATGGCGCAATTTAGCTTAACAGGCTGTCATTCTATCGTAATTATAATTGCACGCAAGACGTTATAAAATAAATGCTTATTCATATATGATTTAGTTTCGTTTGGAGTGGCGTTCAGTAAATTCTAGAAAATTTTATTCGCGCCATTCATTCAGACATTATATATAGTAATTTAAAGTGACTATTATGTAGTCACGCCTTCGTTACAACTACTTTAGATTTGCTCATATATAAACATTTGAGTTGTAGGAGTAAGAGGGATTCCTTTTACTCATATATAAATACTATATCATGTGGTTGTTTGAAGGTATTCATTTATTACCAACATTCTCACAGCGTCTGCGCAATTTAGCTTAACAGGCTGTCATTCTATCGTAATTATAATCGCACGCAAGACATTATAAAATAAATGTTGTTTCTTCTATGTTGTCTTGTAAGGCAAATTTTAATGATGTAAAAAATCTTATTTTTTAATGATGTTACCAAATATATTGAGGGATAAGCAAGCAGTGATAAAAATTTTCTGGTCGTGATTAAATGATTATACTTGGCCCCAGTATCATATTGCCTATTTCAACCCATCTTAAAACAAAGAATTAATATAGTACAATCATGATTTAACACAATGCCTTTTAAACTTTTATAACTCAGAACATAATTTGATTTTCAAAGAGGCATCATATAGTGTTTGTGTTTTTCTTTTAATTTATGTCTGTCGTTCATCACCAAACTATTTATATCAATTTTATTTATTTATTTTTGTCAAGTTGTTTTTGTGTGTGTTTTAAATATATTTTTGTTTTGCAGTAATTGCTTTGTTTATCTATTTTTACTGTTACCACATATTAAAAAAATGCAATCAATATTTTATATATATATGTCAAAGCGTCAGCCGGGAAGCGAACCCAGGACAACTGCTTGGAAGGCAGCTATGCTGACCACTCGACCACCAATGCTTGACAAAAATACAGTCAATATTATACTCAAAACAAGCAAAACTAAAATTATTATCTACTTTATGTATTTATTTTTGTCTTTTATTTTTTAAAAATGAACTTAAAAAAAAGTAAAGTAAAATGTTCAACAGAAACATACTTATAATTGGCAAAAAAAATGTAATGCAAAGTCTGTATTTAGTTTTTATATATTTTCTGGATGCATTTATTTAATGTATATTTGAACTATAGTGTGTTTTACCCATACAAACCAAAGTAATTTTTTATATATACTTATAACTTTGATAGTAATAATAACTAATAACAGGAATATGGTTACCTTTTATATGCTACAATTTGTTTTTAAAGTCTATCTTTTTAAAAAAAAAATGCATATCTTTAAGTTATTTAGAATTTTATACTTAAGTAGAAAATACAAAACAAAAAAAAAAGAGAAACAAATAAAGCTATTTTGTTTTAGTATTTAGCAATAATTGTAATTTAGAAAAGTGGAAATTGTATGTTTATAGTCTTTTTTTATTCCTGCAACTTTTTTATGATTGTTAAATTGAATTCACTCACGCCAAACCTTATTAATTAATGTCATTTCAAAGAAATGCTGTAATAAAATTTATTGTAAAAAATAAATTGTTGGTTGTTTTATTTGTATGTAGTAAAACAATATCACAATTTTAGTAGCACCCTTTGTCCCTGCCTCCAAAGAGTTTCCATGGTGATGATCATTGATTTGTACCCACTGTTTTGATTTACAATTGATAATTCACTACAATAAACTGTCAATCAAAACTTGAAACTTCTTTTTAAAAACAGCCACCATTTTTAAAATACAGTGGCCATTTTGTAAAATTGATGATGTCATCAGGTAGTGACATCACTACTGTTACATCATGCAAGGATAAAATGGTGACATTCTTGTTAAAAACACAGTGCAGTACAGAGCTCTTTCATTATACTCATATGATTAATATTTACTTACCTAATTTTTTTTAGTATTCTATAAGACAATAAATATTTTCATTCATAACATATTCAAAATAATGATGATTTTCAATATTAACTATCCTATACTCTGACATTTTTCTTTGTTCTCACTTGCTATAAGCTTTCACCTTTACATTAATATGAAAACATTATTATATATCAGAATATAATAAATTTCACTTCATTTGATAGATATTTTTGTCTAGAAATTAAATAAATTCTAAAAAAATCACATTTGTTTTTTTGGAGTTATTTTAAAAATTTGATTTTAAACTAAACAAAGTACTGTTTCATCATTCAACTTCAGGATGAGCAGATTCAATTTTCAAAATGAAGGAAATATTTTTTTTTATGTTTGTTTTTAAAATCTTAATGAATGATCATTAATATCTATTAAATCTATCAACTTATGTTTTAAAAATTTTAAGATCATTTAATAATTTTTATGATTCTGCAATGCTTTGCAACAGACTGTCTTAGTGGTGTTATTTTCACAGAGTATATTTATCTATCACTGTAATCTCCATAGCAAGATTACTCAGAAAAATATAATCTTTTATATTTAAAAATGAAACCCTTTTGTAAAAAAAAATGTAATAATATATATTTTAATTCCTAATAATTATCATTTAATTATTATGCAAAAACAATGATAAACTTTTCAAAAAAACTAAGTTTTTAGTTATCATAATATTGTCTCAAAGTAATATCACAAAGTTATCTCAATGTTCAAGATGACCAAGAATACAAGCATGCATCATTGTGGAGCTTACCATACTTTGAAATTTCCACTTTTTTGATTATCATGACATCTTTAGGATTTTTTTGAAATTAAAATATTAAAAAAAATGTGAATTTTAAAGTTTGAAAAAAGTTACCAAAATCTCCCAATAGAGGGCCACATACACATATTGAATTTCTTGATTTCTCAGGCATCAGACCCATACCTAAAAGAAAGCATCAGTTTGGGCTATGAAACAAAAATACAAGTTTCATTCAGGTCAATAAATAATCAAAAACTTGAGTCATCATGTACAATAACAAAATATATTAATAATATATGTTAAAACTTGTAAATTAGCTAAAATATATTCACTCAATCAATATTGGATTAAAATTCTTACGAATGTTAATTTTGCTGCAGAAAAATAGCATCATAATTATAACTCAGTTTGGTAAAAAAGAGAAGAGAGAAATGATTTTGTGCATTTAGTTAATTACTTTTATATGTAAAAATTATTACTAAACATAAGTTAAAGTATCATTTATTTGCTCAATTTTAAATCAATAACTTAATTTGTTAATAGCATTGAAGATAATGATCATTTTTGTCATGTATGTGGTAAAATATAGTATCACAAAATATAATGCAAATTTCATTCAGCACAAAACTAAAAATAAATTTTGGTCATGTAGAACAACAAAGTGTCTTAATTCTTTCAGTATCAACTCAATTCCACATTTTTGAATAGACTCTAGTGATGACTATTTTTACTGTGATGCATGAATGATTTTTTGTGTGCAATTAAATCTTTTTATGTATATTACAAAAATTATTTATAGACTATATTCTAAATATTTAAGCATTCTAAGAATTAACATTCTAAACATAAAAAATTAATATTTTAAAATTGTAAAAATAAGTATCTAACTGAAGGACTTACTGATAACAAAGGCAAACATTATTATTGACTTCACAATATCTATTCAAAAAAGTTAAAAGAACAAAATATTAGATATTAGAATTTTATGTTATTAAAATATGATATATTTAGAATTAGTTATCATCAAAGAAATAAAAAAATCTAAAAGTTAATAAGGTATTAATGTTATTAAAATATTTCACAGTTTTTACAAAAATGATTTTTATTTAGCCTCTAATGACTTTTTTGTGTAATTGCTGGATTTTATAATGTACTTTGCCTGCTTCCTAAGAGTTGTCTTTTTAAAAATGAAATGTTTCAAAGACAAACTCCCTCTATGACATAGTTGTTCATTTAGTAGTGTCTTTTACAAAAATATTGTATCACAATCATTAACAATTACTGAAAATCACAGTTTGTGTGGCATTTAGCCACAGGGGACATGAATCTAAAGCATTAGTCAATCACAAATTACCATCCTCTTCATAGATTTTTCAGAACAATAGAATGTGCTGAAGGTCCATAAGGTTTGTATATTGCTAACACCTCATGGATTTTTTTAAATCTATATATTAAGAATAGAAGCTTTTTAAGAAGAACTGCTGCAGCCTGTCATACACCATAATTTGACATATACAATGCTTTAAAACAACTTAGAAAAATAACAATCATAGTGTCATCATACTCCTGAAATGTCAAATATGATATTGCTATCACAGCTTATTTTGTGAAACAGTTAAATATTAAATTTCAATTATGTACCTTAGCTTAAATATACTCACAGAATCAATTTTGGATTACAATTTTTATATATACTAATTTTGACTGTAGCAAAATCATGGTCATTGTAATTGTAAATTATTTTCAAAAAATAAAAAAATGATTTCATGTATTGTGCAAATAATAATCAACTAAATTAAATTCAAAGGCTGCAAACCTCTCACACTTATTATAATACTTATCTGACAGCCAATCAGATGTTATGATGGCTGTCTCAATATTGATCAAACTGTAAACACAAAACAGAATTTTACAAGAAAAGGGCAGTCACCCTCTTTCTGTATATCTAAGCCAGTATCAAGCATTTAGGTTTGAAAGTGTGAAGCTTTAAATCAACTAAATATAAATTTAAATTATTATTTATCTGCCAATGTAATTCAATAATCTTGTAATTTGTTTCTAACATTTAAAATAATGGGGTCTAAAACAATTTTAATCATTTACATTATTAAAGCTGAAATACTTTTATACAGCTTATTTATCCATACAATTAATACTTTTTATTAATAATATGCTTAGTAAAATGTTCATTCATTAATTAACATTTTTGATCAATTTTAAGTTTTACTTTTTACATCAGATTTGAATTTAAGATAAATAATTAGTTTATTTCCCATAGAAACTCATTATAACTGTACTTTTTATGCAAGAGTTTTAATTTAGGAGGTATATTGATGAACTAATTGAGTTTATTATCTAGTGTAAAATTGTAAAGGTGTATTTATTATTATATTACCACAGTTTTTAAGAATATTAATTTTATTTGAAAGATAATTCGCAACCACTGACCAGTAAAAGGTATCAAGAAGTAAACATGAGAATGGAAATCCATGTGTTTGACATATCCAACATATCTGAAGTGAAAATATTGTTTATAAAATGTATGCATTGGAAGGAAGAGTATTCTGATTTTCTGTGCTGGTGGGCAATTGCCATATGATGCAATTTAGATGAAGGATGGTATTTAATAAAAGAATTTGGAAATATATGTCAACAGTCGAATAATTGTTCACTGTTCAATATGATGTTAAAATGGATAAAACCCATACTATTGATATTGGTGTTATGAGATATGCAGATTTAACATGAGCATGGAGATATAGTTGTTTGCCACTGGGTGATTGTGACTTAGTGGAGAAAGATGCACTGACAAAGCCCACAAGTTTAAAAAATGGATCTATAAAATTTTTCTGGTGAATATACATATGATTAAATTATCCTACATATTTTACATTGGATTACATTCTTTAATTACTTTTTGCATATTTTTTTTCAATTGCATTTTTTAATGAACAAAACACTTATTAATAATAAATCTATAATAACTTTCTCCACATAACAGCGCCCTCTAGTGCAAGCCATAGTAGTCAGTGGAAGATAAAAGTTTGTGCTATCAAAATCCCTATCTAGGTCCCTATTCATTCAATATACCCAGACTAGGGACTAGATTGTGCCTTTCAACAGTGAAGAGACTTGTATTTGGAGAGCCCTGCAACTTCATATTTGGATCTAATTTATTCCTATAGAAGCCACCTTTTATCTTTGTAGTTACCTATAAATCTACGTGTCCAAAATGAAAACTCAATAATGTTTTAATTCAAGCTCTTTTGCTTGTACCATCATACAGCTCTGAACTCAGTTCAGTATCTATGCATTTTGATGTCTTTGCTTTTTAATAACTGTCAATCTTTCATCAGAATTGGTATAGCTTGTGTAAGCATAAGAAATAGTGATCACATAGTGCTTTAGTGATTTAATTTGTTATCTTGCACAATATATGATGCCCAACTGTATTATTTTTAGCTTTAGATCTCAAACCTCAATGATAAGGGCAAAAGTTAGGAAACCAGTCTCACAAATGGATTATCATCTACTAACAACTGGTTATTCAAATTTGCAATATATGGCACTCAAAGAAGTGTGTAAGGGAATATTTAACAATAACACCCAAGAGATATGATTAATAAAGAAGTGAAACATCTATCAATAATAAAATAATTATTGAAGATAATTTACTATTTGCATAGATGCTTTACCTCCAGATTTGAATGCTTAACCTCATTGGTAAAGAAAAACAGAAAACAATTGGGATAAGGATTGTATGATATAAACATTAATTATTCAAACCTGTTACAGATGACAGTACTTGTTTTATCATTCTCTTTTTACATGATAGATTGGTTCCCAAAAATGACATGTAAAAAAATTCATGTAAAAAATACACTGTATATATGTAAAATAAGGAG
Source organism: Epiperipatus broadwayi (assembly GCA_028023455.1). Lineage (NCBI taxonomy): Eukaryota > Metazoa > Onychophora > Udeonychophora > Euonychophora > Peripatidae > Epiperipatus > Epiperipatus broadwayi. The sequence continues at coordinate 3,080,674 of JAQFVV010000081.1, read as the reverse complement.
TTTGATTCTGGACCTAAGAAATCAACAAAACTAATTAAATAAATCATAGAAAAAATTTCAGTAGAATGTTATATTTTGGTCGGGTATCAAATTTTTTTTCCATACACCTTGAACACAAAAAAAAAAGAGTTAAAGGAATATACATTTTATTTAAAAAATAAAAAAAATTGTAATAATAATAAAATACTCATCGGTTTCTTTACTCAAGCCATTGAAAATTTTAAAGTTCAAAATGTGTATCATTTCCACACTATAAGTAAAAAAAACTTGAAATAAAGAATATTAAGGTAATTTATCAGAATTTATTGCTTTTATTTCATTTAACATGTTATTTTTTTTAAAAAATTAACAGCGAACATATTTGATAAAAATAAATTTATCCCAGAACCGTACATTTATCAAAAATATAGGTGACATCTTGCTTGTCCATAAAACAGTAAAGTACCCAAGATTTTATTTGGTGTTAATGTTGGGCAATAAATGCATACATTTGCACGTCCTTCGAATATTATTGCCACCACTAAAATTTCCAATATATAACTTATCACCTATTAATTTTGCATAAATATAAATTTTAAACAGATAAATTAATTCAATTTTTAAAAAATTTAAGTTTTTTTAACATCAATACAAGCCAGGAAATTTTTTAAAACCAAATGTCAAAATGTAAACAAAGCGTCAATACGAAAAATGAACTTTTCTTTCAAAACAAAACTTCAAAAACGCTGCATTGCAGACAAACAAATTTTCTCATTTGTAGGAATATTGCTGAAAAAAACAATTTTTGTTTTTAAAATAATGGGAAATAAAGAGATGAAACTTTTTTAATTAGATAATAATAATAAACATTTTTTTTTTTTTTAGTTTTGTAATAAGCTTAATCCTGATGAACTTTTTCTCTGAAACAAATCTGTAACTAAACACTGAATTGAAAACATTTACAATCTTTTAAAAAGGAAAATAAATTATTTTATATTACTTGCATAAAATTATTTAAAATTTAAACAAATGTTTAATAACAACTTAAGAAAATCTAAGAATTACTTTGAGAATGTAAGATGATTTTTTTAAGTCTTCCAGTCAATAATCTTTCTTTATTCATTGTAATCATGAATACGTTGTGTCAGCTGTAATCCCAAAATACCCTTTCTTTTACCACTTATTTATATTAAAACAAATTGTGTAGAAATATTTTTTTTAATTCATTTTTTTCAAAATTATGCAAATAAAATTTATATAAAAAGAGAATTACGTTTATTTTGTTTTAGATAATTTTGTTAAAGTGATATTTTCAAATATCACAAATAGTTTAATAAACAATAAAAATGATAAATCACAAAACATCACATGATCACCATTTCTTATGCTTGCTCACAACTGTTATTAAAACAGGCAAAACTCTCCATACAGTAGTGCCACTCAGTGCAAACCAGAGTATTCAATGGATGCCAGAAGACTTGTGCATAAGATTCCTATCTAGTGCCTATTCATCCAATATCCCCAGATTAGTTTCTAGCTTGTGGCTTTCATCAGTGAGGAGCCTTGGATCTGAGAGCACTGCACCTAGATCTTACAATACAGATCCTAAGATTTAGATTTAAATCCTAAGATTTAGATTTCAAGATCTAGGTGCAGTGCTCTCAGATCCAAGGCTCATCATTAATGAAAACTACAAGCTAGAAACTAGTCTGGAGATATTGTATGAGTAGGCAGTAGATAGGAATTTTATGCACAAGCCTTCTGGCATCCATTGATTACTCTGGCTTTGCACTGAGTGGCACTACTGTATGGAGAGTTTTGCCTATTTTAAAAATGATAATTAACAACTTCTTTCTTTGTAAGCATAAATTGGAGAGACATTAGTTATTTAATTTGTATTTATCACATGACCATGTAATTTGTAGAGCATTAAGCTGCATTTGTGAAGAGCAACAGCTTTACATAGTCCACAGCATATTGGTGAATCTATGCTAGCACTTGGAAGATTAAAACTATCTAATTTATGGTCAGTAAGGATAAAAATATTGCGGCAATACATTATATAATTCTTTTTAGTCTATTAACAGATTTTAAAGATGGCTCAAACTTTACTCAAATCAATAAGAATTGATACCCTGTTGTAACCACCTGGGTTACATGGCACACAGCAATATAGTTGTGTGTGTGCACATATATGTATAAAGTAAAGAAAAACTAGACGTAAACAAAGGCAAAAAATTTTAGTAGCTATTTTCTACATTCACTGAGAATAATAATCTTATAAAGGGTTAAATAATTCTAACTTTAAAACAGAATTTTATTATGAAATAAATATTTTAAAAAGGTCTAAGAAATATTATTATTTGTTATTCTGATTTTGAAATTTAAAAACAAGTATGGTATTTTTAATTTTTTTTAATTAATTGACCAAAATTTCTAATCTATTAGAAATCCCCTAAATGAAAACATGTTAATCACACTTTGATAAAAATTTCAAGCTTATTTTCAAAAGGGATTAGAGAGATTAAAAAACCTCTGTTTTTAATCAAGGTGTTGTCATCACCTCAGATGATTCTATAAAAGAGCTGATAAAAAATATCTGCTGCAATCTGGATAGTAGTTTTTGTAAGAGCTGGTCAGCTGCAAATTTGGTTATAGTATTTTGTTGCAACTTGTTGAAGTTATCAGCAATTGGTTTTAGCTAGCCAAAGAGATGTCTGGCACATTTACACAGAGATCCAATGAGAAGTAGCTGAAGTCAAGGGAGGAGATCCAACAGCAGTCTATAATTCAATGGTGGAGTTTGAATTCACATGGTGGAAAATGACCCACTTCTTTATGTTGAAATTCATAGCTGCAGATTTGTGCTGAGGACATCTGCTTGCCTGAAATTTATCAAACCAAGATAGCTTGTCAAGCCATAGACAGAAGGAAACTATGGAATGCCAACATACCTGATTATACTTACTTGATAATGACAATTATCTAAATTATACTTTTCCCTCATGATGATAACATGCCTGGATTATATTTTTCTGATGGTCCAAAAACAAGCTTACCAAGAGAAAGCTTGAAGAAATTGGTATATTATGCTGTTTCCTAAACATGCAACAAAACACAGACAACCTCATTGCTTCACATATACAGCATGAGTTGTTTTAAGTAATTCATTTTTTAAAAAAATATTCTAAAAAATGAGATATATAACATAGAACAGTATTATCTTAAACTTCTTAAACTCTATATTATTAAAAAAAAGAGTATTGCAAATACATAATTTCTTTAATTAAAAAAATCTAAGAGTGATAATTAATAGTTAAAAGATATTTTAAAATCTTTTAGATAAGCAATCTGTGCTCTGAGACATATATAGAATATTATTTTAAAATCTTTTTTTTTAAATAATACAATCATAATTTTGTTTGAATTAAAATCCAAACAGCAAATCTTTTAGATCAATTTAAAAGCATTGATAATTAATTAATCAACATTCAAAAGTGACCTGTCATAAAAGTGACTATTCCTTTTTTTAAAAAAAAAACTATAATTAGTTAAGAGTTCACAGATAAAAAAGAACTTTTCTGTCAAAAATTGACTATACTTTATTTTTTAAAGAAAAATAAACTGTAATAGAATTTGATAAACTGATTTTTTAAAAATTATTGGTAGGCATGTACATATGTACATTTTATGCATATTCAAAATGGAATTAATAATTATAAAAATTATTGTCATTTATTGTTTGACAAAATTAAATTTGTTAATCTGTGCAATTCTATATATGTGTTTAGTAAACCTAGCATAGGTGCTTGTATGATTAAAAATATAACTTAAAAGTTTAATCATGTATTGTTGTAGTACAAGTTAAGTATGTTCAGAAATTACACACACACACACATGCATGTATGTATGCATATATAGATCCATGCTTGCCAAATAAGACATGTAAAATTTTAATTATTTTTAAATTTTATTAGATGTCAAATGAAATGTATTCTTTATATATTAGAAAATGCATTTCTGTGTACAGATATATATGCATTTATAGAAACCTATTAAGAAGTATGTAAATCAATGTGATAACTTGAATATTGTAAATCACATATATGTAAATCACAAATATGATAATTTTTACTGCAAATTAATCAAAATCAGAAGGCTTCTAATGGTAGAACCATGTTCTACAGACCTTATCTTCATTTTTTATTGTTGTTAATAAACATATATTTCATTGTTAAAATTATTTCAGTGACTTAATTCTCAGTTGTTAAAAAATGTACTGCATCATCTCTTTGTCACCATAACAGTACTTGAGCTTGTGTTCTCTGAACTAGATTCAAGTATGTGTTGAATATATTAAATGGGGATGTTTATTTAGTGTAAGGATATCCAGATGATTGATGATGATGGTTGGTTGATATATCCTGGAATGTCACTAAGATTATAATCTTTAATGCCTATGCACTACATTTTAGTTTAGTTTTAGAAATGAAGTTTATAGTTGGACAGTGCATTAATGGCATTAAGTGATCTGACCATTGATGATGATCAGCATGTTTTAATATCCCAGCATTATTATTTACATATTTGGAAATTTATGTATTTCCTATGAATAAGCACTTAAGTTGGTGGATCCAAGTTATGTTTAAGTAATTGCCTAAGCTGGCAATGGCTCAATAGTTAGGCTGGTCTGCAGAAGACTCATTTCCAATCCAGTCACCAAAATGACTGCTGATTTATTATATTTCGATTATGGATCATTCATGATAATGAATGATGATTATTTCTTTTGAGAAATTTTTATAATTACTTATACTTATTGATAATGCTGGTTGATGGTTAATTATACTTCTAGTTGTTCTAAGAAGTTAACTGATCTTTTCTGATCTAACTTCTGATCTCTCAGAGATCTCTTTCTATCTCTTGTTCTCTTGAGTATGTAAAATTGCTTATATATTATTTTGATGTTAAATATTACTTTAACATTTATTTAATAACATCATTAACTTAATAAATTTTAAATTAAATTGACTTGTGGTTGATGATGCTTTTCATCATCCCAGGTTTACTCCACTTATTACCCCCATCCTGTTACACTATTAAAACCTGCAAGAAAGATAGCTGGTAAAAGAAATCACCATTTACCAGTAAATGTTCTACTGAAACAATACAACATATAAAAAAGGAAAGAATATGAAAGTGTACAAAGGGAATAAATCAATCTCCTTCTGGCTATGAATTTAAAGCATCCTAAGTGTTGAAGAAAGTGTCAAAGAATAGAATGAATCCACATATTCTTTGGAGATCTAGTGTTTATAAGCATATCTTTGTTAACATTGTTGGTAATTCAGAATGAAATTAATTCAACAGCCAGATGATATATCAGAAGCAATTATATAAGGCTGAAGATAGAACTTCTTTTTTGACACTTTTAAACACATTAAATTTTACTTAATTATTACAATCAAGGTGTTAAAAGTAAGATTTTGTATCCAGCCTTATTTAATTGATTTTTAGTTTAATAATTCTTAAATGTCATATGCCATCTGGCTGATAAATTCATTTCATTCTGAATTACAAACAATGTTGATAAAAGGATGCTTACAACCATCAGAACTATAACAGTAAGTGGATTCACTCTATTCTTGATCAACATTTAAAGTGATTTTAATTCATAAGATATAAGAACATGATTTAAATCTTTGTTTATGTTTAATTTAAACTTTAAATATGAAACCTAAAATGACCCATTAAAAAGAATTGAATATCTAGATTGTTGCAAAATGATATGGTTATTAGTAATATAAGAAAATATAACTGTGAACTGATCAGAAAATGAACAAAGAGAATGAGAGTCTCACAGGTAAAAAATGATACCTGGACAATGGAAGGAAAGTTGTTTGAGGAATAAGAAAAGGATTGAAATATAAAAAGAATGACAATATTGCAAAATAAGTGGGATAAAGGATTATACAGTAACAATGAACAAGAAAACATTATTCTTTTAGAATTGCCAAATATTTTAAATAAGTGAGGGATGCAATTAAACCTATGAAAAAAGGGAAAAGTCTCCAGGAAATGAAATAAATATTGATATTTTTTTAAAAAAGCACATGAAGAAATAGAAAAATTATGAGATATACCAAAATCTAAATGATAAGGATAAACAATGATTGCAAAAATGCATAGTACTATAGAAATTTAAAACATGAAAAATATTAAAAATTACAGAACTATCAATCTATACAAAAAAATTTATTAAAGTAATTAAAAATTGTCTTCAGTGAACTTTGGATTCAAACTAATGAAAAGAACAAGCTAGACTTAGAATTAATTTTAGCACAATTGATACATCTAAATAGTGTGTGGATTCAAACTAACAAAAAGAAATGCTAGGCTTAGAATTACATCCAATTATGGAGTGAAGTTATAGAAAAAATCAATGAATATAAGTTACCATTATGCTTTGGATTTGGAGCTAATGAACAGATGTTTGATTCTATAAGCATTTCTTCAGTTATTAAGGCTTTAGACTATCAAGATACAGACTTAAGATATTGCCATATTCTGAAGAATATTTATCAAAATGCAACAAATTCATGGTGCTGCTAAGAAAATTAAAAGTTTGGAAAGATTACATATTGCCACAAATTGGTTAAAATGAAAAGCCGAGAAAGAAAAAGTAAGTAGACATTATTTAAGTCATCTAGATTTTGTGACTGAGGTGATTGCTTTTAAAAATAATACTTCAGAGCTTCAAGAAATGTTGCAATGGTTTTCAGGTGAAAGTAAGAAAGTAGGAGTAATGTTAAATGGATTTTTCAGAAAATGAAAATAGGACACTTGATAATCATGGATTAAAAGTTACCAACTTCAAACACTGGTTAGATTATTAATACAGATGGAAGCATGTTGAATGAAATTAATCATAGGATTAAATTTAAATAAAGTGCTTAGTAGAAATCAGTTTACATATATAAAAAATACACCTATGTTCTTAAAAAGAAAGGGTTTTAATATATGCATTGTGACATCTCTAGTCTGTGGTCTTCAGACAATCAACAAACTAAGAAAAGCTGTGTAACAAATACTAGAAGAGATCATAAATAAAATACATGAGCAAATAAACACACATGGATGAAAAAATGGTATTTGATATAAAGTGTTAAATTTGATCCCAAAAGATTCTAGAAGACCCTAACAAATACCACATTTGATTTTAATGAATGACATAAGGAAGTTTGGTGGGATGATGTGAAAGGTTGAGGCTATGTATGAAGCCAGCTAGATTCATCTTGGAGAGAGTTTCAGCCTGAAGTAGACTAGTAATGGTTGCAAATGGAGTAAAGCATCAGATATAAAATGAAGATCATGCTCTTAGAGCATGAGCAGTAGCACATTTCAGTTTCAGCTGCTGATTATGTTTAGTTACTGAGATTCTCATTTTTTTATTGTTCAACATCCTGTTTCATTAGATTAAGAAATAAAAACTATTAAAGGAGTATTCTCCTATATTTCTTGTTTTTAATGGTAGTTTTTTCTATTTCTATTGGAGAAAATGGCGGAAGTAAGATAGTGTCTAAAAATATTTTTAGAATAGGTGAATGTTGTGCATTGTGTTTATGGCAAATACTAAGACAGGTGTTATTTTAACATTTTTTGCTCATTATGTTTATTAATTACAATTTATGCATAGCATGATTTAGTGCAGATAGAGTGGTGGGGTTGGGAAACAACTGCCATTGTTACTGTGTGGGACCTTATTATTAACTTTGTGCAAAAAATGATTGGGTGCTGATTATTATTATTATTATTATTATTATTATTATTATTATTATTATTATTATTATTATTATTATTATTATTATTATTATTATTATTATTATTATCATCATCATCATCATTATTATTATTATTATTTAAATACAAGGGCTTTGAACATGCTATTACCAGATTTTCAATGATATAGATGCCTAAAGACTTGAAGAAGGTAGAGGATTGAAGCCTGTCCATTAAAGTTTATTGATTTGTTATCTTAATATAAACTCAGCACTGATTACATATGTGTGTGTGGAAGACGGTGATCTGTACCAACTGATGACTGCTGGTTCAGCACAAAATACATATACTGAAGATCATTTATTCTTTTCACATGTATGTGGTCATATATTTCAGTTGTATAAAATGGAGTGGATGTTTAAAAGAAGTTTGAAAGTCTGGGTTCAATTTCCCTCTCATTACATATTGATTTAAAGTATATATAGTATACTTTTTTTATATGTCAAAGTGTATTTAAATGAGTTTAAGTTTGTGCATATGAAGGGAAGAATGACTTAGCATCAATGTGGGTATGACAAAAAAATTGACAATAAGAGGTTTACAGTGAACCATGTTGGGGCTGAATTATGAGGAGATGGGAAACCACCATCATCCCCCAATAAACAAAATATAAAATAAAATATAAAAGAAATGAACATGAAGATCAGCACAGAACTAACTATAAGTTTACCAGCATAAAAACCAATAATCCACTTTCTGTATAATCACTTTTTTCATATTTATTCTTTCATAACTTCATTATATGTGCTCTTTCTATTTTCAAGCATTTACATTCAATTAGAAGATGCCTAATGTTTTCTATTCCTTTCTTACATAATTTACAGACTAAATCACCCATATTTTTCCACTTACATGTATATTCTCTTGTTGCTAAAGGTCTCGTTCGAGCCTTAAACAGTAAACTACTTTCCTTACTATTATCATATATTAACTCACACCTAATATTCTGTTTATTTCTATATATATTTATACTCTTTTTATTCTCCATACTAGTCCTCCATTTCTCTAACTCCCTATTCTTTATTAATAAATCTATTTTTTTTATCCCATTCCTTACCACTATAACACTCAGCAATGGATCAGTGGCTCTCCCTAGTGTCAAAAAATTTCCTTAACTATACTACTAAATCGATACCAATACATTGTACAGGCTTAAAACTGCATTTATATATGTAATATATGCGGGATTCGAACTCAGACTTTCACACGACCCACTACTCTCAGTGCCATCTCATATTGCTGACCCACCTGATCACACACATGTTGAAAAGATAAATAATCTCCAATATACGTATTTCATGCTACAACAGCAATCATCAGTTGGTCTAGATTACTATCCTCACACATATATACAATCAGTGCTCAGCTTTATATTAAGATAGCTAAGCTTCAAACTTTAATGGAGAGGCTTCAAACTATTCCAACTCACAACTCTTCTGTCTTCAATTTCATTGAAAATCTGATGATGGAACGTTCAAAGCCCTTGTTAGTGCCAAGGTTGTCATCCTACCCATGTTGACATATTAGTCATTCTGACCCCTCATGTAGAGGAGAATAATCCATTTACACATACATATGCGAGGGATGGGCAGACCTTTTACACCCTATTTATATAAATCAATACGTTATAGGCTTAAACCTGCATTTATATATGTAATATATGCGGGATCGAACTCAGTCTTTCACACGACCCACTACTCTCAGTGTCATCTCATATTGCTGATCCACCTGATCACACACCTGTTGATAAGATAAGTAATCACCAATATATACGTATTTCCTGATAAACCAGCAATCATACATTGGTGATTATTTATCTTATCAACATGTGTGTGATCAGGTGGGTCAGCAATATGAGATGACACTGAGAGTAGTGGGTCGTGTGAAAGTCCGAGTTCGAATCCCGCATAAATAGATACCAAGTACATTCAAAAGGAAGTTTACCAAAATCCATTATTTATTGCAACCATTTAATCACTAATCAAAACGTTTTGTGATAATAGGAACCTCCAAAATAGATCACCAATCTATTTCTTTATGCAATTTAATGTTGGCACACATGTTTCTCATAAGGCTCGTGCACAGCATCACAATTGCAATCAGCAATTAATATTTTAAAATGTAATTATTCCCTTTAACACATTACTATACATGCGTTTTATTATTTACAGATTAGACACATAGTTTATTATGTATATGGGTATGTGTTTATATTTTGCTTTTAAAAAAATGCAAATAACAATCCATATTTTTCATTTAAATATGCATATATATAAAGGAAACACAAATACATAGAAAAAAAAAATTTTTTTTTAAAATATACTTCAAATATTAATGAAAACTCTTTTAGAAATCCCAAAGGTTTTAAAATTGAATTTAAACAATTAAATTTATTCAAAACTTTATGTAGAAAAACTCAAATCATTATTTTAAAAAAAATAAAAAATGAAAAAAAAAATTTAAAAGAAATCAAATTAAACATTTTATTTTATTTTTATGACATTAAAATGAATGTTTATGTATCTGTAATTGCAAAACAATTAATAAACACTGTCTTCTGTAATTGCGGACAAACACAACCCATAAACTCACCAATTAAATATTCTCAAATATGTTGCCGCAATGAAAGAATTGAAGAACTAATTAAAGCGACCTATAAGTCTATTTTCTGGGTGGAATAATTACGGGTTCTTTTATGGCATTGTGTTAATAGTGTATGCATTAAAAAAATCCATATGACTAATAAATAAATAGCTAATAATATTACTTAACCATCTTGTTTCAAAGTTCTGTTTTTTTTTTTTTGCAATTTTATACTTCTACTTTAAGATTTAAAATACCAGGCACTCTTATATCTGGAGCCCAGTTGTAAATGTAGGGGATTTGAACACACACTTTCAAGCCACTTCAATCATCCACACTATCTCATACTATTGATACGCATGACCACACACATACAGAAAAGATAAATAATCACCGATATACCTATTTCGTGCTGAACAAGCTCTCATCAGTTGGTCCAGATTATCATCTCCAATATCAACTGATGAGTGCTGGTTCAGCACGAAATATGTTTATTGGTGATTATTTATCTTTTCTGCATGCATGTGGTCATGTGTATTAGTAGTATGAAATAGTGAGGATGGTTGATGTGGCTTGAAAGTCTGTGTTCAAATCCCCTATATTTATACTTTAATAAATACGCTTAAACATTTTTAGATTGTTTTCCATAGGAGGTTTTTTTAAGTTAAATTTTGGAAACTGGTTTTGATTATTAAAGACTATTTTTCACAGTGTCTTTGTCCTAGTCCAGGGGTTTGTAGACTACAGTTTGTGAGCCATGTGAGCTCTTTGATCATGCACATGTGAAATACAATTGAAAATAAAACTATCATAGTTTAATTTATAAAATTTTAAAACAGGGATTTTTTTAATTTTATATGTCTCATAAACCTTTGTTGCAGTAAGATAAATGTAAACCGAGGAGCCAAATTAGTTATACCAACTTGGAATCATGCCTTAAATTAAATATGACTAGTTACAAATCAGACTTACAGAAAGTTTCTAAGGAACCAATGAGAACGATTTATATATGAATTTTCTTTATTTAATAAAGATTTAACCAATACTGAAATGTGTGTTCGTGCGTTTTAGCACGTTTTATATATTTATAATTTTTTATAAAATTAGTTTAAATTTTCCTTATTTATAATATTAGTTTAAATTTTCCTTATTTATAAAAATATATTTATGATTCTCATATAATTTTTAAATTGTTGTGAGAGGCAGGAGTCATCTCAAAAGATTGTGCAACCCTGTCCTAATCTGAAACCACATTGCGTCTACTCATGATATTGGACAATGATTCTTTGGATCACTTATTTGTCTAATTCATTTTTAGCATTTGCAGCTGTGGTATCGAAGCCAAGTTTTAAAATATTGCAGATAGTAATGTGTGTGAAATCGTTTTGTTAATCACCCTTGACGTTAATATCCCAGTCTATTGAAAAAGCTAAAAAGAGATCCTTTACTGATATTTTCTGATTTAAACTTATTAATAGTCATTTCCTAGTTATTTATTAATTAAATTACAAAAAACATTATGAACTTAAAATTCATTAACCTTTGCTCTAAGGATGAACCTTTAGATTTTATCAATAATCTGCCTTTGGCAGGATGGTTCAGTTGGTTTGAGCGTTACCTTAAAATTCAATACTCAAGAATCTAAGGGTCCAGGTTCAAATCCCATACTAGTACTGTCACTGGTCAGGCCAGCAACACCTCAAGAAGAGGGGAAAATAATACCTCTCGAAATATTGTGCATATACTAACCTGTATGATGTGCTATTACTAACAGTTGAATGTATTTGGAATATTGAAATAAAAGTTTTTTTTTTTTCTAATGACATTCGATATTCATATTAGGTGATGGAATTGGTCCAATATAAAAATACAACTAGAAATTTTGTATGTTTGTTTGTGAGATTCTATCAATAATCGCTTAGCAATTGATTACATACAGTATATTCCAATAAAAATGTAACTTAGTAACCGTTTCTTTTTCCAAGCTGCCTGCTGTTTCAACATTGAATCATTTCCTGTATTATATACTATTTTAGTTATTTGTGACAAGTATTAACATGCTACCATCTCTGTATCAGAGTTAAGACTTTAAATACATTAGTGTGTTTTGTACCTCAACCATTAAAGGAGTAATATCCAAACCTTATTCTTTTTTTTTTTGGAGTAGTCAAAACTGCTACTATAACATTTAGAATGATAGCAGTGAAGCTGCAAGTTGTAAGAGTGTTGTCAAGTGATTTTCAATATTTCATAATGGTGGAAAGAACAGTGAAGATAATTTACTAAGGTATAAAATACACAATCATGTTTTATTATATAGATCTGCTAGAACTTTAAAATTTTTGTGGTGAATAGATAAACTACATCATAATATATACACATCGATTTATAGAAGGCACCAAAAGTGTCATGAAGAAAGGACTAATATTTTTTTCCATTGGTATTCTCATTGGATGTAGTAAAATTATTATTGGTGTCATCATACTCATGTGCATGGCCAGAAACTATACTTCTTATAATATAACCTTATAAACTTTTAATTTTCTGCTGCAATCATTAGTATTTTTTTATGAGATGATTTTTTTTTCCATCTGAAATAAATTGCTTTCCTTATTTCATATATACGCAAATTAAATATTAATTGTTACATTTTGATATACATGTGTCAAACTTTCTACACCCACAACTTTGACAAGATCTAGTCTAAATAAATGCAGCAATAGTTATGAATAATCATTTATTAGAGTAGGGATTATCTCTAGCCAGATATAAATTTTAAACCTCAGTTAAAAATTAACACGTTTTTTTTTTATTTTAACACACGCACACACAATCATAGATACTCCAACTTTATTTTTTTTCCATGTGTAGTATCCTTTATAAATATAATTAATAATATTCATCCCCATCACATATTATTGAAACACATCACTAAAGATATAGTAACAAATGACTCTCAGAGTGCATTTCATGCTGAACCAGTGCTTATCAGTGGACCTAGGTTACTATTTCACATATTTTTATCATACTTTCAGTATCTAGAATGGATCATGTCAAAGTTGTGATTGGAATAATTTTGACCTTTTAAAATCAAAATTTACTTTTGGTAAATACTGGACATGTGGTAAAGATAAATATGAGTGATGATGACCTGAACTAACTGATGAGTTCTGGATTTGCATGAATGTTTCTTGGAGAATGTCTTTTACAATACCTTTAACAATATCTTTATTCATGCATTTCAAAAACATGTGCTAGGTGTGTAAGTTATTAAGAACATCTATAAATAATAATTCCAAAAATTTTATTCTTAAATGACAAAAAAAAAAGTAAAATTATATCCCAATTATATGTGATGCAAATATCAGACATAAGTAAGTCAAAATATGCTTTGCTAAAAGAATTAAATGAGCATCAACTACTCTTATCACCATATAAAAAATTCTACATGTTAATCAGTCTGACACCACTTGACTTTTACTTAATTATGAAAAATCTGATAACTTTAAATTTAACTTCAATTCACCTCAACCAAGAATTTTGCGCAAAGACATTATTGAAAAAAAAAACATTAAAAAGACAATTCTTATAAATTAATTTCCAGATTCTATAATATATAGATACTTTGCTAATATGTACAGTTCTTAGAAAATCATGTGATATCTACTCTTCTGCATTTATTCAATTGATAATGATTATGATCCAATTAACTGAAAGTCCTTCTGTACTAGTAATATATTATTATGACTTAATTGTACCATTAATATAAGTTTAAAGAATTATATATATTAAATATTTCTACACATATTTATTATAATAAAGAGTAAAAATGAAATTATACCCATGTAAACAGGGATAATCTTTAACCTTTGCTGTTATTATTAATTTCTACTAATTGACAATCTTTGAAGTCAAACAAGTTTTCTCATTTACCCTTTAATAGAAAGAATAAAATGGGTCCAACTGTTATTAAGCTTTTTCCATTTAAGAGCTCAACCCTTCTAAAGTTAATGAAAATAGGGAGAGAATTTAATATATGAGCAAGATACAACCATAGTAGTAATTATTAAAACAAGGCCATTAAAAGTTACAGCAAAACTTTTCATGCTTGTATAATTGGCAATTAATTTTATAATTTTTAATGTGATATTTTTATCTGGATGATACATTGAATTCAGTAGATATACAATAACGGACAGTTATTTCCGTATAGCCCTGATAGGGAAGGGTGACTTTCTCTACTACTTACATATATAATGAGTTACCCTAATTTAATGTCACTATATAAGCAATGTATATTGCAATTGTAAATTAGCTGAAGCCTATTAAAAAGAGAAAAATGAATATTAGCCCAAAAGAGCTTTTTTGGGTATGATTATTATTCTATTTTATTGCTGTTATATAAGGATATTTTATGTGATATTATATCATTGATTTGTTTAAATATTTCTATATATTAAATATAATACATTTAATGGTTAATATAGAAGAAAATTAATTAGTAAGTGGAATAACCATTATATCATCATCATCATCATCAACCAATATCAATCCATTGCAGAATGAAGGTCTCTCTATGTTCAGTCCATTTTCTCCAATCTTTATCTTCTTTTCTCCACATCACCCCTGCACACTTTCTTATTTAATCCATCCATCTCACATGTGGTCTCTTTCTGGGTCTTTTACAATCTCTTGGAGTCCCATTTAAAATTTCAATTGTCCATATATTATCATCTTTTCTAGCAATATGTCCATCCCAACTCCACTTCAGTCTTTTATTTCTTTCAATGAGGTCAGTAACATCTGTTTGTTCTCTTATCCATATATTGTGTTTTTGATCTCTTCTTGTTACTCCCAACATGCATCTCTCCATACTTCTTTGAGTGGTCTGAAGTCTCTGTATTGCTCTTCTATTAAGTATCCAAGTTTCAGATCCATAAGTAAAAAAACCATTATATATACAAAAGTTAAATCCACAGCCAAAGTGTACTGATATGCAGCAACAAATCAGAATGGTTCCGAAAGCTGAATGAAAATTATAGCAAACCTGTCCAAGCTTTTTTTAATTAGTAGTAGTTTGGACAGGTTTGCTACTGTTTTCATTCAGCCTTCAGAATCACTCTGATTTGTTGCTGAAAATCAATACACCTTGGCTATGGATTTAACTTTATATATATATAATGGTTATCCCATTTACTAATTAATTTACATATATATATATAAATTGCTAACACTGAATGTTTCTTATATATATATATAAGTAAAAGGATTTGAACCTAAGGATTTGAACCTAGGATTTTTCAGTCTATATTCATCCTCCATCTTAAGAAACTGATATACATAACCACTTACATGGGGAAAATACATGATTCCCAAAATACATATTTCATGCAGAATTAGCACTCATCTGTTGGGACAGATTATAACCTCCTACTTATATAGGCAATCATTTTTTGGATTATATTAACATAGCAATTCCTCAAACTTTAATGGACAGGCTTCAATCTTCCCATCATTCCAATTATTCAACTGTCTATTTAATTAAAAAACTGGTGATAGAATGCTGAACTCCCTTATTGAATTTGATATTGTAGTCATACTCATGAGAACATTACATCATTCTAACCTTTCATATTATTGGACCATTGCATATATATATATATATTATAAGGACTTGGAATTTCATAAGTAGTTCAAACACCCAAAGAGACAGAGGGGGACAATGATCTACAGATTTCAGAATCTAATCTGCACCCAACCACCCAAGTTTATTTTGCATTATCTTGTTTCTATTAAAATCACTCCATCTAAGATTAACACTATGGCTAATTTTACTCATTGTGTTTTCACTTGCGTTAATAATCTGGCTAAGGTATTTATAATTGTTAACTTGCTTAACAATTAAAACTACTAATATTTATTGGCAAAAACTAATTGATTGGTCATTAACATGACAATAGAAAGTGTGAATTCAGCAAATAGTCTGTTGCATTTAAATGTGACTCTGATAAACACAGTTTTGTACAAACACAATTATATATTTCGTAAAATTTCTCCATATACAAATAATTTATAAACATAATTATAAAAACAAACGACTATGTTTTCTTTTTGCTTTTGAATGTACGAACTTTATTCATAATAACAATTAATATTTTGGTTAAACCCCAGTAGACATTCTTAGAAGTAAATACAAAAAATTCCAGAAAAAACTAGAAACGTTGAAAATAAAGATGATAAACAATAATTAAATAACATAAAAACTTACTTTTAAATTGATTGAGTAACTGATATATATAAATTATCAAAATATATAAATAGACAAATGTGTACAACTTAATGAAATTTTGTAAGTACTCTTTTAAACAAAGGTCAGTTTAGATATAAAAAGCAAACAACCAATCTAAAGCTTGTAGGAAAATTAGTCATATTTAATCAGTCCAGTACAAGTACTCTAACCAGTAACCAGATAAAATAATTTCAATTAATCTGTACAATGTTTTATTGTTTGTTTACTTTCTTATATAGTTTAACTGAACTCTAATTTAAAAAAGACAAAAACAATGTCATTATGTTTTTAATTTTTAATTCTGTAAAATCCATAAAAATGTTTTATTATATAATCATGTGTATAACTGAAACACAGGCTTATTATATACCTGTGTCTATATATATGTAATATGTAGGGTATATGAGCACAGACTTTCACCCGACCCACCACTCTCCACTCTATCTAATAACACTGATACACCTAAACACGTATATGTTGAAAAGATAAACAATCACCAATATACGTATTTCATGCTAAACTAGAAATCATCAGTTAGTCCAGATATTCATCTCCACACATATATACTATAAGTGCTCAGATATATATTAAGATAGACAATCCTCATTCTTAAATGGACAGGCTTCAATCTACATATATATAGACACAGGTATATAATAAGCCTGTGTTTCAGTTATTACATTGTAGAGATGTCTGCCCATCCTTGCATATGCATTAAATTGATTATGTCCTGTACATGTGGGGTTCAGATTGGTCTTAGGTCAACATGGATCTGACAAGAACCTCGGTCTCAGGGTGGCCTTTGAGCATTCCATCATCAGATTTTCAATTGGATGGACGGTTGAAGAGTTGGAGTGTGGAGTAGATTGAAGCCTGTCCATTTAAGTATGAGGATTGTCTATCTTAATATATATCTGAGCACTTATAGTATATATGTGTGGAGATGAATATCTGGACCAACTGATGATTACTGTTTTAGCATGAAATATGTATATTGGTGATTGTTTATCTTTTCAACATATATGTGTTTAGGTGTATCAGTGTTATTAGATAGAGTAGAGAGTGGTGGGTCATGTGAAAATCTGTGCTCATATAATCATGTGTATGTGTAAATGAATACAGGATAAATTTATTCTCTTTAAAAAAATCTCATTCCTAAATAACAACAATTTCAATATATAAAATAACCTAATATCATCAAAAATGGGAATTAATGAAATCCATTATGCTCTTCTCTCATAAATTATAATAAAAAATATATTACTAGAATTTACTTTTTTATTAGTCTGCATTCAGAACAAGTTATATTTACATGTTTAAAGATGTTAAAAGGTGGTTTGCTGGAGGGTTGCATTAGATCCTAAGATCTAGGTGCAGTGCTCTCAGATCTAAAGCTCCTCACTGATGAAGGCCATAAGCCAGAAACTAGTCTGGAGATATTGGATGAGTAGGCAATAGATGGGGATTTTATGCACAAGCCTTCTAGCATCCATTGATTACTCTAGTTTGCTGTGTGTGGCAATATATATAGTGAGTTTTTCCTGTTTTAACAACAGTTAAACACAAGCATAAGAGGTGGTAGTCATGTGATGTTTATTGGCTTAAAGAGGTTTATTTAAATTTCAATCTCTGTGGTCAAGTTGCAATATTTAGTTTCTATATAAATATATTGGACGATTAATAAATGTGGGATTCCTTCTTTATTATTAAAAGTTGGTTACCTTGACAACAGTTTAAAATTGTTGATTGTTATGTTGACTGGAATTAATGATTATAAACAATTATACATAAAAAGCCTTTTTCAGCACATGGTTTCATTTCTTTTCCAAATGCTAAACATCTATTTTAATATTAATGTGATGTGATGTGATATACTGTGGCTTCTCCTTAAATTGAGTCAGGAATCTCTCAGCAATTATACCCAGAGAAACCTGTTAGCCACTTTATTTTCCATTCCCCACTCTAAGTTTTCCCAAATTCTGCTCCATTCCATTTCCACAACAATCTTTGTCAACTCTATGGCCTTATATCTAAATCCCCCTTATCTTTTCCCAAACCCAGCATAAAAACCAATAATTCACTTTCTGTATAATCACTTTTTTCATATTTATTCTTGTGATGTGATGTTATGTACTGTGGCTTCTCCTTAAATGAAGACAAGAATATGTGAGCAATTATGTCCAGATAAACCTGTTAGGCACTTAATTCTACATTCCCCACTCTAAGTTTTTCCATATTCTACTCCATCCTATTTCCACAACATAATCTTTGTCAATTCTATAGCCTTAATGTCTAATTCCCCCTTATCTTTTCCCAAACCCAGCAAAAAAAAACCAATAATTCACTTTCTGTATAATCACTTTTTTCATATTTATTTTTCCGTAACTTCATTATATGTACCCTTTCTGTTTTCAAACATTTACATTCAATTAACAAATGCCTAATATTTTCTAATCCTTCCTTACATAATTTACAAAATAAATCACCCATATTTTTCCATTTACATGTATTTGTAGCAAAAGATCCTGTTCGAGCCTTAAACAATAAACTACTTTCCTTACTATTATCATATATTAACTTGCACCTAATATTCTGTTTATTTCTATATATATTTAAACTCTTTTTACTCTCCATACTATTTCTCCATCTCTCTAACTTCCTATTCTTTATTAATAAATCTATTCTTTTATCCCATTCCTTACTACTATAACACTCAACCAACCATCCTTTTAACACAATCATTCCATCTTTTGTCCAAATATACTGATATAAATTCTTTATCCAAATCTTTTGCATACTGCATTGCCTTTCTCACCCATCTTGTTATCTGCCCTTTACTCAAAATCCAATTAAATACTATTTTGGCTATTCTTTTATTATCCATAAACTGCAATCTACCAAACATTTTCATTTTACTTTTTGCATCTCTCATATGAAAACTTGACCATCCCATTTTTCCTTGAATTGCCTTCTTTGCTGTCCATACATCTGCATCCAATGCATGTCTTCCTACTTCCCTTTGGACTTTTTCTAAATAATCTAATACTCCTTTACTAACACATAATGCATCATTACCATATGTTAACCCTGCTATTGCAACTCCCTTCCATATAATTCTAGCTACATCATATTTATTATATGAAAACAGTGTTAATTTCTTTATCAATCCCTTTCTTTTCTTTGCTTCATTTATCAATTTTTTCTCCCATTTATCCAAATAATTTTTCTGATTACTTACAAAAAAACCCAAATAACTATATCTATTCATCACACTTAACTTAATATCTTCCAATAAAAATTTTACATCTTCTCTTTCTCCAGTATTAACCATCATTATATTTGATTTTTCTTCACTAAATTTAATCCCAATTTCTTTACCCACCCTTGCACATGTCATAAGCATAACTTCCATATCTTCTCTTCTTTCTGCACACAAAAAAATATCATCCACAAAAAAAAAAAGACCTGACAAAATATATACTCCCTTACCACCTATTAACGATATCTCTATCCCCCTTCCTAATTTTTCTATTGCTCTTTCCATTTCACTTAAATATAACACAAACAAAATAGGTGACATAAGGCATCCTTGCCTTAGTCCCATCCGATTTTTAACTTTAACTGATTCAATATTCCCTAATTGATATATATATATATATTAATTATTTTCATATAATTTCTTAATAATATCTATTAAAGCTTCATCCATTCCCAAATTTGCTAAACTTATCCATAATCTATTTCTATTTACTCTATCATATGCCTTCTCTATATCTATAAAACTCATATATAACTGTTTACCTGAATTTCTACTCATATCCATAAGTTGTGTAACTACAAATAAACTATCTCCTATATGCCTATCTAATCTAAAACCTCCTTGCATTTCTCCCACTACATTATTCCCTTCCATCCATTTTACAATTCCTCTAGCCACCATATATGAAAAAACTTTATATAAAACTGATGTTACTGCTATCAATCTATAATTATTTAACTTTCTATTATTGCAGATAGAGTGCCATCTAGTGTTCTATAATGAAAGTAAAATAACAATATTAGTAAAATAAAACATCAGTAAGAATAAAACCTTCATATAGAAATTCAATATAACTTAAGAGAATTGACTACATAACATAACAATATTCAGAATAAATAATATATGCATTATACTACTTTACACATATATTAATTTCCATTCATTTTTAATTGTTAATATATATATATATAAATTTATATAATGCATGTATTATTTATACTGTATATTGTTATGTTACAAAGTTATTTCTATGAAGTTATAGTGGAGCTCTCTATAAACGTTTTAATTTGGATCTCTATATAAAGATTTTAATCTATAATTACTGAGGAGTGCCAAAGCATGAAACCATGGTCACAGATTTGGGGAGGGGTTCCTGACAGAGATATTTTAAGTGCTGGCTGTGGCTAAGCTTGTAGAGGAATTGGCAATCCTCATTGTATATAATTACTGAGGTTTTATTTTATTATTTTTGTTATTTTATTTTTATTATGAAACACCAGATGGTTAAACATTAAAATAGATAAATGTTTAACATTTGAAATGGGCAAACAGGCTTTTATATATAATTATTTTTAATATATATATTGTATATGATTTTTTATTATAAAATAACTTTTACATACATTGAAATTAAAAAATAACAATAACAACAAACAACAACATTGCATATTACAGGCAAAAGTCACATATACTTGATGAATTTATGCAGCCATTTAAAATAAACCTTCTTTTTAGAAAAGTTCATACTTAAAACACATGAAAATTATGTCTACTTTAAATTAAATAATAATTTAAAGTAATATTCGCAAAGATAAATACACACCAAACAATAAATACATATCTTCTTTTCTTTCTTTCTAAATGAGCCCATTAATTTTATAGCAAAGTTATCTTTCACAACCTCAATTTCTTTATAAATTTTATTTTGAATATATATGTGTGTGTGTGCGTAAATTGAAAAACATTTACGTATTTAATAGTGGTAGGAATGTTTGCTTTAATGGAAAATGATGTTTAAGCACCAAAATGCTGTATTGAGCACAACAAACTATACAACTAACCATAAATACATTTTTTCTTTCTGTTTTTGTTTTTTTACTTTTTTCAATAAAAATAAATACAGAAAGAAACATCTCCTCCCTACCCACAAGCCACTTCCTGGTCTATAGCAGAGGTTTTGCCAATCTCAACCCACAGTGTCAACTTTGCTCAACAGCTGATGAAACCATTACCAATCTTCTACATGACTGCCCATTACTTAGCCCACTCAGAACTTTCATCTGCCAGAAAGTTTCAATAGATTATAGAAACATGCTTTCCATTCAAAACGCCATCAAGACAGCCATTTTTTCAACCATCAGAACATCCATTTTCCTCACTTTTGCAGTCTGGCTCACTAGGTGCAAGCACATCTTTGGACAGGCAAATAACAATGTCAGCAACACCTTCAAAAAACTATTAAGAAATACTCATGATAGAGATCAGCTTTTTGCACCAGACTGGCTGCACATTGAATCCAGGACTAGCATAGACCTAGTCTAGTAAGAATTTGCAACCCAAGATCTTCAGTTACCAGCATCAGGTTATCTTTCAGAAATCTAATTAGCAAAAAACTCAAGTCCAATGATTGATTTGTCATTGTATTCTTTTTGATTTAGTTAATAAAATTCTATTTTGAAAAATAAATAAATACAGAAAGCTTTTGCTGAAGGCAAAGTGAACTATTATATCTTGGCTAAGATGCATAAATTCAAAGAGATTCTGAAGCATAACATTAATCCTCATTGGTAAAATGTGATATATGATACTACTATCAATTGTCATATGTCTTAATTATATAGACTTTTTAAAAATTAAACTGATGTTCATCTCAGTACCTTTATAGGTGTACTGATATTTTGTAAAAATCAATTTAGTTTGGATTTAATTTGCATAGTATATGTACCACACCACATTTTGGAGTTCAGCAATATCTCATAATGACTATAGTTTAAATGTAAATATGTAAATGTGTTTATATTAACTTGCTCTGTCTCTGTTTCTGTCAGGATGTCCACATTTTAAAATTTTAATAATAAAAAAATATGTTTCTGTTAAAACTCAAAATCACATTTGCTTCCTAAGAAAAATCCTTAACACTTGAGCTAAAGTAAATATTGCATTAGTAGAGTAAAATTTTGTTAATATTGATTTAACTCATACTTAAGTAATTAAAAATAAATATTGCTTACTAAAATCTGAATTATTCTTCTGAAATAATTAATATTATAAATATTTAGTGAAAAACATAATATGTAAAAAAAGGCTAGATAATTATATGTTTTTATTTTCAAAATCAAAACAAAGATATAGAACTGTCAAAATCATTGAGGGGAGGAGCCATCTTGTGGAGAGAACTGGAAACATAATTAAAAAAAGCTGGTAAAGAAAATTGTTTTATCTAAATTGAAATTATATGTTTCATTTATAATTAAACAATATAAAAATAAAATAATATTTTTTTAAAAATAATGCTTTTATGTAAACAGCTGGTTAAAAATAGAAAATAAGGTAATCAAACTAATAAAGTAATCTGACAAAAAAAAGCACTTGTCAATTTATAAAAGCATTTGAGGCGTTTTTAATTTTTATGGCTCAAATACTTTCATGTAACAATGCAACATGTTTTAGACAGATTCTTTATTAGTCTAACTATCTTATTATTTTCTACTTTTTAATTGACTTTTTACATAAGAGTATTATTTATAAAAGATGTTTTTTTTTTAATATTATTTTTTTTTTACATATTCTACGAATCTATGATTATTATTTTTTACTTTTTTATACAAATATTATAATAATTATTGAAATAATGCTACAGTATTAAAAAGTAAATTTATTTCCTTATAATAACTGATTCTTAAAAAGCAACCAATTGATTAAAGTTAGAAGCTTTTCTAAAGAAAACTAATTTTATTATCCGATTTTTTATGATTTTACAATTACATTTTTCAATTTTTTTAAATGCAAATGTTAGACTACTTATTGCAAATAATCTTCACAATAAGAAAATCAAATTTAAAATAAAGAATTATATAAGCAAATATTTTTCTTAGGAGCAGTATTGGATCACATGATCATTGTTTCTTATGTTTACACAAGTTATACCAGTAATGAAACTCTCCATACAGTAGCACCAATCTGTGCAAGCCTTAATAATCAATGGAGGCAAGAGGGTTAATCCCTATCTAGTGTCTATTCATCCAATATTCCCAGAGCATATTCTAGCTTGTGGCTTTCATCAGTGAGGAGCCTTGGATGTGAGAGCACTGCATGTGGGTCTTAGAATCCAATGCAGCCATCCAGAAGCCACCTTACCTATTTAGTCAACTATAAAACTATAAGCACAAGCTAGAAAATAGTCTGGGAATATTGGATGATCAGGTACTAGATAAAGATTTATGAACCCATTGATTACCAAAGCTTGTACTGGTGGCTACTATATGAACAATTTTCTACTGCTTTAGCAATATGAGATAACAGAGAAATTTGAAGCCATTGGAGGTTAATAATATACAATCACAAGCAATCAATTTCAAGTAAAAAAAGGTGTAATAAATGTAACAGTATTTTTCATGAAGTTAATATAACATAAAAATACATATTATTTCCTGAAAAGTTTGGTGTGGGTCTCTGAAACTCAGAGTTCATGGATCATGTCAGGGCTATAACTTGTAATGCATGAACTTTATATGATTTTTTGAGCAATACCCAGTGATGATGATTGGTTTTCTCTTTATTCTGCCTGCAGTGCCATCTATAAATAAATGCATTGTGGCATGCTGACTTAGATTAGTTATTCACCACAAACAAAATCAAGGCTTTGAATGTTTGGATCATGGATTGATATGACATGTGACATCATGTTTTGTTATTTTTGCAGATAATCTCTAATGCCACTGCCACCAGATCTTACAAATCATTTAAAAGCATGTGTGTGTGTCTCATGCCATCACTGCTGTGGAAAGCTTGCATCATTTCTAATATATTAACAGCACTTCTGATCAATTTAAAAAAATAATGTTAGCAAACTTTTTCCATTGTGATTTAAGGCACATATTTCATTCCATAATTCATGATCCACACATGTCAGTCTTAAAACTTTCATGCAAATAGCAGGTCATATAACATGCATAAAAATCAAAGCATGACATTGAAGCACATTTTCATGCAAGAATTACGGACACAGGAATATATCTTCATAAATAAATATCAAAAATGTTAAAGATACTGAAGCAGCTCATGATAACCTTTCCCACTGCTTACATGAGCTGTTAAAACGATAGCAAAATTTGCATACAGTAGCGCCACTCAGTGCAGGCCTTAGTTATTAATGGATTCCAGAAGGATTGTGCATAAAATTCATATCTAGCACTACTCATGCAATATCCACAGACTAGTTTGTAGCTTGTAGCTTTCATTAGTGAGAAGCCTTAGATATGAGAGCACTGCACCTAGATCTTAGGATCTAAAGCAACTCTCCAGTGGCTCAGTGGCTGCCTTTTACCTATTTTTTTAACTATAAAGCTCTCACCTCATATTAAAAACACAATAATGATTTTAATCCATGCTTACTCATGTGTACAGTAATATAGATCTGAACCCAGTCCAGCATCTGTACATTTTGGTGTCTTTTGATCTTTAAATTAGTCACCACTAAAGCATCACATGATCATAATTTTCTATGATTTCCCAAGCTGTTCAAACAACACCCAATTTAAATCTTAGTAATTAATAGGCACAATAATGGATGCTGGAGGTTTGCATTAGAGCCTAAGATCTAAGTGCAGTATTCTCAGATCCAAGGCTTTTCATTGATAAAATCCACAAGCCTGAAACTAATCTGGGGATATATTCTGCCTCTACTGTTTACTAAGGCGTGCACTGATTGGTGCAATTGTATGGAGAGTTTGTTACTATATGGATGAGTTAGTTTGCAAGGTATCTAAGGAAGGCATAGAAAATATTAGGCATCTGTTCATTGATAGTAAATGCCTGCAAGCACAAATAAAGTTGTGGGAGAATAAATATAAAAAAGTGATTATGCAGAGAGTGGGTTCTTGGGTTTTGTGCTGGGTTTGAAAAAAAAATAAGGGAGATCTATACATAAAAGCCATAGAATGGACAAAGATAATCTTGTGGAAATGGGGTGGAGCAGGGTAGAGAACAATATGGGGAAAACTTAAGAGTGTGATGGAGCAGAGTAGAGACCAATATGGGAAAAACTTAAGTGTGGAATGGAAAGGGAAAGGGAAGGCAGCGAACAAGTTTTTCTGGGCATTGTGGCTGAAAGACTCATGACTTTAATAAAGGAGAAGCCACAGAATCATGTCGCATTACTGTTTTAAATATTAAGGTTGTGGTAAGTTTTTGTTATTACCTGAGTGTTAAAAGTTCAACACTGAAAAATAATTAAATAAAGTATGGTTGCTTTGAAATCTAGTATTGGGCATAACTTTTTTAAAGTTTTACGGACAGCAAATATCCAGAAATAAAAATAGGAACAAATTAGACCTGTGCATCCAACAAAGTGAAAGTTTATTATATTTTTTGTTACGACATACGATGATTGAATTTTTTAACAATCTCTCTAAAAATATATATAGAGAAGTTGGTGATGATAGAAGTTGTGGGACACAGCAATGAGATAGATAATGACATTTATTAAATGTGCCTTGGATCATCTTGAAAAAATATTTGGACAGAAGAAGCTCATTCATTCTACTGAAGAACCTATTCATATGTTCATGAGACGTTGATATCCTTATGGCGATATCTAAAAGTTTTTTAATACTAAATATAAGTACATTTTAATTGTAAGGTTGATATATGTTTGCAAACACACATACATATTTATAAACGAAACTACCTTAAGCAATTCAAGCTTATGTTATTATAATCAACTTCCAATGTTGATTATTTTTCAGCTACGAGCAAAAAAAAAAAAAACAATACAAAGAGCGGATCTTCATCTGTTGGAGTAGAATAAAGCAACGATCTATATTGCTCATCTCCGTGAAAAAATAAAAATCAGAACATCTTCCCCCTCCTACCAGAATATCTGTCTGTATATTAGCCTTAAGAACTCACACATTCAATATATAAGTGTGCATTTTATATTTCACGCAACAGTAATAACATTAAGTTTAATATTTATGTACATTAAGCATCCAAATATAATAGGATAGCTTGCTAAAACTCAAATATATTAATTATATTTATTATAGTTATTATAAAAAAATCAACAATAACAATTAATCAGCAGGGGAGAGATAATCAGTCGCAACCGAATCTAAAGTATTCTGACTTAAAGAGAAAAATAAAACATACAAAGGCAAAACAGTATTAATAATAACAGACTAAAGGTGAGTTTTGAGATGACTACAAAACAATCTTTGAATCGCAAATGTATCCACATACAGAACGTGCGGATCCATTAGTCTTTTCATTGGGCATTTAGTGATGTTACCTTTCAACTTCTTTTTGAAGCTAGAAATCTCGTGTTTTATATGCGGTCATACTAAACACTGACTCGCACAATACTGTTAAATGTTTTATTAAGAACGTATATACATAAACGTCTGATACACCATTCGCCTAATACCGTTGGCTAGGTATAACATCTAGTTACCGTGCAACTATTGAACCAAGAGGCTTGAGGTGCCGTTCTAGTAATGCTTAACACTCCCAGTTGTACCGTGGTAGCTTGCCTCATGTCAGGTTCAGGATTTAGCGGCTTCCACTTCAACCGCGAATATGCCTCACTACTTTTGCAATCAAATATTGAGGCAATCGATATAGTACTTGTTGTTTCTTTACTAAATCGGTAATTGTTTATCTACGACATTGCAGATGATGTTTATATCTATTTTTTTATATTTATAATAACCCATGTGTTTTTCGACACAGTGGTAATAACAGATCCAGAATCTGGTTCTATTGAAGTCAATGTACCACTGATAATAATTCAGCATTGGCAAATCTCTCGTATAGTAGCACCACTCAGTGCAAGCCAGTGTAATCAATGGATGCAAGAAGGTTTGTGCATAAAATCCTTATCTAGTGCCTACTCATCCAATATTCCCAGACTAGTTTTTAGCTTGTAGCTTTCATCAGTGAGGAGCCTTGGATCTGAAAGCATTGCACCCTGCTCTTAGCATCTAATGCAACCCTCCAGCTGCTACTGTTTACCTTATTGGCTAACTATAAAACTTTAGTCCAAAATGAAAAGCCAATAATGTTTTTAACAAAAGCTCATTAGCTTGTTTAGTCATATAGATCTGAACCCAGTTCAGCATCCATACTTTTTGGTGTCTTTGGTTCTTTAATAACTACAGACATCATAATCCTATTGGGCAGGATTGGTATTAAACCACTAAACATCACATGATCACCACCATAAAGTATGTTGGTCATGTGATGTTTAGTGGTTTAATAATAATTCAGGTTTAAAACTGAGTCCACCTTTAAATATAGTGATAATAACTCTGAACAATTTTATTCCTGCAAGCCCTATTTCTATAGTGTTATATTTGTCTTAAAGGCTGTAATGTTTAGAGATGTGGTGCAGTGCTTCTTGTGGAGCTAAATAACATGGCATTGCAGATGGCATTTCCATCTGCAATTCAATCTTAGAATCTTTGATTGCTTCTGACATTTCTCTCTTACATGCTAATGTTATTTTTTCATTTCTTTGTAAAAGCTTATCGAACATTTGGAAAAGTTTCCCAACTGCTCTTTACCTGAATTGTACACTTTGACAATGCCTTTCATCTGACTACTGCTCATCCCAACATCTCTTTTAGAAATATTTCAGCATCACTACTAATTACTAATCTCCATCTCATTCTAATGTTGCATTTCTTCAGAATGGCATTGAGAACAATTTTCATTATGTAATTGGTATATAACTCTTACCACAAAAATTTTACACTAGTTCACCATAAAGCATTGTTTTAAACAGTCTTGTATAGTTTATTCATCTTACATGCCCAATCCAATGAAGATATGATTCTGTGATAATAGATGCTATAATAATATAATAACTGGATATTATGATCTTGCCTTTGTGTTTTAAAAATTTTAGAGTACATCCTTAAAATGAAATTTTGTAATGCCTTTATTTTATAGTTGCATTATCGGAGTATCTAAGTCTCACTTTTGTATAATAAATCAGGTAAACTAATAACTCTGCATACTGCCATAATTCTTTAAAGCATCTAACATACATAGACAGAAACTACAGCTGAGTCTAATAAGAAAGACAAGCAAATAAAAGATCATCAACCTCCTCAAACAAGTTGTAGCCAAGTGCAATATTTTGTACTGATTTGAAATAGCTATAAGGCAATCTATTAAATTTCCTTTGTCTTAAGTATGGTTGCATCCATGTTTTTTCGAAGTGGTCTTACATCTAAACAAAATGCTTGTGGCAGTTAATACACATATTGGACTAAAATTCTATAATGGCAGACAAATGTGCTGCACTAATCCATTGTTTCCAATAACTTTTTAGCCACAATTTGTATCAACATGTGTATTAATATCTCCAAAAGGTAGAGTTTGATTATTTAATGGTATTGCTAGTATTCCTAATCAAAAAGAACTTGAATGTGTTCATAGAATATAATTATTAATAAACAGAGCACTGGGTCTATTGTGCAAACTAAGTTTGTAAACACCATTATATTTTCATTGATAAAGTGAGGAATTCCAAGACTAAAAAATAGCTGTACTGCAAATTGTATAGAATATATATTGTCCTTTTACTAAATTATCTGCCTTTCCAAAACTAGTAGTGGTGTATGTGCTATATTA
Organism: Epiperipatus broadwayi; assembly: GCA_028023455.1. Taxonomy (NCBI): domain Eukaryota; kingdom Metazoa; phylum Onychophora; class Udeonychophora; order Euonychophora; family Peripatidae; genus Epiperipatus; species Epiperipatus broadwayi. The sequence continues at coordinate 3,051,089 of JAQFVV010000081.1, read as the reverse complement.
AACCTCCTTCCTCAGAGAGTCAAGTTTCAACACTGATCTTAAATCGTGACAGCTCCTAAGTTAACAGTGCTGACCTCCATTCACATCATGGAAAAACTTAATGTTTTCAGATTCCATGTATTTATATTTAAAAGATTCATAGCACTTCCATTTAATACTACTACTCCCTCTGCTTTACTATTATTACTGATAATATTATTTCTATCAGTTTAATGAATAATCCATTTGGTATAAGAACCTAGCCAGACTGAGAAAGATTAGCAATTTTAGAACACATTTGTAATCCCTCCCATGTTTGTCACTACCAAATAGGCCTACCTAAATATGTAACCCTTACCTGGCTGAACTTATGCTTCAACTTTAATTTTAATATGACCTATTAATGTTTGTACTATCTCCAATACAGATCCCAAATAAGGACTACCAGTTCACTAAATTCTGTCCACACCATTTCTTGTTTATTTCTTGAGGGTTTAGACTTCAAAACATGTAAAAATAATTGTAATCAGAATTGCTAAATGATTATCAGATGAAAACATGATGGCTCAAACATGTAATCCCATGGTCACAAATTATACAGGGAAATAAGTAATAGCATGAAAGGTTAATGATAATTGGGCCCTACACTAACTAAAGTGATTAAAGATAATACTAATAACACTGAGACAGATAAGGCTATATGTATTGAAAAAAATTCTTAATGCTTGATGAACTGTATCCTATTCTACAAGGCAGCAGGGAGTACTCTTAGTCAGGCACTGTGTATTTGTTAATAGCAGTTGACCATTGTATCTGAATGTTATTGCATTATTAACTATATGGGTTGCTCAACATTAGTGAGAGCACAACGAAGGCAATTATAAATCATAATTAACAGCAAAATAACACATGCAGCAAATAGGAAAGCCTCTTCAACAATCTCTCTTAGATGAACAGTGAACAGAGAAGTATTCCATAGGCCTGCCAATTGCCAAGTGGTAAATATTTGGGCAATTATATATCTTTGTTTTTTTAGCTACATATATCTAAAAATTCCATTTATAGACTGGCATTGGATCGTTAGCTGGATTGGCACGTTAGTTACCCAAAATAAAATTATAAACATCTTCAAAGAAATCGTATTTGATATGATATGGAATATAGACTTTTGACACATCAGACAAATACATTACCTCTGACCATGCACTCTGTCTGTCAACAATTTTTTCTTTCCATTATTTTTTCTTTCTGATTTCTGGTATTCAATAATTAGTTTTATAATTATTGTCTAACATATATTTTCAGTGTATTTATATGAACCAAAACATTTTTTATCTGTTTTTTATTTCTACTGTTTTTTACTTTTATGTATTTAAAAGAGAAAATAAAAGAGAAAAGAATAATACCATAGGCAATATATGATATATGAATAAACAAGTTAATAATAATTATGGTAAAGCAAAATAAACATAAAATAAATGTATTAATCTGCTAAATCAGACTTTTTATCAAAGGATGATTGAGAGGGAATTAGCAAAATGTATTGGCATTCACATCTGTATGCAGAGATAATTAAACAGTGTGTTAATTTAATGAATTTTCATGTTTGTATGTGTAACAGCTGATGTTATGTGGTGCACTGTGACTTCTCCTTAAATGGAGTCAGGAATCTCTCAGCAGCTATTCCCAGAGAAACCTGTTAGCCACTTTACCTTCCCTTTCCATTCTCTACCCTAAGTTTTCCCATAATCTGCTCCATCCCATTTTCACAACTTAATCTTTGCTGTTAGTGCAAATCAATGAAGCTCCACTTATATTGTCAAATTAAATGACCAGTGTTTGCTGAGAAAAATATTATTGGCTCTAATGTTTATTGCATTAACAGAATTGATGATGTGCTAAGTTTCCTTAACTTTCTGTTTCCTGTGATTGCTTTCGAAGCAAATGACCTTAGTGGTGATAGTTTAAAAGAATGGCCTGTGATTTTTAGAATTTAGAAAAGAAAAATATTTCATACAATTTAATATTGCTAGATGGCCATGATGTAAATGTATTGAATCTCATGTAAAACTAAAATTTAAATTTTTCGCCAATTTTTGCTAAAAATGTTAGCTAACCCTAAAACACATGTATATATTGACATTGGAAACATTTTTCAGTGCATTTATGTGAACAAAAGCACTTTTCTACCTGTTTTTCATTTTCTATTTTTTTACTTTTCTGTATTTCTAGAATATAGAAAAGACTATTTTTAACTTGATTATTTTTAAAAATTGAAACTATCTCTGTGACATTGTTATCATTTGATGAAAGTTGTTCAAACTTTTGGGATTCATTTAATAAAGGTAGATCTTTGTTATCAAACATGTTTTCAATTGAGGAAGAGAGAGAAAAAGTTAGCGATAACAATGCTGAAGTTATAACAATGCTTTTAAGAAATTCAAAGAATAAAAAAAGTTCTGTTTTTAATAAATCATTAAATGAAAATGTTGCTAAAATGAATAAATTTATTTCTAAGAAAGATACTTTTTTATTACAAAATAAATCCAATGATTTTGTGCAAAATGATAACATTATGGAAGGAGAAGATTTCCCACAACTTGATAAAAATAATATTACAAATGCTAAAAATGATTCATTTGTTTATAACAAATGTAATACTATTAAATCTAGTTTTAATTTTGATATATCCAATAAGAAATCAGGTAATGAGATAAATCATTCACTGCTTCAATCACCTTCAGTTATAAGCAACTCTGCAAAAGAATCATATGCTAATATACTCTTAAATCCATGTAATACATCAGGAATTAATCATGATAACAATTCTTTATCTAATAATGATATATTCAATATTTGTGATGAAGATACATCTCCCTCATTGCAAAATATTCTTAATAATGATTCAGCCTCGGTGGATAACTTAGACCAAGATGAAATCAATAGTATTATTTCTCAGTTTAATGAATCTATCCCTGATCAGCTTCTAAGATCTTTCATCAACTACACTAATGAAAAATCAATTGTTCTGGCAGTTACAAACAGAAACAAAGATCTTTTTAGATTTCCTGTTGATCATTTTTGCCAAGAAATTACTGAAAAAAAATTATGGTCTCATATTTATCAATTGCTAAATCACCCAAATAATAGGTATCTTATAATTCAATGTCATAATATTCTACAGAAAAGCATTTTACTAAATTCTCTTAAAATCATTAACAACAAAATAGTGGTTAATGTAAACATGAACAGGCCAGTAATCTTATCAGGCCATATAAGAAACTGTTATTTGAATTTCGGGCAACATGATCTCCAAAAATTATTAAAACCTTATGGTTTAATTTCAGAGTTCAAATATATATTGGAAAAAAGGGCAAATACTGAAGTCATTACAAACTCTGCTCTATTTAAATTATCACTGATTAAAGGTGTGTCTCCTACTTCAATTCCTACAATTCATTGTGCAGAGTCAGCTCCTCTTATAATTTCATTTCGGGGTATTCCCCCACAGTGTTTCCTATGCCGTCTAAGAACACATCTCATAAAAGACTGCCCTGCTAGAATTTGCATTAAATGCAAGGGAAGAAACAGAAAATTTCATAACTGTGATAGGTCTTCAAATCAAAATATACTTGCTACATTACAATCACCTTCAGAATTATTCATACAGCCTCAAGCTCATGAAGTTCTGATGCCTATATTTCCTGTAAAGAACCATATTGTAGAAGAACAAAGTCATGAAGTTCTGATGCCTGTACTTCCTGTAAAGAACCATATTGTAGAAGAACAAGCTGACATGCAAGTGATTATAGATAACAAGTCACACTTAATGGACTCTGATTCGGATGGAATTATGACAACAAATTATTCTTATACTCGTCAAAAATCCAAAAGAAAGGCAGGAGGAGGTAATAGGAATTTTATTGAAAAATCACATTCAATGACTTCTGAGGATTTGTCAGACTCAAATAAAAGTTCTTCTGGAAATGAATTGTGCAAAACAAATGTCAAGAGCAAAAAACTTAAAGCTGACAATCTGAAATTTTCATTAATTAAATCTCAGATGTCTGACATCACTTCTAAAGGGAATTCAAACATGGACAAGATTTCTACAAAAAAAGTAACTCCTCAAAAACTTATGGATATTGAACATAATATTAATATTACAGATAACCTTGATAAAAAAACATGATAAGATTGAAGAATCGTCACTCATACTCTAAATGGTTTTTTTTTAATATACACAATATCTAGACTCAAGCTAATTCTTTAAATTTTTTTTTTTATATATATTGAATGAAATTAAAAATATCTGGCTTAAATGTCCGTGGGCTTAACTCTGATAAAAGAGTTGATGCTCTTGCTCTCTGGACAAAGAAGTTTTTGCCTCATTTAGTTTGTTTGGGAGAGACAAAATTACATATTAATTCAAATCAAAAGATAATTGACAAATTGCACAGATTAGGCTACTTTCATTATTCTACATCTAATAGCCCATCAGCTGGGGTTGCTCTTCTTATTCCTTTCCAATCTCTGATACAAAATTTCAGAATTAGCTTTTTAGACTCTAATTTAATCTTTATAACCATTTGTATAAACTCTTTCAAATTCAATGTAGTTTTTCTCTACTTAAACAAAGATATTGGGCTCATTCATAATCAAATACATCTCATTAATTTAGGACTTATCTCAAATCCTTTTCCTACAATTCTTCTTGGAGACTTCAACTCTACTTATGACTGTTTCAATTCAAAATTTTTACACCTTCTAAATTCTCATTTCATGTGTGCACAGGGTTTTTTCCCACATGATGCATGTTCATTTTATACAAAGAAATTTTCTTCTCTTATAGACCTATTATATTACTCTCCGGAACTGCACTTCTTCATCAATCCATCTTTACAACCATTACCTTTCTCTGATCATCATGCTATTATGCTTGATCTGACATTAGACTTACCCAATCAAACCTATGTACACCTTAAATCTACAATAAGAATTTTGCTAAAATCTGCTACACCAGAGGCAATTATCTCTGAAGCTTATATTTTTTTCAAGAAAATAGACATCCTAGCTCTTCCACCAGCTGAATCTTGGTTTGCTTTTATAAATATTCTTAGTTCTTTAATTTCTCATTACAGCAGAAAGAATAAAGGACCGATTGGGTTACTTAAGAAAGCAGATAGCTTAATTACAACATTGAAAGATATACCTCCAACACCAGCATCTGTACAGGTTATTATTGACCTGAAGCAACAATATGTAGAGACACACAAAATCCTAATAGACTATCTGGCTACTAAAAAGGCAAGGCTTTACCTCTCTAAACCTCATAACTTCTCAAGGGGATATATAAGGTGGGCTTTGGGTTTTCAAAGTAAGTCTAAAATTCCATCAGCAATCACAGTGAATAATATAATTTTCTCGGGTAATAGCATGATTTTACAAATTTTAAATCATTATAAATGCAAGCTAGTAGATGTTTCACAGAATTTGGTGCCTGATACATCTATATATTCTTGTGAGACAATTCATGGTATTAGTAATGATGATATTAGAGCTAAACTCTCATCCATGCCTGATAGAATACACCCTGGAATACATGGAATACCAAAATTCATGTTCAAACATCTTGAAGCCTTCACAGTACCAATAGTGAGTAGAATGGTTGATCTACTTGCCTCAGGTCCCCTTACTATTGATCAACTCTATCCCATTGCAATGGTCCCATTTCTTAAGAGTGCTATTATCCCATCGCCTCTGGAGAACCTTAGACCAATCTCGATGACTCCATTGATTATTAAACTGATTGAAGCAATTATCAAAGATAAAATTCAAAATCTCATTCTGCCTTTTATCTCTAGTTTTCAATTTGCAAAGAAAGGTAGTTCCACAGCTGAGGCACTCTGCCTATTCAGGTTAATTACGGATTATACAAGAAAAAATAAAAAGTCAAAGCCAATAGTTGTCCAACTTGATATTTCAGCTGCTTTTGACTCAGTCAGAATTCCTCAACTAATACATCTTCTAAGTGGTCTGAACATTCCCACAGGTATAATGAACATCATTACTAACCTTCTATTAAACAGACATATTGCAATTTCATTAAATGAAAAAATTTCAAACTCATTCACACCTACCAAGTCGATTCCACAGGGTTCTCCTCTTAGTCCCTTACTCTTCATTCTATATATAAATCCATTCCTTAAATCTTTAGAGATGAATCTTCCTGGATTGTACATTCCTGGTATCAATAAATCCATTCAGCACATATCCTACATGGATGATGTGGCAGTGTTCTTACCCTCTAGAAAATTCATACCGAAACAAATTCAAATTATGGATAATTTCACCATAAAGTCAGGTCTTGCGTTTAACCTTAGAAAATCTGCTGTATGGAGATTTTCATCTGGAAAATCCATTCCATCCTTTTTCACAGCTATGCCACAAAAATTTTTGGGTTTACCAATGAGTCTCTCTCATGCAGCAATGAGGAAATTAATACAAGACACTATCATGAATTCTGCAAGAAAAATAATTGATTCACTTTCAAAAGTTTATACATCATTATTTGCAAAAACAGCCCTACTCAACATGTTACTGTTCCCCAGAATTGCTTACTACATGCCGTTCATTAAATTTTCATCAAAATTTATCCAGAATATAAACTCTCTTTGCTCTAGATTAATGTGGAAGGGTAAAACTGTTGCTATTAGCTTAAGAAGAGTGCAGAGACCAACAAGACTTAATGGCTTGTCACTGCATTCACTTCATGTTCTTTATCTACAGAAATCAAATAACCTCATTACAAGACTTAATGGAATTTTTCCTGATGACTCACCTTTTCTATCTATTCATCCTACAGATACTCCACCTCCAATTAATGATGGTTGGCTGACACAAGTCTTAATTGACATTTCAAAAATTCTCACACCTTTAACTCAATTAAAACCAATGAAACTTCGTTATTGGGATGCCTATCTTCTTTTTTTTTCAACAATTATCCCAGATCATAGCATTCTCACCTGTACAAACTTTGCCATTATAAAGAAATATAAAAGATGTAATCTAAAGCCAAAATATTTGGACTTTCTTCTAAAGATAAATCTCAATGCTCTTCCAACAAGCCACTTTCTTGTGATGTATAGAGGTTTTTCATCTTTGGACCCTGTTTGCTCACTGTGCCATAGGGAGGATGATACCATATTTCACATTTTCAACAATTGTTCCTCTCTTCAGGGCTGTAGAATATTGATTAATAAAATTTATACACCAAAACATCCAATTATCAACACACTCATAAAAGGTTTTGCTTATGGGGATTTTGCAATTATAAGAAGTGCAACTTTCATCACTTTCTGTCTATGGTTTGTCAGATGCTTCATAATCTTCAAGTCTGTTATACCTGATCCAACATTAATTTTTTTACAAAAATTAAAAGATATCAAAGAAAGAGATTTGAAGTTAGCTCCTCACCTAATAGCAAATTCCACATGGAATCTTATTAATATTGCACATTAAGTAATTTAATGGTTTATAAATGTATTGCCAAATTTAATGTTATTTTATAATTTTTTCTTTACTGTAAACATAGTTAAATAAACCTGTTTTTGAAACTAGAATATAGAAAAGACAAATATTTCATGCAATTTAATCCTGGTAGGTGGAAGCACTGTAAATGTACTGAATCTCATATTACAAAAAATTTAAATTATTCATCATTTTTTTTTTGCTAAAAGTGTGTTTGCAAACTCTCTTCCTATATATATATATATTATTGGGAATACATGTACACGCATAATTTCAACTAAATCAGAAAATGGCGAGTGAAAATTGAGTTGCAAGATGTTATCTAGGAAACAGAATAAGCTAATAAAAGCATATTAGAAAGAAAGTGACTATGTGCTGGAATTATTCTGCTGTCAATGAAGCAAATGAAGTCATATTTCTTTGCTCTCTATCTTGATTTTTAAAAATAACTTTTATGGTCTCTATTAACCTTTGAATGTGTTTTCATCTTAAATTGTTAATAAACTCATTCCCATGATTGCAATACAAAGTGAATTTGATTTCTTCTTCTCCTAGAATCCCCTCTCTTTATCAAATCAAGGTGAAACTATTACTTTGTTGCTATCATTTTTCAACATATTTTAGTGATTTCTACTTCTTCATTCCTCATTTGCACTCTTCTGCTTCAATATCCAATATATATTCTAGAAATGATCAATCCCTATTTTAGCTTAGTTCCCATTTACATACTGCCACCCATTACAAATTGTATTTCTTTTTCTCTGAACATATAGTGGTTATGATTATATTTTCAAGTTTTTCATTTAAATGAGTGCACATATGGCAACCAAAAGCTAACATCCTCTGTCATTTAGCATGTTTTTCACAAACAACCATCATCCATCAGGTCATCTAGAAGAACAAACATTTGAATTTTCACTTGCTTGATGACACCTCAATACTCCTCCATTATATTAATTTTTATGTACATATGATTCATCTTTTTCACTTTGTCATTAATTACATGGCCTACAATTTCCATCACCTCACTTACCCATCCAAAAATTATGTTCTTTCTTTGAACAAAATATTAGTTCTTCATCCACTGTTATCCTAATATGTTTCAACTACATAATGTTTTTCTTCCCTTTTACTACTGCCATACCACCTACAGTAAGCATTAGCTATTGATAGATGACATATGATAATGCTTAATAAATCTCTATCCTATGATATCCTATCCAATATCCAATGTCTGGTATCATGCTTAAAGCTTTTGTCCATAAGGTCTGAAGTTTTTGGACTTAACATACCTATTTTCATGCAGCCACCTTTTATCGGCTCTCATTCACTATCAAACTATTTCTCAAATTGAAAAACATATAAATGTTTTCAATCTAAACCAACTTGCTTGTATAGCTATATAGATCTTATTCCAGGCAAAACTCATTATACATATTGCCACACACAGTAAGCTAAAGTGATCAATGGATGCCAGAAAGCTTGTACATAAAATCCCCATCTAGTGCCTACTTATCCAATATCCCCAGACTAATTTTTGGCTTGTGGCCTTCATCAGTGAGGAGCCTTGGATCTGAGAGCGCTGCACTTAGACATTAGAATATTATGCAACTCTCTGGCAACCACCTTTTTATCTCCATTTAACTACAAAACTATGAGTCTTAAACTGAAAACACCTTAATGTTTTCAATCCAAGCCCATTAGCTTATATAGTCATATGGGTCTGAACCCAGTTCAGTACCCATACATTTTGGTGCCTTTGGTTCTTTAATAACCATAGCCACCACTATCCTATTAGGTAAGATTGGTTTTAAGCCAATAAACATCACATGACCACCATCCCTTATGCTTGTGTATAACTGTTGTTAAAACAGGCAAAAGTCACTATACATATTGCCACACACAGCAAGCTAGAGTAATCAATGGATGCCAAGGCTCCTCACTGACGAAGACCACAAGGCAGAAAGTAGACTGGGGATATTGGATGAGTAGGCACTAGATGGGGATTTTATGCACAAGCTTTCTGGCATCCATTGATTATTCTACTTTGCTGTGTGTGGCAATACATATGGTGAGTTTTGCCTGTTTTAACAACAGTTATACACAAGCATAAGAAGTGGTGGTCATGTGATGTTATCTTAATCCAGTCCAGTTTCTGTGTATTGTGGTGTCCTTAGTTTTTTAATAATAACAGACATGTCTATCCTATGGCTAGGTTTTTGTATAAATCAATAAACTGTCACATGGCCTCTCACATGACTTCAGCTTAAATATTGCTATTTAAGAAGCATACTTTTTTACTTTCTCTATGCAACTTACTGTAACCTTTACTAAGTGATGGTAGATGCCAAATGGTAGTGCTTGACAAATCCATATCCTGTGTTGTCCTATTGAAATTCCCTAGACTAGTTTTATGCTTATGGCTTTATCAGTGAGATCTGGACTTTTATGATGTAATGCACCTTTCTTCTAGTGGCTATCATTTACAGCTCTCTTTCAATGTTAAGCTATTAGTCCACATCAAAGAAACATAAATATATTCAATATAAGGCAACGTGCATGTATATTAGATATGACCATACAGCCAAGTCGAATTAGATCGAAAACATTTGTTTCCTCAATTTGGACTGATGGGTTCATTGTGAAACAGAATTGTGTATTTTGTGCTGTAGGAGAAGATGCATTAAATCCAGCTGTTCAAAGATCCAAAGTTCACCACTGCTGAAATCCATAAACTATCAACAAGTCTGGGAATATTTTATACAACTGGATAAGAAATTAATAAGCCCACCATCTGGAATCTATTATTTACTAAATCTTACAATAAGTGGTATAGATGTAATGAAAGGAAAAAGTACATTGCTAAAACAGCATTGAGTAACTGGAATTAGGTGACAGAGTTACAATACTTTGGATGCAGTTTGAAATTTATAATCACAGTTTGTAATGTTATAATTGACTATTTATTAGCTTGCATTCAGAACAGTTTTTATTTACCTGTTTAAAGGGGCTTATTTAAACTTCTTTGTATCAATAATTTCAATCTCTGTGATCAAGTTGCAATCTTTAAGTCTATCTCAGTATATTAGACCATTAATAAGGGTGGGATTCCACCTCTATTGTTAAAAAGATGTTGCCTTGACAACAGTTGGAAATTGTTGATTGTTATTGATGTTGGGATTGCCTAAGTGTTGATTGGTTTTTAATGATTATTAGTGACTTTGTACTATCATAGTCATTTTTTTCTTTTCTTTATTGACACCTTGCCTTTAACTTACTTTTCAAATTTTGTAAATATCCACCTCCAACCCTACCTTCTTCTCCATTTTTTTCTTTTCATCTCGTTTTCGAAATATATAACCATTTAATTCATCATGCCATTGCTTGCATCTTAAGTTACGCATTAATAAAAAAATAATAAAAATCCTATCTTCATTCATAAGTATTAATCTACCAAAAAATTTAAACCCGATTTTTATATATCATATATTCCCTGTCACCTAATTGTTATGAGAAAAATTATATATATATCTTTTTAATTACGTATTAACATCATTAGTTTCTTTTCTTATTTTTTAAAATTTAATTATAATTCTTATCAGCTCGCGCATACTTGCACATATTTATTTATAAATGTATGTGCGTGTGTGTTTGCTTATAAATTGTTGAATAATTATACTTTTAAGAAATTTAAATACTTAAGTAAAAAATAAAACATTAATCGCGCAAATAACATTTTTTTTTAAAACCAATATCAATTTCTGAATAACAAATTTAACTTCTTCTATTCGGTACTAGATGTCAGGAGTATTTTCACATTTTGAATCACATCACAGTGTAAAGTGGTATGATTGACTTAGGAGAATTGTTAAGTGCTACAGTAGCAAAGAATGGAAGAGAAGAATAGATGCATTAATAAAAAATAAGGTGATGGAGAGGAGAACTAGTATGAAGAGTAAAAAGAGTTTAAATATATGTAAGTAAACAGAATATTGGGTGTGAATCAATTTACGATAATAACAAAGAAAGTAGTTTACTGAAGTATTTAAGGCTGCAATATACACATAAACGAAGGAGTGTGGGTGATTTAGTCTGCAAGTTATGTAGAGAAGGTATGAAAAATATTGGTAATCTGCTAATTAAATGTAAGTACATACAAAGAGAACGGGTACAAATAATGAAACTGTGGTAGAATAAATATAAAGTAAGTGATTATACAGAAAGTAAGTTCTTGATCTTTGGGTTTGAAAAAAGATGACGGATCTAGGTATAAAGGCCATGGAGTGGACAAAGATGATGTTGGGGTAATGGAATAGAGCAGGATACATAGGAATATGGGAAAAACAGAGTGGGGAATGGAAAGAGAAAGTAAGATGTCTAACAGGTTTTTCTGGGCCTATTAGCTAAGAGATTCCTGACTTTGATAAAGGAGTAAGAATGTCATATCACATCATATTTCAATCTTTATTTTGCTCAAGTTAATATTTTTAGATTTTTGAAATATTGACACAAAAATGTATACAAATTGCAAATAAATGTAAAGATGTAATAACAATAGAACCTTCTCTTATTTTTTATTGTATGATCTATTTAAACTTTTGTTATTATTATTTTAATATAAATGTATTTACTTGCTTATTAATAGCATCAAATACGCGCGCGCGCGCACACACACACAAATTCTATAATTTCCCACGGATACAAATAAACAGCGGCAATCAAATAACTTGTTTAAATTGTTTCTATTATAGTAAACTTTGTTTTGTAACTGGAAATTGACATAATTTATATGTTATCCTGTTTATATATGATCTAACTATATTTTAATTCAGACGTAATTCTGTTCAAGAAGCTAGGCTCTAGAGATATAACTCATTATAAAATGAACACACACGCAAAAAGAAAATAAGAATATCATATAAAGTATGCCAAAATAAAATTATTTATATCCCACCGTTAAAATACAGATATAATCATGAATGAAATGAACCATACAGAAAGTTTTAACGTACTACCATTTCCCCAACTGGTTTAATTGTTTTCCTGAAAGTTTGTGATGATAGTGTTCTAGTTGTATTTTTATATTGGACTATTTCCATCATCTAATATGTGCATTAAATATCTTTAGAAAAATGTAACTTTATTTAATTTTTTCTAAAGACATTCAATACACATATTAGATGCTGGAAATAGTCCAATATAAAAATACAACTGGTTTAATTTTCATTCAAAAAAATTTTTGTGTCACATTGGATTCTGTATAATTCTTTTTTTGTTATTGTTGTTATTTTTTTTTAGCAAATATCTTTATATAATATAGCATATTATATACATCATCATCATCGTCAACCATTATCAATCCACTGCAGGATGGTCTCTCCAAGTTCAATCCATCTTCTTCGATGTTTAGCTTTCTTTCTCCACATCACCCCTGCACACTTTTTAATTTCATCCATCCATCTCACAAGTGGTCTCTTTCTGGGTCTTTTACAATCTTTTGGAATCCAGTTTAAGATTTCAACTGTTCATTTATTATCATCTCGTCTAGCAATATGTCCAGCCCAATTCAGTCATTTAGTTTTTCAGTGAGATCAGTAACACCTGTTTGTTCTCTTACCCATAAACTGCATTTTCTATCTCTTCTTGTTACTCCCAACATGCATCTCTCCTTCGAGTGGTCTAAAATCTCTGTATTGCTCTTCTATTAAGTGTCCAAGTCTCATATCCATAAGTAAGAACTGGTAAAACACATTTATTAAAAACCTTCCTTTTCAAGCACACAGACATATTTCCTTTTAGTATCAAGTTATTTCAACCAAAAGCATTCCAGCCAAGTTTAATTCTACGATTAATTTCATCCATTATGTTTCCATCTGTATTAATAATCTGACCAAGGTATTTGTAACTGTTAACTTCTTCTAATTCATCATAATCAATCTTTATTTTCATATTTTGAGCAAACCGATTAAACATTACTTTAGTCTTTTTAACATTTATCTTTAGTCCTACTTTCCTACTTTCATCTGCTAACTCCTGCAACATTTCCTGCAGCTCTAAAGCATTATTTGCAAAAACAACAACATCATCTGCAAAATCTAAATGACTTATATAATCTCCATTTACTTTCATTCCTTTAGCTTCCCATTTTAATCCACCAAATACTTCTTGCAGCACTGCTGTAAAAAGTTTTGGAGATATGAATCACTCTGTCTTACATCCTTCTCAATGTTGACTTTCCCAGTATCATTATGTAATCTATTGTTGCTGTTGTATTTTTATAGATATTCTTTAACATATGACAATATCCTGGATGTTTACAAAATCAAATGCCTTTTTATAGATATTCTTTATCCTGGATGTTTACAAAATCAAATGCCTTTTCATAATCTGCAATTCCAAACCATAATGGCAACTCATATTCATTTGCCCTTTCTATAACTTCTCTCAATACCTGGATATGATCTATTGTACTAAAACCACTTTTAAATCCAGCTTGTTCTCTTGGTTGGGGAAATCCAATGTTCTCTGAAGATGAGTTGTAATTATCTTGGTAAAAATTTTGTATAAAACTGATAAAAGGCTGATAGGTCTGTAATTTCTAATATCTTCTTTATCACCTTTTTAAAATATTAATACTAATACTGCATTCTTCCAATCATCCAGTACATCTTTATCATTTAGACATTTGGTATAAAACTTTTCTAAAAAAAATTCTATTTCTTCACCTGCTTCTTTTAATATATCAATTATAATTCCATCATTACCCGGATCCTTTTCTTTCTTCATACATTTAATTGCATGTCTCACTTTTTCATTTAAAATTCTGAGCAATTTGGAAGATGTAATAGATATAGTAGGTATTAGTTCTTTATTACTTATAATTCTTGATAAAAGTTTTCTACACATTTCATAATGTCATCTTTCTTTTTAGTAATAATGCCATCTTTTTTTCTTATTGCAGATATAAATTTCCTACCAATATCATTTTCATCTCTTTTCTGCACCATTTTACAAAATTCGAAATATTCAATCCTTTTTAATGCATCATTTTTGGTTATCTTTATATTCCTTCTTTTCTTCATAAATTTTCTAGTCTCAGTAGAAATTTTATTAGTCAATTGCTGCTTTTTTTCTACCAGGTATCTTTGTTGCAGTTTTTAATACTAATACTTGAAACCGATTTGTAAGTTCTAATTTAAATTTATTAAAATGTTTTTGAAGATTAGGATTATCAACTGTAAATATTGTTTTTCTTAATAATTTTTTTTCTCTATTTTTACATATACACATATCTTACATCTTACCAATTGATGATCGCTTCCTGTGTTAAATTTATTAAGAACATTACAATCTTGAAATATGTATTTTCTGTTAGTCCAAATATAATCCAATTCTGCTGTACCTTCATTTGGATGCTTCCATGTCCATTTCCTTTTAACATTTTTCTCAAAAAAAGAATTCATAATATAAAGTTTTTTTTTTCTGCAAAATCCACAAGTCTATATCCTCTCTCATTTCTATTACCATAACCAAAATTACCTACAGCACTTTCATCTTTTATTTCTTTACCAATTCTAGCATTAAAGTCTCCCATAACGATTTTAAAATGTTGTTTACTCTGATCAAAAGCCTTTTGTACATCCATATAAAAATCTTTTACTACTTCATCACTATGAGAACTTGTTGGGGCATAAAACTGAATTATCTGCATTTGGTATCTGCTATTAAGTTGTATAACTAATCTTGCCACTCTGTCCGATACACCATCAATCTCTACAATGTTGTTCTTCCACTTTTTATTTATAATGAATTCTACTCCACTTGTATTTCCAATATTTGTGCCTTTATAATAGAGTACATGTTCACTTTTTAAATCAATTGTCTCTTCACCTTTTCTTCTAACTTCACATAGTCCAATAATGACCCATTTAATATAAGACAGTTCTTCTTCTAATTCTTGCAATCTTCCTTCACTTGAAAGTGATCTGCATTTTAAGTTTCTGGGGTGTAAGTACCTAAATAAAAAATCATCATCAAATGGCAGCCTGGGTCTGCAATCAGGGGATTCTTAGCATCCTCTGCCTTCAGCCACCAACTACTTCCTTGGTTGGTGACTTTGCAGCCTCCTGAGAATAAGGGCCATGATTTATTTTTGTCTGGCATAGTTGTATATATATTGGAAAAATATTTCATTTACACAAACCTTCATTCTGCCTTATCAGGCAACTGAGAAGAAAGACCATGGTGTTTCTTGATCTTAAACTCAGAGGTAAAAAGGAATAAACTCACCACACTGGCTTATGCGTGTTGGTGAGCAGCCCATTCATGTTCGTATACTATGTGAATAATCACATAGTAATAACAGCTGCAATGTCAAGAATATATGGAGTGGACCTTAGGAATTTGACCTGCTCAGTTCCTTTAAGGCTTCCAAAAGGAATCAAAGAGTCTCCTTTCAGTTAATAACAAACTCCTTTCTGCAGTCATTATATACATACAATGTGTTATATAATGTGTTTGAATTAAAAGTAGTTTATTAATTTTTTTGTTGGCTTTGGCTATTAATATATGGTGAAACTGAACTGAGTTCAGGCCCATATAGCTATCATGTTTGTAAGGCTGGATTTGAAAGCATTTATGTGTCTGAAAAGTTCAGGTTTTCAAATTGATAGTAATGTATTAAATAAGTGCTGATGTTTAAGTTGGAATTTTAGATCTAGTGTCTGAAATTCTAAGTACTCACTGAAGTAAGCCATAAGCTCAAAACCAATTGGTCTGGGGATGAGGCTTTTCTGAGATTTTGATTTTTTTTCTCTTTCAGCACTTATAATTAAAGCTTGTTTGGAGTTAGTGGTAAACTCCATCTAGTGAGTAGTTATGTATTATTACTTATAGTTGGTATTTTTTAAAAAAGTTTCAATAATGTTTGAATTTCTCTAAAAACATTTAATAATTAAAAGTAGATGATGGAATAGTTCAATATATAACTACAAATATTTATAGAGTATCAATGCATACACAATATTTTGTATTTCATTAACTATTTTAAAATTTGTTTGTATTGCACATATATAAGGAGATGGAAATATTTAATGTCTGAAGTTATCCATTTATAATCACTTAATTAGAAAGCACTTTACTAGAACAGTAAGTAGCTAATGAAAGCCAATTGCCCCAGAACAAGACTTAAAGTAAAAACTTTCAGACTGATTGCATTCAAAGGAGGATATCAGTCTGACAATTTTACTTTAACTATTGGCCTGGGGCAGTTGGTTTGCATATTCCTATCTAAACATTTATGAAAAATATTGTATTACAGTATATGTAAGTAAAATATATACACATTAATGTTGGTATAGGATGAATGTGTTTTAAGTATTGATTAAAGTATAGTATCCTATTTTTGACATTATTCTTATTTTTGGAAATCAATTGGGGGAAGGGATTGGGATCAAAGGCCATTTCTCTATTGTTACCATTATATGTGATAACAGGAATAGGATTATATGTTAAATGATAATTTACAACTGTTATTTCATTAATCATCCACTATAATTTTTTTAAGTTTCCTAATTCTCCTCCATTCTATATCAAACCATTAATGTAAGTTGATGACTTCTTTTGAAATCACTTTTGATCAACAAATAGAAAGTGAAATATTAATAATTTGTTGTAGCAGATAAGTGGCAGATAGACAGTGGCCCAACAGTGCCTCTTCTAGTGTTTAAACTTTTATGAATCATGTATCATTAGTGGAGTGGTATTGAGGCAGACTTTGAAGTTCAAACTCTTTGTTGTAGCAGATAAGTGGCAGATAGACCATAGCCCAACAGTGCCTCTTCTAGTGCTTAAATTTTATGAACCATGTGTCATTCAGTGGAGTGGTATTGGGGCAGACTTGGAAGTTCAAACTCTGTGAATTGGGACCCAGCCATGTCCTGAGCAATAAATCATTTAATTATTTTGCCTACATTCATATTATATTAAAAAAGTAAAATTTTCATCCTCAGAATTTCCACACTATTAGATTCAGTTAGTACATGGATGGGTTCCTATTTGGGAATCCTGTGGGCTATAAGGGCATCTGTTTTGCACTGCATAATTTAGTGTGGAAATAAAGTATTGGATTCGAGTCTTTAAGGTCTGGAAATCTTGATTCCAGCCCTATCACTTTATACAAATTCAAAAGTAACAAACAATTCAATTATCTCTGGGTGGTCTAATGGACTGGTAGAGTTGCAAATTCTGACCAGTGCTCAAACTTTTCTAATGAATTTCAGGGTAACACACCATTATATTACTTATTTGATGTTTGTTTTTACCAATCTCCATTTTTAATACAAGATATATAGTTTCTGCTACATTTTCGTATTTTCAACCCAATTCCATGCCTCAACAATGATCCTCTTCTCTTTTGTTTAAAAAATATCTTCTTTAATATTATTTCCAAAATACACCTCTAAAACTCCAATATCAACAATAGCCTTTTAATTTCAAAAATCACACATTCCGCAGTTATATTTATCTTTTCTCAGTACACATATCCACCACCCTTTCATTCTTTACATATTTGTCGGACGTTTACATCACCTAGCGGTATTTCTAGAAACTAAATCTTCACACATTTCTCCACACTTTTTTCATATTAAAATCAATATAAAATTTGTAAGAATTTCAATAAAAAGAGTGAAATTTGAATTATATTGTTAAAGGCAATTGCAAATTAATTACAAATCAGGGTTGTTGGATTTTTTGGAAGGATAGGAGATGCTAAATTCTGTTTTCACTCTAAAGGATCATTTTACAATACACATTTTTAATAAATCATTATGAATCGAGATAAATTGTCATCGATAGCTATCTTAATTAGGATAAACATTTTAATAATATTTATTTCGCTATACAACCAGAAAGTAATTTCATATTGCCTCACATTTAAATTTACGAGTGGATGCGCGCATGGTAATATTGAAGAAAAAAATTTTTTTCTTAATAAAATATAGCTCTTTCTTCAATCAATTTTTCCCTACTATATGTGTAAATGTCATTAAAAATAAAATAGCAGAAAGAATGATCTTAATTCGTTAGTTAAGCATCAATATTCAATAAGTACAGTTTTCCACAAAGTAATAGATATCAGACAAAATAGGTAAATGCTAGTCTATTTATATTAGGCATGGCAAACCAGGTGCACTTTTTTCCCCCATATCCAAACAAAATGTCACACTTAATTTTCAAAAATTGATATTTTATAGAATAAAACAAAAAGCATAAACATTAATCTTAAAATTATTTTTTTAATTTGCCGAAATAAAGATCTACACTCTTTCATTACCTGTCTCATACCTATCTCTATCAGTCAATCAATTTACTCATCAGTTTATCTGCAAAGCTATTTATCTATCTGCGTATGTGTCTATATCCCCTAACTATCTATTTATATACTCATCCATCAATCTGTCCATCCATTTATCTGTCTATTCATCAGTCAATTCATCTGTTCATCTGCCTATCCATCCATCCATTTATCTATTCTATCTATTTATTTAACTAATCATCTTATTATCTATCTATTTTCTTATATGGCAGTTTATTTAACTATCTATTTGACATTCTCTTTCGCTGTGTCTCTCTATTAACTCATTCATCCATCTGTCTCTCCCCAACAGTCCATTTAATTATCTATCTATTCAATCACCACTATATCTATCTATTTATGTACTATCTATCTACCTATGTTTCTATATATTTTCTGTGTATGTATGTCTTTATTTATCCACCCAATTATTTATTTATCTAATTATTTATTACCCATCTACTCACTATTTACTTACACACATGTCTATCCATCTACCTCACCACCTATTTATCTGTATATCTATGTGTTTATACTATTTTCTATTCATTTATCCATCAAGCTATCCATTTATCTATCTACCTAGTCATCAATCCATTTATCCGTCCATCAATATATGTATCTGTCTATTTATCCACCAATTCCTATTCACTTATCTCTATATAATTCTGCCTATCTATCTTATCTATCTGTTTGTTTGTCTGGCTCTGTACATACCATCTATCTGTCTGACTATATATTTATACACTTAACTATTCATCAATCTAATTATCTCATTATTTATCTCTTTGTCTACTATATTGATGCATGTCTATTTTTCTTAATGCTTATCAATTCATTTATTTATCCCTTTACTTAATTAATTTTTACTCCATTTCAATAATTAGGAACAGATTGGAAGCTTTTGAGATGTGATCCTGGAGAAGAATGGAAAAAGTCAGTCAGATAAATAAAATGGCAACTGAAGAAACTTTGAAAAGAGGAAATGAAAAAAAGAAGATTGATTGAGGAAATTGGAGATATGAAAAAAACTGAGTTGGACTTATAATTAAGAAGAAAAAATAGTTTAATAAAAGATGTTTTGGAGGATTGACCATTTCTGGATGATATAGAAAATAGAAAGAGATACATGAAATTGAAAAAAAAAACGAAGAGAATATAATGGATACATGAATGGATTTGTTATGTGATTGCTCTCTGACCTTGTCCATATGATAGAATACTATTTATGATGGTACATATTGTTTGTCTAATCCATATCTTGAAAACTTTGTTTATCCACATTGTTTTAATATCAAGTATTTAAAACTTTTAAGGTCTGTCTATATAAAATTCATATTTTTAAAAAAATATATCTTTTTATTATATGTGTGGTATATGTGTAAAATATTAACAGACTTGAAGATGATTCAGAACTGATTGAAATCAATAAGAAGTTAACTAAGACTCTAATAACTAAGGCAAGATCATATCTGAAAATAAAAATATATGAAAATTTAAACAAATGTTCCATTAAGAACAATTGAATTTAAGAAAATATAAATGTGAATAGACAAAAAAAATCTATAGAAGGCAATAACAGTCACAAACGGATGAATGATATTGGATGGAAAGTTATTTCAGTAATACAGAAAAATGTAGATCTATTACCAATAGCAACAGCATGCAAATAAAGTACTACTGCTTAAACATGTGACATGAAGAATTATAATCATATCACAGATTATTCACATTTTAAATACATCATTCAGAACTGTCAAAATAAGAGTCATAGATCACATGACCCTATCTCTTAAGCTTGTAAGTTATAAACAATGAGGATTGCCAATTCCTCTACAAGCTTTGTGATAAATGCTTAGCCAGAGCCAGGACTTAAAATATCTCTGTCAGGAACCTCTCCCCAAACCCTTGATCATGGTTTCATGCTTTGGCACTCCTCAGAGAGAACCTACCCTGACATCTCTCTCAGGAGTGCCAAAGCACGAAACCATGGTCAGGGGTTTCAGGAGGGATTCCTGACAGAGATATTTTAAGTGTTGGCTCTGGCAAAGAATTTATCACAAAGCTGGTAGAAGAATTGGCAATCCTCATTGTTTATCATTCAGAACTATTTTACAGTCAAACTTGCAAATAAGATGGAATTGATAAATGAAAAGTAAATAGCATTTTCAGGTTTATTTAAAAATGACTAGTTATGATTCCGCCTGAAAAATAGTTCTTGTAACGTACTTAGAATCAGGATGTTCTGTTATTTGAATATAGATCTAATACAACCCAAAAAAAATGGTATTATGAAGTATTCAGAGAAATAATATAAAGAATCATATAGTAATATTAAATCATCTATGGTCTTTATTACCATTTACAATGTGTTTTTACAACCCACTATGACAGTTTCGGTTGCCCTAGCAATCTTCTTCAGAACTTCTAATCATATTTCCAAATCTTAACTTTATTGTGGGTTGTAAAAAAGCACTGTAAACAGTAATACAGAAAAACAGGCAAAACTCTCCATACAGTAGTGCCACTCAGTTTTAATAACAGTTATGAGCAAGCATAAGAAATGGTGATCATGTGATGTTTACTGGTTTTATCAGTAATAAAGAACATAGATGATTTAATATTATATGGATTTGGCAATGCAATAAGAAAGATAAGGATCATATAGTAATAAAAAATAAGATAGCAAAGTATATCCTAGAATTACTATATCTTCTGAATGATCAAGTATTGAAGTGAAGAGATGAAATACTAGTTAAGTTTATGAAAAGAGAAAAAGTTCCAGGAAATGATGTTATTATTTTTAAAAAAGCTATGAAAAAAAGACTATTGTCAAAGCTATCAATCAAATGTAATGATAAAAATATACTAGATGTTTAGAACAATATAGTTGTAATATTCACATTTAATTCTCTCAATGTCAATCCGATCTCCAAATTTTTGAATACTCTTGTGATAAAACTTTTTATAAGATGCCATGTTTTATATTTTTGGAAAATTGATTTAAAATTATGAAAATAAGTATCTAACTGACAGACTTACGGTAATAAAGGAAACATCATTATAGGTGTCATGATATGTATTCAAAAAAGTTAAAAAAAAACAACAAAATATTAGATATTTTAATTTTATATTATTAAAAATGATATATTTAGAATTAGTTATCATCAAAGAAACAAAGAAAAATTCTAAAAGCTAATAAGTTATTATTTTTTATTAAAATATTTCACTTAAAAAGATTTTACAAAAAAATATTTTCTTTTTAATCCTTTAATGGCATTTCTCTGGAAATTTCCAGTTTTTGCAATGTATGTCATATACCTTTTAAGAGCTGCCTTTTTTATAAATAAAATGTTTTCACAGACAACCCCCCTAGTGATGTAGTTTTTGATTTAATAATAAGTCTTTTGCAAAAATATTGTGCCATAGTCAGTAACAATTACTGAAAAATCACTTTTTGTGTGGAATTTAGCCACAGGGGAAATGAATTTAAAGCATCATCCAATCACAAATTACCATCTCCTTCATAACTTTGTCAGAACATTTGAACGTGTTGTCACTCACAGACAAAAGTCCATAACAGTTCGTATACTGCTGACACATCTTGAAATTTTTAAAAAATTATTATATTAAAAATGGAAGTTTCTTAGAAAGAATCACTGCAGCCTATCACACATCATAATTTAACATATACAATGCTTTGAAACAACAAAGAAAAGTAGTAATCACAGCACCATCACATGGTCTAAAATGTCAAACACGATGGTGTTATCACAGCTTACTTTTGTATAATAGGTGATAAAAAGATATTAGAAATTATAAAGCTATTAATCTTCTATTAGTTTAATACAAAATCTTTAACAAGATAATAACAGCTCTTCTATAACAAACTTTGATACCCAAACAATCAAAAGAATGCTGGAATTAAAGTGGTTTAACATAGTAGATCATACCCAAGAATTAAGAGAGTTATACCTAAAGTCTAATAAATATGAGTTGCATATGCCTTGGATTTGTAGATTATAAAAATGCATTTGATAACTGTAAGCATTTCCATGGTAACCAAAGCTTTGGATTATCAAGTTATAGACCTAGAATATTGTCATATTCTGGAAAATATTCATCATAATACAACAACAGTCATTAGATTTTATGATGATATTAAAAAGAAAATCAAATAATCAAGAAGAGTTTTGTTAGGATGATTCCATATCATCAAAATATTTTACAGCAGTTTTATAAAAATATTGTAATAAAATATGTCAGTGCATATTCCTAGCTGAAAATTCAAATGCAAAAATATTCAAATCAACCTCCCAAATGTTATGTTTTTCAGCAGTGCCATCTGTGAAGGAATATAAAGTCTGAATTTCATATTGCTGACTCAAAAGGATATTATCTTCAATCATATATGGCAATGATGTTGTACATTGAAATACAGACCTATTCAAATAAAGAATGTGAAATTAAATTAGCAATGATATTATATTGCACGTAAACATGCATGTTTAACTTACATATTCAAAGAAAGACTATAACATGTCATTTTAAATTTTCCTATCTTCCAACGTCTCCCAACATAAATATGTAAGAAAGTATTCAAGTGCATATTACTAGCTGAAAATTCAAATACAACAATGTTCCAATCACCCTCCTAAACATTATGCTTTTTCAGTGCAGTGCCCTCTGTGAATAAATATATTGTCTTAACTTCAAATATCACATGCTGGAATGAAGTTATATATTAAAATCCAGACTTTTTCAAACAAAGAATGTGAAATTAAATTAGCAACAATATTAAATTGCAAGTAAACATACATGTTTAACTATATATAGAGCTCACTACATAAGCTCTTAACAAGTTTTGAGAATATCCCCAATCCCAGACCAGTTTCTGCGACCAGCATCATCAGTGAGGGATTTAGGATATTCAAGCATTAGATTAAAAATACCAGGACAAGCCCAGCACTTTATATCTAATGTATAACTATTAAGTATAAAATCTGAAATTTTCAGACATCGATATATCTTCCAATCCAGCTATCCAACTTAAATAGCAATATAGGACTGAACTAAATTCAGATACACCATATATAAGCAATATTAATATATGTTGAATCTGAACTTAGTTCAGCCTTATATGGCTATTTAATTTAGATAGATGGATTGGAAGACATATGGATGTCTGAAAATTTCAGATTTTCTATTTAATAGTTATACATTAGATAAAGTGCTGGGCTCGATCTAGTATTTTTAATATGATGCTTGAATATTCTAGCAACTCACTGATGATATCAGTAGCAGAAACCGGTCTGGTTGAGGATATTTTCAAAGCTTGTGAAGAGCTTATTTTGCGAGCTCTATATATAATATTTGTAAATACAAGCTAATTAAATTAGGTCATGTTTCAGCTGACTTGATTTTTTGGTAATGTTTAACTATAATAAAAGTAGAAATATAGATAAATGTTAAAGAGGCTAAAGTAATGTTCAAGAGGGAAAATGTTACTATTAATAAAGTTAATCAGAAAATTCAACTTTGAAGGAATGTTTTTTTTAAAAAAGGTTTTTAAATAAGTATTTATCAGTTTTTACTTGTCCGATACAAGACTTGGACATTTCATGGAAAATTGATATAGAAATTTCAGACCATTCAATGAAGCATAAAGGAATGTGTATTATGAGGAACAAGAGGTGATCCAAAATTAAGTATATGGGTGAACAAAAAAACAAGGATCATTGCTATCTTGGACAGAAATTAAGGGGCTGAAATGAAACCGACATGGGCATATTGCTAAAAGAGGTGATAATAAATTGGCAATTGGAGTTTTAAATTGAATTTCAAGAGACTGTAGAAGAGGAGTGGCCAAACGTGTAGGTGTTGGGGGCTACTTTTTTTGTGAAAGTGTATCTGAGGATGACTACATTTTTTTCAGGGCTTCAGACTGGAAACCAGAAAAAAAAACCATTTGTTCCAGAATGGAAAGAATAATGATTCAAAGTCTGTTTTTTTTTAGAATGTACTTAGAAATTGGTGTTTTTTATAAGGGCTTTTTAGGTACTCACAAATATTGGTGACATTTTTAGAAGATACTTATGAACTGATGGTTTTTTTTCTATATGATACAAACTGTGAAAGACATTTTATTATGACTACTATTCCCCTAGTATTACAATTTGTCCATGTCACTTTATAGAACATTTATTAAATTACAATTATTAAATTATCTGTAAATAATTATTTTCTAGAGCTGGTCCTGAATTTTAAAAAAAAAAATTCAAGAAAACTGTTTTAGAATTGTATTAAAATAAATTAGATGCAAATTTTACAAAAAAAAATTACAAAGTAAAAATAATAATAATAATTTTTTATTTTGACATTCCATAGCTTCGCAAGTTTGTCAAAATTTGTCTCGTATGAACTTAAACTAATTCTTAAACACAATTCCAAATGTAGAACCGATAATTGTGATCTACATTTAGTTTTTATTGCATTCATGCAGGTAAATTCTGATTCAGACAAAAATGTTGAACTAAAAAATGCATTGAAATATGCTGAAACTCTCAAAATATTTGTATATTTATCCCTGCTTATTAATGTCCGCTCTCATTTGAAGCCATTAATTTTAAATGTATATTACATTTAATACTTACTATTTCTTCTTCGAGGCCGCTGAATTTGTATGTGCAAATTCATTTAATTTCATAGTGATATCTTTGACATTGATGCTAATGTTAAATGGATAAGACAAAAAACTAGTGATATGTTTAAGTTTGTCACATTCCATGAATCTTCCCTTCAAATTCCTTTACAAGGAATATTATATTTTTAACATATTTGTTGTAGATTAGATTCTATCTTTAGACTCGTCAACCATATTTTTGAAATGTTTTAATTCATGATGCTTTAGTTGTATTTCAATCATACTTATTTTTCCTTGAATGACTTCAAAGTGCTTATTATAACTATTCTTGTTTTATCTTTTCCTTGTAGTTCTATATTTAAGTTATTTAGTTTTTCTGTAGTATCACAGAAAAAGTAAGGTCAAGACACTATTCTTTGTCATTCAGTTGTATATGTGAATCACCTTTAGTTTCCAAAAATGATATTTGTGGTTAGACATTCTCTGAATCTGATTAAAAATTTTGCTCGACTTACGTCAGTATGTAATAATTCACTATGTTCATTCTCATATTCCTTTAGCAAATCCCAGAATTGATGATGTAACAAGTCTTTTGATCTTATTTTATTAACAATTTTGAAGGCAACACTCATAACATGATTAAATTTCAATATTTTTTAACACAAGGTATGCTGATGCATAGTACAATGATAATCCATAAAACTAGGTATATCATTATCATTTTTACACAGAGTAATAAAATTTTACTGCCGATCATTGTCGTAGTTCCATTGGTAGTTATTGATACTAATTTGTGAATTGAAAAATTCATTTGTACAATGTAATTCTTGAAATCATAGATATCTTGAACTCTTGTCTTTCTTTGAATTGAAATTGTTAATAATTCTTCTGTGGCTGATATATCATCTTAAACCATCTGAATAAAAATACACAATTATACAGTACCTGTATAATCAGTAGATTCATCAAACTGTAGTGATAAAAAGTTACAATTGTTAATGCTTTTATGTAAAAATCTCTTCCAAGATTTTGACTAGTTTCTTCTGTCCTATGCTTGATTGTGTTTCATGATAATGACGTTTTGTTGATAAAAGTCATTATTCAGATTTATTCTTAAAATTTTCAAATAATACTTCACCAGCTTTGATGAAGTTTTCTTTCCATATTTGTCCATCTAAAAAGGGCTTATTGTGTTTAAGTACAGTTTCGGCAACTTTGAATGATGTCATCACAGCAATTTTTGAGCTTGTATTGTACTTGATAAAAAATATTTGTTGTGTACTGAGTTGTGTCTTTAGCTATTGCACTTTAACATTTCTTAATACAGTACCTCATGGATAATCTCTTCATAATTTTTATGAACAATGTGAAAATTTCTTTCAACATTGGCTTTCTTTGGTAAAGCAACACGTGCACTGCAAATAATACATACACATTTGTTTTTCATCATAATAAAAAAATAATCTTCCCAATTTTTATGATAGTGATAAGTTTTTATTTTTTTCTCACTTGTACTTGGTTTATTCACTGTAATCCTGTGTGTATTCACTTGCTAACAAATAACAAAAAAATAATACAAGTCTAAAGAAAATTAATATAGGCAAAACTCTCTCCTTATAGTAGTGCCACTCTAAGCAAGACAGAGTAATCAATGGATGCCAGAGGGCTGAGATTGAAAATATCTGTGTTTTCAATTTTATTCTCATAGTTTTGTAGTTATGTAGAGATAAAAGCTGGCTGCTGGAGGGTTGCATTAGATCCTAAGATCTAGGTGCAGTGTTCTCAGATCCAAGGCTCCTCACTGACAAAGGCCATAAGCCAGAAACTAGTTTGGAAATATTGGATGAGTAGGCACTAGATAGGGATTTTATGCACAAGCCTTCTGGCATCTATTGATTACTCTGTCTTGCTTAGAGTGGCACTACTGTATGGAGAGAGTTTTGCCAATTTAACAACAGTTATGAGCAAGCATGGAAGATAGTGATCATGTGATGTTTTAAGGTCTAAAGAAAATTATCACTAGTAAAGATGAAAAAAAATATTTACTAACTTTTAGACACATAAAACGTAGATCTTTAAAAGTTCGGCATTTACAAAAGTGATCAATAAGTCTTTGATTCTAATTACTATTTTCCATAAATACTAATATTCACTGCTGATCATAATATTAATATCAGTCATCATTATTCTTAGCCCTGAGTTAAAATAATTACAAGTTATACTCACGATCTTTCTCTGCACAATCCTACTGGAGTCTGTCACGCTTACACAAATAAAAATATCTGTGATCTGTTTTTCCCTATCTGGATATTGGTTCCTACATAGGCATGGTCTCTGGGAATAATTCATTCATGGTAGAAAGTATCTATAACTTTTCAGACAGCTTTCACTCTGGATCTTTTTCAAAAGTCCAATATACGTGATGGCAGCATTCACGAAAAGTAAAAAAAAGCATACCACTCTTTTCTGCACCCACTTTATATTTATCAATGTTTCATTTCTGGTATTAATATTATAATTGATAATTGCTATTTTTTTTCAGGCTATTCCATGGTAGAATTAAGTCTTTTTCCAAAAAAAAAATCCATTAAGCTTTAATTTTATACATACACATTCCTTTCACCACAATTAGTCTTTTGGATATTAATTGTACTAACAATTCTTCTTTACTCCTTTTGTTTAATTAGTTTTAAAAATAGGTTTCTGTTCTAATTAAACAATTGTATCTTTCTTCTATAATTAATCGAACAGACATTTACTGAATTATCATTCCCATTTTATTTTATCCTTTAGCAATCTTTTTTCATTGCTCTTTACTTAAAATACCTTTCTATACTTAACTTTCTTTCTGTTTTTTTTTCTGAAGTAATTAAACATGGCTTTATAACTTATACAAAATTAAAGATAATCAATCAATCAATATTTTTACCAAAATATAACAAAACCTGAATTTAATTTTTGATTTTTATAAATTTTTTGTTTTTTGTTTTTTTTGATTCACTTGTATAATTAACAAGTAAATATGAGTCATGAAATTTAAAACACCCCCTCCCCTCCTAGCATGCCTTCAAAAATTTGCTAGACAGCAAAAAATATATAACAATAAAAATAATATTTTACAAAAGTCCTCTATTTCTGTGAGTAGGAAAATTCCCATATTTTCTCTGCTGTCTTTAAATAATTAGACATAAAGTTATTTTCTTGCTTTGACACCTATTTCCTTTCATAGATAGGAGAAAGTCCTGTTTTTGTTTTAAGTCTCCTTGGAATTATTTGCTAGCTAGATGAAGTATTTTTAAAAGTTCACAACTTCTTTGTTTTAAAATCAGTTCATTAAAATTCTTGTTTCTCCAGGACAAGTTATTTTCATTTCTCCTTTGGAAAAACAGCAATTAAATATTTCTAAGAATTTTAGCTCTAGTGTTAAAAATAATTTAATTCTTTCCAGCTTCTTCCAACCTGGATTCATTTTTGAGATGGTGTTACTTTAAGTTTAACTATATTTGAATGAGAATAATTTTGAATTTTTACTTTTTTATTTTTTATTATTTTTTATATTCAAATCAGTTCTGAATTTATCACTACAATTTGTCACTGTTCATGTCAGCTTCATGGTCAACTTCTAGAGACTTTCCCGGATACCAGTTGATCACAGTTGACAACTTGGCCACACATGCCATAGAAGAAGTAGCTGGATGAATAAAATAATGAAGTTTGAAAAGCCATGGGACAAAGATGCTGGATTAAACTTGATGAGACTTCCATGTTGCAATTGAGTTGTGAGTGATAATGATGATGATGATGTGATATTCTTTTTATCATCATCTCTAATTATTTAAAACTGTTACTTTCTGGATAATGTATTATATTCATTGAATCAAATCGGTTTTAATCCAATACTAAATTTGTTTTTGTTTCATTTTTTGTTTTTTAAGAATTCTCAAACTCTAAACTTCATGAATTAAACTGATATATAATTATCTTAGTGTGTATTATAAATATATTCAGCTCAGAAAAGACTATTTTAATAAAATAAGAGTGTTTTTGTCATATATTAAGTTTTTTTTTCTAATTTCGTTTTATTCCATAACACAATGCCATGATATAAATCGAATTACAAACTTATATGTTTTTTTTTTAACTCCATGTTTTTCAACACAACTTTTGCAAACGATAACTTATTCCTTCCAGCTACGCTTTTTATCCTCATTCAAATTCTGCACTTCAATACCTTATCCACTCCCAACCGTCAAAAACCTAATTAGTTCCTCAAAATACTTCTTTAAAAAATCTAATATCAATTGCTTCTTTAAACATGAAATAAAAAAATAACCTTGCCCAATAATATTAATTTTATTTATTACATTTTATTATTATGGAATCTATCAATTCCATAATAGACAGATTCACCCATTCCTCATCCTCTTTGTTATAAATTTGTAAGGCGTTTGCGCCACCTAACAGTATTCCTATGAACTTAGATGCATCTAACATTTCCCTAATAGAAAAGCTTTTTTTTAATTTTTTTTGTTATTTAAAAAAAAAAAAAAACAATGATTTTAAATTTGAATGAAATCTGAATTTCATAATGAATATAAAATCAGTTTGATATATAAATATCGGTTTTATTTGTAATAAACGTATGTATTTAGGGGGGGGGGCTGTTAGGTTTTTTATATGTTTTTTTTTTATTAAAAATTATTTTTTGAAAAAAGAAAGGTTATATTTAGCCAACAATAAAAACAAACATTTTCACATTATTTGTTTCTTCAATCATAATAAAATGACTACTTTTTTATATACTTTCTCAGTTATTTATATGTGAGTTTATGTTAAATATTGTAGAAAAAAAGCTTTTTTGTCTGCTTGCAAATTTATAGCACATTTTATTCTTTACTATTTATATAGTGTGCAGAAAGAGAGAGAAAAAAGCAATTTTAATATAATTTATAATAATAATTTTCAGCCTATGCAGTTTTTGTGCACTGGTTGATAATCCGTCTTGGGGTTTCCGGCTTGGAATTGGGAAGCCCCACGATACTGGAACTTCTTATGATCTCCTGACCAATAAATCCATATGCCTTCTTTTTTAAATATATAATAATAATTATCCATGAAATAAAATGAATTACTAACTGACTGGAACCAGATATTTTATGCCCATGCAAGGTGAACAATTTCCGACACCCTCTCCACATATATCCAAATATGTTTTGAAATGCAATTTTCAAAAATCGGTGTTTGTAAAAAAAAAAAATTAATTAAACGCAGTCATAAGACTTGTATTAATTTGTACTTCAAGGATAATTTGTAAATCTTAATATATATATATTAAATAGCCTCAGTATTACCACATATTCTTTTAAATTCATATAAATAAAGATATAATAAAAGACAGATGACCCTCAAGATGCATTTCGTGCGGAACCAGCACTTATTCATTGGTCCAGGTCACTATCTCTCATATATATCTTTATTACATATAAATATTTACTTATATTAAATAATTACATTTTGAATTACAAGTGCCAAATTAAACTCAACCCCACATCTTTGACACCATCCACTTTAGATAAATAAAATAATGTCTATTATTAATCATTCACTAAACTAGAGATTTACTAAACTAGAGATTGTGTCTAGCACAGATATACACTTTAAAACTGAATTAAAGAATAATGTATTTGATTTTTTAAAATTAAACACACAAACACATGGAGTTATTCACATTTCTTTTAACCATGCGTAATATCTTTATAAATATATTAAATAACCTTAATATTATCACATGTTCTTTTTAATTCATATAAATAAAGATACATTAAAAGACAAATGCCCCCCCCCCCACCTCATTTAATAATCTTTACCTATTCTGTCAAATATAAAAGAAAAGTTTTTACAACCACTTATTTTATTGAACTTGTAAATAATAATTTTAAATTAAAACTTTTTATATCAGATACATAGAAATTATATTGTAGATGAAGTTTCCTTTGTAAATATTATTTCCAGCTCAAACCTAATTATGTGATACCTTTCGGCTTGTAGATATCTTAAATGAACTACTGTGTACATCTAATGAAAGTTTACTTATTCTCCATTACTTTTGAGACATAGTTATCTCTGCAGAGATTACAATAGATATGGGCATTACAATCAAGCTCTTTTCTGAAATATTGTTACATATATCAGGTCCATAGGATCAAGGTCATGATTAGCTATGTCTTTTACTAACAATAATTAATCTATAATGCTTATGCCATCATGGTTTGAGTATAACACATTTCATAAGAATGTGTAATATTTGATAGTAAATTGCAGATTAAAGACCCTGAAAACTCCAAAATAGCATTGGTGTAGTTAAAGGGGATTTGAACCCCAACTTTCAAGCTCTCTTCAGCTACCTACTGTATCATAAATAATTGATACACATGACCATATACATGTGAAAAGGGTAAATAATCTCCAATATATATATTTTGAGTGGAACCAGCACTTATCAGTTGGTCCAGATCATCATCTCCCACACACATATATAATCAGCATTCAGTTCATATTAAGGTATCAAATCTTCAAACTTAAATGGACAAGCTTCACTCTTCTCTACCCTCCAACTTTTCAACCATCCATATTATTGAAAATCTGATAATGGAATGCTCAAAGCCCCTATTGATGCCGATACAAACTGAGCACTGATTATGTAATGTGTGGGATATGATGATTTGGACCAACTGATGAGTGCTGATTCAGCATGAAATACATGTATTGGAGATCATTTATCTTTGCAAAATGTTTGTGGTCATGTGTATTGAAATGATAACTTTCCAAGCCCCTATCGTTTCACCATCAAACCTAATGACACTCTCATCTGTGCTAAGTTCGAACCTATTTAAATGTTAATAAATATAAAATTCGTTCATGTCTGTATAAACAGTATTTATATATTTACGTGCGAACCAACGCTATAATTAGATAGGATTAGTAAAATTATAGCGTCCTAAAGTTATTTAATATTTCTAAAAATGTTTATTATATTATTTAAGTTAAGAGTAAATTATTAATTTTGTTGTTTAATAGTGTAATTTCGTATGTGGATATATAATCTGTGCTATATAGAAGAAAGACATGATTTAAAATATGTAAAAGCCGTTATCTAAAAATACAATTAAATGTTTCTTTAAAATTGTTAGAAGATTTCTTGTTTTAAATATATTTCAGGGAAAAGTTTCTCGAAAATATATTTAAAAGCTATATCAAAATATGTTTGTAAATTATTTTTAATAAATATGTTAAAAATGTTTTCGTTTTAAAAAAAATGTTAAAAGGTTGTTTTTAAATAGAAACAGTTTCTATTATATGTAAGATTAAAAATAAAAGCTGGTCAAGTAATTAAAAGATTTTTGATTGTAAACAAGTGTCATTAACGACCACACCTGGAATTCGTAAAAAGTAAAACTAGTTCAAAATTTACTAATTAAAATCCCCTTAGATAAGATTAAGTTATTTTAAAATCTATTGTTTGCAACGAAAAATCTTAATTATAATAATAGCTTATGGAATGTTTCTAACATAAGTTATCTAAGATCTGGATTATAAATTGAAAAATATTTAATTAAATTCCTGAGTTTAGTGGGTCTTGAGGCGAGAGATTCCGATAAGGGAAACATATAAATACTCTGTATTTTTTTAACAAGAGCCATATTGTTAGAGAAAGACAGCCATATTGTTAGTGAGAATTGCAGCCAGTCTTCACAATTGTTAATGTTTTACATGTCCGGCTAAAAGCGGGCACCTTGTTGCTGTTACTCCGCGGGAGAACGGGGTTTCTCTCGTCGAAATGCCTAAACCACCATCATGCCGATAGAAGAGATGAGCCTAACATAATGGGAAAGATGATGCCGCCCAGTCAAACTAAACCAAACCAACAGCCAAGAACTTGCAGATAAATCATACCGGTACCGTTTTATTTTTCAAACCGCAGAGCTCTGTGTAATTCTGTGTAAATGTAAATAATATCTATCTAAGTTAGCTAACTTTCTTTTTAAAATAATGATAAAGCTAAAATGTAATCAAAACTTAAAATCCATTTAATAT
Organism: Epiperipatus broadwayi; assembly: GCA_028023455.1. NCBI lineage: Eukaryota > Metazoa > Onychophora > Udeonychophora > Euonychophora > Peripatidae > Epiperipatus > Epiperipatus broadwayi. The sequence continues at coordinate 3,017,487 of JAQFVV010000081.1, read as the reverse complement.
TTTAAATATGTCACTTGCTATCAAAATTTAATGTGTTAAAGTTTAAATAATCTGACTTATTTATATTTTCCTTTCATTTAAAGTACATTATAAGTGTCTAATTTAAAGTTATATCACTGCGGTTGTGTCTATATTTCTTTGCTTATTTTAAATGCTTATTATATTTTATATGCCAATATTTCGAAACAGTAGGCACTTATTTTCATGTTTTAAGAAGATATTTGAAAATCTTCGCGTAATTTATTTATAGCGTCAACTTTCTGCGCTGTTTCGAAATCCTATTTTTTATTATTTAAATGATTTATTATGTGAAATGTGGCTCTGTTAATCAACCTTTTAAAAAACTTAACTTGATAAGTTTATTTAAGAATTAAATTTAGCCTTGATCATATTTATAAGTATATTTGACATTTAAATTCTTAAGTCCATAGAAATATACTTTCCCTTCTTAAATATTTATTATCTATAAGTAACTTAATAGATCGAACATGTCAAAGTACAGATGTAGTAATATTGCCTCTCGTAGCATAGACGTTTATTATCAGGCTACCCAAGAGTTGGTCCCAATTTGATAGAGCTAATATGCTATCAACTCGTATTTCATAGTATGAAATATACTATTCTTTGCTTGGCGGATGTGATATTATTTTATAAAAATATTCTCGTTTTGCTGCTATACGTAATATACGTATCTCAAGATGGAGCCACGGCGTTGCCAGCACATCTTTTCTTATAGGGTAGAGCAGTAGTGAAGCCTGAGCCAAGGCCAGGTTAGCACGTAAGACCCCCACCATTCCTGAACACAATGTTCCTTTCCACGCAGCATTGCGATCGGTTACAGGGTACCGGCGTTTGTCGCAAGAACCCTGAAGTTATTTCATCCATCTGCAGAGCGACTTTTCCTATTATTGTTTACCTGTGCCATAGCACATTGGTAAAACTTATTTCAGCCAACTCTCCCACCTTTATACAACGCTTTCAGCATTCTGAAATTTTCTCTCGAAAGCCATGTTCGATCGATCATTACTTGAGCTGGTTTATGCGCTCGTTATTAAATTATAGTGTATATTTTAGTAAATGAATTCATGATCAAAGTTTAATATAATTATTTATATACCAGCCACAAATGCAATAGGATTTGGCTTATCGAGATTTATAGACATAACGTAGTGATTAATTATGTATCAATTGTAAACAATTCATAAGATGGGCATATGTTAAACCCCTCTATGAAATTTTAATGATTACTTATGTAAAGTGATTTTGAATTACCAAATGTTTGTACATTCGACGCTGAAATGTGTAAAACTTATCAATTTCATGCCAATTGTTAATAAATATATAATTAATTTAATGTATTTCGTTCTCTGTTTCGTTATTGATCTAATTCAATCCAATTCTAATTACTATTTATAGTCTATATATGTGAAAACTATGCATTAAGTTAAATTAAATTTAGTGATATTTTAGTCAATTAAGAACCTTTCTTTTATTCATCAGAGTCTTATTGCTTCTCCGTGACCTATGTCGGCCGTGTGGAAAGAGGTATACTACGTGTAATTTCAAGGTGGTCATTCGTAGGGTCTTGAGTCTTGGAATCCTGGCTTACGAGTTGAAGTGTGGTCGGACTCGGGATGTCACAGTTCTAGTCTGGTCAGCTTCGGTCTCTTTTGCTTGGATTCTGAATTCGGTTACGCAAATGTACAAACTTGACTGTTACAGTATCGATTATGTAAATTAGAGTAGATAGTGAAAGGGAGTTTGCAAGTTGTGTTCATATCCCCTTTACTTACATCTAAGGTTCAGTATATTTCAATATATTTGAATGTTGGTATAATTGTATAAAATAGTTATGATTTGAGCATAACTATTTGAAATGTTGCAAAAACAATTATTGAAAATTCTGATTATTTAATGTTAAAAAGATTTTTTGGTTGTATTTTTTAGTTATACTTATATTTCTATTATTTAATAAATAATTAATTGTTAACCCTTTCAAATTCTGACATTTCTTGTTGTTAGACCTGGTGGAAGCTTTTGAAAACACTCAATCATTTACTTCTGTATAAAATTCTCATTTTACACTAAAACTCAACAAATTGGACTTGATTTCTTTTTAATTCAATTTAAAAAATATTTTAATGAATTACATTTGACATTTTTAGATATTTAATTTCTACATGTAAATATGAACAAAGAAAGTAATTATATCAAACAATTGTCATACATTGATTTGAAAGTAAACACTCTCAGAAATTAAACAAATTGATTTTTATTTTAAGTGTTTTCTTCAAATATGAATAAACTAATGTGTGTTTATGATAAATCTATCAAAATCTGCTTTAAAATCTGATATTTATTTTCTAATTATTATATTATTTCAAAACATTTTAATACCATGTTAATTCTTACTGATGATGACATTACACATGCTGTGAATTTTTGGGTTATATTATGATCAACTATGCTAACTTCTATTTTTAAACATTAAAGACAAATGCTAAATTGAAGGTATATATATATATATATATGTATTAAATTTTTGTTTTAAGTAATTATCAACCAGTTAGTGTGTAAAAATAATCATAAATATTTTATAAACAAGCAAAAAATATTTTTTATTCCAAAAACTTTATGTAAAAAATACGCCAGAAGAAAGTGAATGTATTCGATGCATTTCTTCTGTAATAAACCATAAAGATGCTACATATTAATTAATTTTTATTAGATCTTAATTGATTTTTTTTCAATTAAAGAAAAGCAGTAATGTAGAATCTACATTATTAAAAAAATCCTATGCTAAAATGAATTACAATAATAGTAAAACAGTTGTAACACCACACTTTTTCTGAAAAAAATACCCATTGATTCTCATTGAATATGAAATCTATTAAACTAATCATTTTTAGATTGTAGATGAAAATAAGTTTAAGAATCATGTATTTTATTGTATAGAAATAATAAATGTAAAATTCACATCACATGATCACCATTTCCTATACTTATCGATGCTGTTAAAACAGTGACAAACTCTCAATACAGTAGTGCAAGCCACAGAAATCAATGGCTGCAAAAAGATTTGTGCACTAGATAAGGATTTTATGCACAAATGAACTTGCATTCATAGTTAGCTGTGACTTCCACTGTGGACATTACTGTATGGAGAGTTTATCAAAAAAGTGTGCTATTAATAATAAATGGAAAAGGTATTTTTTAAAAAAGGAGTTGGCTAAAATAGATAATTATATAGAGAGAATGAAATTGAATAGTAAATTGTTGGAGGATATTAATGAGTGGAAGAAATGGGAGTAAAAAATTTTGGAAATACATTAAAAGAAGAAATATGGGGGAGAGAAAAATAGTTTTATTAGATGATGAGGGAATAGGGTGTAGCTGAAGAGAAGAATTACAGACAATCTTAAATATGTATGTAATGGATATATAAAATATGTTTGGTGTGAAGGACAAAGTGATAACAAACATGAAAGCATATAGTAGTGGAAATATTATATTTACAGAAAATGAACTGAATGAGGCAAAAAAATTGAAGAATGGAAAGGCAAGGGGTTTGGATGGACAGAAAGCAGAGATGATAATGAATTTAGGACATAGAGTGAAATTTAAAACTATTATCATGTTTTAATAAGATGGCACATGAAGAGAGATTTTTCAGATAGTTGGAGTAATACAAGAGTAAGGCAACTATTTAAAGAAAAGGGTAAGAATCAGAGAAAGTTAAAGTAATTATAGACCAATAGCAATAACATCAATGTTATATAAAGTTTCCACTTATATAGTGGCTGAAATGGTTGCAAAATGGATGGGAAAATAATAATATAGTGGATGAAATACAAGGACATTTCGATTGGCTAGGTGTGTAGGAGGTAGTTTATTTGTAGCTACACAACTTATAAATATGAGTAGAAATACAGATAGACAATTATATATGGTTTTTGTAGATAAAGAGAAGGTATATGATAGATTAAATAGAAATAGATTATGGGTAAGTTTAGTAAATTTGGGAGTGGATGGAGCTTTAGTGGATATTATTAAGAGATTATATGAAGATACTTACAATACATATCAATTAGGGAGTATAGAAAACGTTAAAGTTAAAAATGGGGTGGGACTGAGGCAAGGAGGCTCTATGTCATGTATTTTATTTTTGTTGTATTTCAGAAAAATGGAGAGAGCAATAGAAAGACTAGGAAGAAAGGTAGAAATACCATTATTAGGTGGGAAGGGGTATATATATTATTGGGATTTTATTTGTGGATGATGTCTTCTTGTGCACAGAAAGAAGGAAAGATATGGAAGATATGCTGAGGACATGTGCAAGAATGGGTAAAGAGATTGGGATTAAATTTAGTGATGGAAAATCAAAAGTAATGATGATTAATACTGAAAAGAAAAGACAAATATTATTATTATAAAGTTAAATGTGGTGAATAGATATAACTATTTGGGAATTGTCTTATGTAATCAGAGAAATTACTTAGATGAATGGGAGAAAAAACTGATAAATGAAGCAAAGAAAAGAAAGGAACTGATAAAGAAATGATAAATGAAGCAAAGAAAAGAAAGGAACTGATAAAGAAATTAACAGTGTTTTCATATTATAAATATGATGTAGCTAGAATTGTATGGAAAGGAGTGGCAGTAGCAGGATTAACATATGGTAACAATGTGTTATGTGTTAGCAAAGGGGTATTAGATTACTTAGAAAAAGTATAAAGAGAAGTTGGAAGACATATATCAGATGCAGATGTGTGGATGACAAGGGAGGGAATTCAAGGTGAAAGAGGGTGGTTAAGTTTTATATGAAAGTTTTAAAAAGTAAAATGAAAATGTTCAGTAAGAGAATAGCCAAAATAGTATTTAATTGAACTATGAGTAAAAAGAAGGCAACAAGATGAATGAGAAAGGTAATATGGTATGCAGAAGATTTGGATAAAAAATTTATGTCAGTATACTTATACAATGGTGGGATGATTGTGTTAAAAGAATTGTTGAATGTTATAATGGTAAAGAATGGGATAGAAGAATAGATGCAAAGAAAATGGAGTTGGAGAGATGAAGAACTAATATGGGGAGTAAAAAGAGTTTAAATATATGTAGAAATAAACAGAATATTGCACACGAGTTAATCTATGGTAATAACAAGAAAAATAGTTTACAGTTTAAGGCTCAAACAAAATCTTTAGCCAAAGGAGAATATATATATAAATGGAAAAATGTGGGTTATTTATTTTGCAAGTCATGTAAGGAAGGCATAGAAAATATTAGCTTCTGTTCATTAAATGTAAATGCCTGAAAGCAGAAATGGTACATATAATAAAGTCGTGAAAGAATAAATATAAACAAAGTTATTATACAGAAAATGGATTGTTGGTTTTTATGCTGAGTTTCGGAAAAGATAAGGGGGATTTAGATATAAAGGCCATGGAATTGACAAAGGTTATGTTGTGGAAATGGGATGGAGCAGGATAGAGAAGAATATGAAAAAATGTACAACAGGGAATGGAAAGGGAAGGTACAGTATCTAACAGGTTGCTCTGGGCATAGTGGCTAAGAAATTCCTGACTCCATATAAGGAGAAGTCACAGTGAATCACATTGCAAATGTAAAATTTGTAGTAGTTTTAATCTTTTTTCTTTTGCATTTCAGCATATATTATCTTTTGTATTTATGCAACCTAAGGTGATATTTTTTTAATCATGATCTCTGTAAGTTCAATGTAACTAAGGTGAATCTCAAACTATAACATTAATTTTTCATATATTACTTTCAATACAGTTTATATGAGATGGCACTGAGAGTGGTGGGTCATGTGAAAATCTGAGTTTGAACTCCACATATATTACATATATAAATGCAGGTTTAAGCCTGTACAATGTATTAATACAGTTTATAATAAATTAAATTACTTTTTTTTGCATATCTGTTATTAAATATTACCTCCTAATAGTAATTTAATGAAAGTAATGTAAAAAACATAAATTCATCACATGAAATTAAGTGTAAGCTGACTTTACTATAAAACAAAATCTGTAAAGAAAGTTTTATTTTTAATGCCTAAATTTATATACATCAAAAAATACTTTAATGTTATACACATTAATAAAAATAAATTTCAAATTAAAATAATTACAGAAAGAGTTTAAAACACTTTTTTTTATAATATAATATTGGCAATGTTTGCAAAATTCCCAAAGCTAGAACCTGAGATTTAGTTTATCCTTACATTTTAATCATTCCTGACATCTATGTACAAAAAAATAAAAAATAAAATACAGAATTAAGTAGAATTATTTAACACAATATTATTCTGCACTTGTTTGACTTTCAGTGAATCTAATGCCACACTCCTACCTAATATGGTGATTTTTGCCAAAATTATAGTGCATCTATGACTAATCATGGTGCATTCTACGAAAGTATCAAGAATGATTCTTAAAATTTTGCAAACACAAATTATATGAACTTAAAACTAATTATAATATTTATCAACTTAATGGATGTTACGATACTGAAATCACTATTATAATTTTACTTAATTATGAATGTAAAGAAAATGAATAATAAAAGAGTTTACGATGAACATGAATCTGGATTTCATGGAAGATGTAGATCATATTTACATTATAGAGCTTATTTCAAATTACAGTTTAAAGAATTTCAATATTAATTACTTTCATTGGGAAAATTAATATTGCATTCATGACCAATAATAGTACTATTATGGAAACCAAACCTGGGACCACTAGACTCATGAATATTGAATTTAAGGTGACATTTTAATACAATAGACTAGTTGGGCTAGAACATTATCTTAAATGTCATATTCATAAATATAAAGGTTCCAGCTTTAATTTCTATACTAATATCATGACTGGCCAGGCCATCAATATTTAAAGCAGAGAGGAGAGTTATATTACCCAAAGCATTGTTTATTTACTAACTACAGTGTTATAACTAACAACTGCATGTATATGAAATGTTTAAATGAAACTTTTGTTTAGCTGATGGAAATAGTTTGATATATACTTATATAAGTTTGTATGTATAACAGATAAAATTTCACAAGTGACAGACATAGGCTGCAATCCATGAACTTTGACCTCCCCAGTCTGCCATTCTACTACTGCAGAAAAGCATGCAGGATTATATATATATATAAGCGCATGCGCACTATATAAGAATCGTAAATATAGAGCCATTCGTGATTTATTAATTGCGGAAAGAAACTTCGTTCTAAAAAATGTAAGATAAATTGGACGAGATAATACAGTTTTCTTGTTTATGGAGAGAGAAAAAAAAAAGTTCGAGTTAAATATCTGTGAAATATTGATCTCATAAAAGAATGGTAACAGATATATATAAAAACCAAAATAATTTTGAAGTAAAATATGTGAAAAAAATATGATTTAATATATCAAGAATAAGAAAGCATCGGCTGTCATCCGAACATTATAAATAGTGTTTAATATATTTTCAGATATTGTACATACGTTCCAAGAAAGTGCTAGACAAGATAATACTCAGAAAGGGAAGAGAAAGGGATGGAGTTTGGTCAAAGATTCCATGTGGTCATATTCTGAATTAACCTTTAACTTGGTTTAAACTTTATAACTATGTTATGAATGATATGATAATCTCTAGTTTAAGAAAAAATATTAATAATCATTAATGGATGTAAAAAAATATTAATAATCATTAATGGATGTACTTAAAGTGGGTAGTATCAAAGATCTCGATGCAGGAATTTTGACATTTATACATCAAGTTACAGCAGTATATATATATATATATGCAAAAGTGTTAGACAGTTTTGGTTTTATATATATATATTATGGCGGAGCAAAACTCTCCATACAGTATTGCCACCTGTGCTAAACAGAGTAATCAATGGATGCCAGAAGGCTTGTGCATAAAATCCCTATCTAATGCCTACTCATCCAATATCCCCAGACTAGTTTCTGGCTTGTGGCCTTCGTCAGTGAGGAGCTTTGGATCTTAGAGCACTGCATCTAGATCTTAGGATCTAATGCAACCCTCTAGCAACCACCTTTTATCTCCACTTAACTACAAAACTATGAGAATGAAATTGAAAACACAAAAATTTTCAAACTAAGCTCAATAGCTTATATAGTCATATGGCTCTGAACTCAGTTCAGCACCCATACATTTTGGTGTCTTTGGCACTTTTACAACCATAGCCACCACTATCCTATTAGGCAGGATTGGTGTTAAACCATTAAGCATCACATGATCACATTTCCTATACTAGCACATTGTTGATAAACAGAGCAAAACTCTCCATACAGTATTGCCACCTGTGCTAAACAGAGTAATCAATGGATGCCAGAAGGCTGGTGCATAAAATCCCTATCTAATGCCTACTCATCCAATATCCCCAGACTAGTTTCTGGCTTGTGGCCTTCATCAGTGAGGAGCTTTGGATCTGAGAGCACTGCATCTAGATCTTAGCACAGGTGGCAATACTGTATTGAGAGTTTTGCTCTGTTTATCAACAATGTGCTAGTATAGGAAATGTGATCATGTGATGCTTTATGGTTTAACACCACTCCTGCCTAATAGGATAGTGGTGGCTATGGTTGTAAAAGAGCCAAAGACACCAAAATGTATGGGTGCTGAACTGAGACCCATATGACTATATAAGCTATTGAACTTGGATTGAAAATATTTTTTGTGTTTTCAATTTCATTCTCATAGTTTTGTAGTTAAGTGGTGATAAAAGGGTTTGCTAGAGGGTTGCATTAGATCCTAAGATCTAGATGCAGTGCTCTCAGATCCAAAGCTCCTCACTGACGAAGGCCACAAGCCAGAAACTAGTCTGGGGATATTGGATGAGTAGGCATTAGATAGGGATTTTATGCACAAGCCTTCTGGCATCCATTGATTACTCTGTTTAGCACAGGTGGCAATACTGTATGGAGAGTTTTGCTCTGTTTATCAACAATGTGCTAGTATAGGAAATGTGATCATGTGATATATATTATGGCATTGTAGTTCCATAATGATTTTAACAACCTTAAATTATGTCTTATTGAAATATCAAGTTTGACAAATATATGTCAACCTTCTATCTGTACATGACAAAATAATTTAAAGCTGATATTATTTAGTTTTCTCTCCTTTTTTCTACATTTAGAAATGATATCAAGTTTGAGTAGTAGTAATTTAATAAGTATTCATGTGTCACTCTATGGAATATTGTAACACATTGATTCACTTATTACTTTGTATCTCCTATATGCCAAGTTTTATCTTGCCTGCTAGGTTTCCTTACTTACTGGTTGTTATATAATATCAGTAAATATTTATTGTTCAAATACTTAAGGTATTTGAGATTTAGCTACCATTCTATTGTGAAGAACAAGTAATTCTCGTAATTGATGATTTTTCAGCTTAAGCTTAAATCTAGATAGATTTTGACATTCTTTGTTTGGAAAATTCTCATTAGGATTTTTCTTTATTTGGAATGTTTATAATCTTGCGTAACAAAGTTACAATATTGATGACCTACTTTTTATGATATCCCAGCTGATGTTCTATGGATGTAATTTAATTTACTTCCTCACATTTTTGAGTTGTACTGACATATATATTGTAACGATATATAAATATGTCTATATATCGTTACATTAATTTAAAATAAAAACTTAAAAAGTTCGCAAATAAAAGTAAAAAACTAAACGCTAAAATTAAAATGTTTGTTAAACGTATATACATTCGCACAGAGGCCAAATGTTAAAAATATTTTTTTTTTAAAAAAACAAATAAGTATTTGAACGTACTTTTTTTTATAAAAAAGTACAAGATTTAAAAATAAAAACAGGTATTAATTAATGTAATCTGTAAATGGAAATGATTGTTTATAAATTGTTTGAAAAGCAAGCTAGCTTCAGGCTCTTGTATAATTAAAATGTTCTGATGAAAGATAGATAAGAAAATAAAAAGAAATTAGCTTGACCAATGGAAGCACCAAGCCTCAGCTCGGACCCGAACGAAAGTGATGGATTAGTGACGTTTTGTTGATTGAATCCGTGTGGATTAATATAAAAAGGGAAATACAGTTTTTTCGGGAGTTCCAGCATTGTGTGTTTGAGAGGTGGTAGGACGCACATACCACACTCTCTATTTAAAAAGGAAACATGAAAAGACTGTGATACCTTGAACCAGCTATTGCCATCTCCAGAACATTATCTTCCAATGGAGGCGTCACGGGAATTAAAAGCAGAAACCTGGACTCTTCTACCGTGAGCTATGAACTTTACAAATTAACAACAACCAAAAAAAGTAATTAAGAACTTTCGTCATTGATTTTTTTTTTAAAGATTCAGCTAATTTAAATTTTAAAATGAACTCTTATTTGATTTTCAAATTAATAATTGATTGTTTAAATTTATATAGTTAAGTTTTGCTAAAATCATTTCCATTTTATTATTTTTATTTGTAGTAATATTTATTGTAGAAATTATTAAATACATTACATTTAAGTTGGGTATAGACATTGCATAGATTCGTTAGCGGTTGATTATGTTGTGGTTTTCACATTCGATTAGAATATATGGGTCAACGATATCACTGCAAGCATCTTACGATGAATGCTAATGGGATGTGTATATTCCCTATGCAAGTGACGTTTATCGATGACTTTGTATTTTGATCGGTTGTGTTTAATTTGGAATGTTTTTGACCATGGAATCTGTGCAGCTGATCTGTACTCAACATTTTAAAACAAATTTTATAAAATGCATTTGTGCGAACGTATCTAAATGTTAAATTTAAGTTGGGCGTGAATGGCTATATAGTTTTGTAAAGTTATATTAAGGGAGGGTAATCTTAGGTTATTCGTTTCGTGGTTGAATTGGCTCAATGGATTGGATATATTTGTGTAATTAGTAGATGTAGTATGAGGTCCGCTATGGGCAGGATTGCATATATATGCCACACACCTTCTGTTTGCCTATGGATGGGTTTGTAAGTCGGCAGAAGACCGCAGTCCATTCCTATGGAGTTTTTTGTTTATTGTTCTACTTGCCAATAGATGTAACATTCCTGTTGGTGGAGAGTTAATGTCTTCTCTAATTCTACTTACTGTTCAGATGTCCATTCCTGACAGTATAGTATACTTACTGTTCAGATGTCCATTCCTGACAGTATAGTATTTTGTGTTGTCGTATCATGCTACATTGAATACATGAATGTATCAGATGGATTGGCGCCAGTTGATTGCGAAATTTGTTGCCTAAGGTTAAATCAGGGAAGAATATTTTCTTTTCAAATGCAGATCTATGTAGTCTATTTATACTTGACTATCTAAATAAAATATTAAACTCATTGAAACTTAGTTAAATGTAAAATTAAAAGTTAATATAAAAATCTAAAATGTTAAACTTATTCCTCAAAATTTAAATGTTATTTTATATGTGCATAAATAAATATTTTTATGTGTTAATTTTTGGCAGTGGCTTTTATTTATTGATATTTAAGATATAAATTAAGATAAAGATTTTTATCTCTGCGTCTCCGCTGAGCTAGTGACTTGGGCTAACGATCGGAATATTTAAATAAAGTGGAATCTTAACAGCGCGTATCTGCCTACTCTATAAATTTTTCTAGGCTCAAATGCCTAGATGGTGCCCTGGTAGTTGCAGATATTGTTTTTGTGGTTAGATTCGATCTTCACTTTCATTTCGATCGTTATAATATATATATATAGGATCACAAGTTATGACCTGAAATGTGACATTATCCTTCCTATGTGCATAGACCTATTTCACTGCTTTTTCTCCTACCAAAAAAATTGTGAATACCACTTGAAACTTTTCTTGCAACTCGTGGATTTATTGTCACACAAAGTTTGAGACATTTCAAAAGTTTCAGTAGCAGTTTTGTTCATTTTTAAACACAATGTAATGTTAACATGTTGTTGCATTGTGGGTTAAAGTATGAACACGCTGATGATATATTATGTCAAATGTTATGAGACAGACATGCTAAATGCTTTATAACTAATGGGGTTAATAATTAAACCATGTTACTACATAACACATGGGGTAATTCAAGGATGGTCTTGTGGGCAGCTTTAAGATAAAACCAGAGATCTAGTCATTCTTTAATATATATATATATATATATATATATATATATATATATATATATATATATATATATATATATATATATATATATATATATATATATATATATATTATAATATTCTCATGGATAAATGATGAATTCATAGTATTATTTCTGGGTGCTTCCGTATAATAAAAATATAATAGCTAAATACCTGGCATTTCAGTTAAATAACATTTTTTTTTAAGAGCTTCTTTCTCAAATCATAAGAATGTGTGTGGCGAGATTTAACATCATTATTTTTTTTAAATTTATTATTTTGTCCTCATTCTCAAATTCTATTGGTTGAGAAGTTTTAAAAAAATGTTTTAACCTCCAATAGCTTTTTCCAAATATTGCTAATTTTGCTTTCACACTTTTCATATATATGAAATACCATGTGGAGTTTGTTTACATTCATACATTGGACAGATGAATCATAGAATAAACATAAGAAAGGAAGAACACATTTTGGCATTTAGAGAAAAATTTAATTCATCACATTAAATTAACAAACCATAACATCAATTTTAATAAAACACATATTCTGGCAAAAATTGAACAATATGACCAGAAACTGCTAAAGGAAGTTAAAGAAATTTTTAAAAGGCCCAAAAACATAAATGAAAAGTGTGAATTAAAGAAATTAACAGTATTTGGACAAGGCTATTGAAGGATAAAATATTTTTTACAATTTCTCAACCAATAGAGTTTAAGATTGAGGAGGCAATAACAAAAATAAATAAATAATGATTTTAAATTTCACCACACACATTCTTATGATTTGAAGAAGAAGAATCTCTGAGGAAAGTACTTATTGTTGTACGAAAACCTCAGCTATTAATCCAGAAAGCACATATGCTGTGCAAGTTACGCCTGAAAAATATTAATCACTCAGTTAAGGTTGAGCGCTTTTGAGGTTCCATGCCTCATGAATTAATCCTTTATCTATAAGATTATAATATATATATATCCTCATGAATTAATCATTTATCTATGAGATTAGAATATATATATATATGCTCTCATCAGTGAAGGACAGGAGTTAGAAACTAGACCTAAACATTAACTCCAAGCGTTTATGCAAAACGTTTCTATCAGTTTGCAAGCATGAATTTTTTAGACACGTTAATGTCTTCAAACTCAGCCTACCAAACCAGATAGCTATATTGGTCTGATATCAGTTCAGTTTCTCCACATAGTCAAAGCTTCTGCAACCTATATCATTGCAAAAAAACTCTAAAGGTACATTTATGAAAAACAAACACAAGTTTTATATATGTAAAACCTGCTATCACTTGTATTAATGATCAATAGATGGAGCTTCACCAAAACCTCCAAAACAAGCATATTCTGTTTACATAAACGTCAGAGTCAATATTCACTGTATCTTTCATTTTGCTCCACCCTCAGATCAGCTGATTTCAAGCTGATTTGCTCTCATCAGTGAAAAATTCATGCTTGCAAACTGATAGAAACGTTTTGCATAAATGCTTGGAGTTAATGTTTAGGTCTAGTTTCTAACTGCTGTCCTTCACTGATGAGAGCAAATCAGCTTGAAATCAGCTGATCTGAGGGTGGAGCAAAATAAAAGACAGTGAATATTGACTCTGACATTTATGTAAACAGAATATGCTTGTTTTGGAGGTTCTGGTGAAGCTCCATCTATTGATCATTAATACAAGTGATAGCAGGTTTTACATATTTAAAACTTGTGTTTGTTTTTCATATATATATATATTTATTGTAACCGTTCGATTGTTGTCCCAACTACATAATATCACCAAAACATAAGTGCGCTAAGAATTGTAACCTCGATCACCAATCAATTCCCGCTGCACATTGTCAGCTATTAAGAGCTGTAACCAAAAACATATCATGCCATCTATATTATGCACCAAAGACCACAACCAACATCTGGAGCAACTTACCACAGACCAAACTAATGATATAACATAAACTTTTTATGATTTAATTTGATCGCAGCCAGGGTGTACTGCGAAGACCTATCATAGTAGTATGATAAAATACATTAAACAAATTATAAGTATGTAATGTTATTATCTTTCAAACCTTAATTTGCGATTTTCATTGTATGAGACCCGATGGCCGACTATGTACAAGATGGCATAATTTATGGAACTACATAAGATTATGAAATTTTAAACCATCTATATGATTTTTAATACAAATGCTAGTCCAGGTAAAGCTTTGCAATAAATAAACATAAATACTTGGGTTCTTTTTTTATAGTTTACTATATCACTGAGACTCTTATTATACTGACAAATGACAATTTAAAAACGTTAAGTAAATATATTCAATCATGTCATTATCTGGTAAATCTGTTTACAGGTTTAATAATCAATTTATATTGTATACTAGAATCAACTACGCAAAGCTAAAATGATGGAAAAGGTAAATGGGATTTTATTGTACCTTACACATCATAAACTACCAAAGACGAAAAGCATCCAAATGTTTTCTCAAAATATCACTAAACTCTTATATCATGTTGACGATAGTATGTACTTCAATGTATGCTCTATCCAAGGTTTATGATTTCTGATTTTACGAATGACAAATAGCAACGGCACAGTAAGTTTAATTATAAATCAACGTTTATTTACAAATTTATGTAATTAATTCTAATGTTATAATTAAAGACATAAATAAACAAATAAAATAAATTATAATTCCATCGACTTTCTTCAATAACATATCATAGGTACGGTTTTTAAAAACCTAATCATACCTTATATTTCAATTTGATATAATGAATGTATTGAGGAAATTATACTAAATTCAACATCAACTCATGAAACATCTAATGTCATTTCCAGATTCAATAAATCTATACCGTAAACTTATAATAATATAATAAATAATATTATATCTGTAGGATTTAGCTATAATGCAATCATTAAATAAGTGAAAATTTAAACTTACATTCAGGTAAATAATAATCAACCAACAGTTAATTATTATGAGGTAACTTGAATAGAATGTCCTGCTACAATTTAATGATCTAACTTATAAATTATACTTACAAATGGAAGAAGATGATTTAGCAGAATAACTAAAATACTTTGCCCAACTTATATCTATGAAGTAAAACCATATTCCTGTGGATGCATTCATCTACACATAGGAATTAAATAACACTAAACGCTTTGTGTATTTGTACACCATCATAAAGTAATAAGTATAATTACACAATTCCACGGATTAACCACCAGCGCAGGAATGAGTGTAAAATACAAAAAAAAATGGCAATTAAGTAATCTGCGGATTAACTACCGGCACAGATTAATGCCTTTTAACATTATAAAACAACATTACTATTTACTTCACATTAAAGTGCAAAATCATCCTCCTCAGTTATTCTGATCATTCAGAAAACACTAACATTTGAGCAAATGTGGGTTCTTGCATAATAAAATGTTACACTAATCAGGACAACTAATGTACTAACTTATCTTGCTTAAAATAAAACATATGTAATATAATATAAGTAATATTAGTATAGGAATAGAAATCTGGAAAGACTCACATATTACCTCATGAAAAATTGATACATCTCATAAATTCATTTAGTACTTTTCAAGCTTTTTCGCAAGTGCTATTCTCTTGAATAAGTATTTTATTCAACCCCTATTAATTTAAACTTAATAAAATATAACTTATGAACTTCACATGCAAGTTCATATAACGATAAAATTAAAGTAATGCATTATTCATCAAATACATAAAATCTAACAGGTGTGTGTGATATAAATTAAATGTATAGCATTTTATAGTTCAATACATGAATTCTAGCAGGTGTGTGTATCACAAATTAAATTGTATAGCATTTTATAACTACAAATATGATCCGTGAAATCCATGTACGATGTGTCGAACAATAAATATACGAAGTAATAGCTACAATTATAGTTGAATTCCATACATGTAATTTTATCCATTTGTATTAGTTATTATAAGCACTATTAGATTAACGATTTTACGTGGCTCCATAAACATGAAACAATTCCAAAACATGACACGCAGAGTTTAAATGAAAATGTTTTTTCATAAGTTATTAATTTCTACATTTCTCTATTAAAACTGTTCCAAGTTTATCACATCCATGCTAATATTTATTTATCCACGCTTAAATCTAGGAATGCTAATTATAGCAATTAATTTAATCATTCCAAACTGACGATAAAATTAGAAAATAGCTTTAATTAATTATTTGAAGACTGTTTTTATTATCCAAATGGTAAACAAATTAACTAGCAAATATATTATTGGCATTGCAAAGTTAAATATCAATCAATACTATATTTTTTTTATTAAAATTATAAACGGAAATATTAAACTATGTTAATAACTTTAACATTTTACTTTAATTTAAACTTCTTATTTTTTAAAAAGCAAATTTTCATATTTATAAAACTTCTGTAATTAAAACACTTATTTAATTTTTCCAAATTGTAGAATAATAAATATTTTAAAACATACCAAAATCTTGCAATTAATTCTTTTAAACTCGAAAGCTCCGACATATTTCAAATGTAATATTGGAAAATTATTATTAGCGATTTGATCCACCTGGCTAGCCGACTTGAACAGACTTTTAAATTTAGCAATTCATCTTATTATTAAATACCACTATGTTATTTTTACGTTTATGGAAAACTTTGTAGTAAATCCGTTTACTTGTTAACTATTTTAAAATAAGCTTATCATATTTACACCATTTGCCTTTTACCATTTTCTTTTCTTTCTCTCCCTCCAAAGCAACACTATCAGACGATCTTTTTTTTTAAATTCACGCTCCTTTTTTTTTTTACATTGAAACGCATACGTAATTACTGTATTTATTTTTAATAATTAAATTTAGTTGAACAAATGGTTTTTTTTTTTTAATTCAATGGAAATAATTTTTAAGACCATTTTAAACAAATAAAAATTATTATTATTTTTAATAATATTTTACCAAATTTAATGTGTTGTCAAAATTTTTAAAAAGTTAAACATTTTGATATGAATTAGTATATGGAAAGAAGCAATTTAAATTTATTAAAATAATATAGACAACAAGTAAGGCAAAATATTACCCATTCTCTCTAATAAATTATTTTGAATATAAGAGAGTAATCTGTTCAAAGTGCAAATCAAGCCAATCAAATCACCAAAAGAAGACAGAGAAATTTTTATACCAGTTACATCAATTATTATATTTTATACTAAAATATATGGTTACAATATATATATATATATATGCGTGTGTGTGTGTATTTATATAAAAATAAAAAAATGTCTTTATAATTATATAATAAAAATTCATCAATACTCTAAATAGATGAAACAAATTTAATAAATATCAAATTTGTATAGTAACATGTATCACCTTTTACAATAATTAATCCAGCTTACAGAACACAAGTTTTGCCCTCAACTATGGGGCCATAAAAGAAAACCATTCCCACACTAAATATTCAAGCTTAAATATCAAATCTTTTATGTAAATGGTATTTTAATATTGGTTCAATTCATATCTATACTTTCTCACATTTTTACCCAGGAACATCATGACCAAAACTTTCTAATCAACAATCTACCTGGGTTGTGCTCTTTCATAGGTTAAACCTTTATTCACATTTCCCCTCCTGATCAGATTTCACTCCTGAAAATAAAGAACTAGTTTCTTTTTCGGTTTATTCATCCTCAGTATATTAGAATATGACATCCTTCAAATTAGGATTACATGTTGTTGAAGTTAAACAACTTATTGTGCCATTACAGTTGTAATTGCAGGAAACTTTTGATTATGTAAGATAAATTTATTCTATTATATATATTTTATATTTGTATACAGTTTATTATTAATAAAGTTTTCTTATATAAAAAAGTGATATTTAAATAAGAGATAGTATTTGTCTATTGATGTGAAATTAATTAATTATTTCATGGTAGATGAACATAAATGCTAGAGCTGAACCAGCTGTTCTGTAACAGTTCTTCCAAATTTTTTCCCTCATACAGGAGATAAAATATCATATCTGAAAATGATGAATAATATTTCTGTAATGTAATTCCTGTCTACTTTTAACACCTTATGACAGTATGTAATCATAAACATATGATCAACGTTTTGTGGAGATGTATGAGCTCCAAGATATTAAAAATGGTTTGAACCTAGTCCCTGTTTTACTTGAGAATGGTGTAATGAAAATCACACTACAGAAATATCATTCATTAAGTGGATAATCCCTAGTCTAATGAATCACTCATAAAAAGTATTAATACAAATCCATACAGTGGTTTGAATCAAAGTTGTGAAAGCAGTAAGTTTGACCCTTTCAATTAAACTGTAGTAATTGGCTATCTATATATCTATCTATCTATCTATCCATCCATCCATCCATCTATCTATCTATCTATCTATCTATCTATCTATTGAACAGTGATAAAGATATATATAGAAGATTGTGATCTGCACCAACTGATGAGTGCTAGATGAACATAAAATGTGTACCTTGGGATCATATATCCTTTTCACATATCTGTGGTCATATGTTTATTATTACACCCCCCACCCTCCACTGCAAGGTGTTAAAAGTAAATAGAAACCAGTCCATACTTTCGTTGAGAGTGATGTCGTAAAAATTATACCACAGAAATATTATTCATTAAATGAATAATCTCTAGTCTAATGAATGACTAGTAACAATTATTAATAGTTGAAAATGATGTCTTGGATACTTAATGTAGCTTTCATTTGTTTTTATGTATGCATATTAAATAAATAAAACAATTTACTTTATTTTATTGAAAAATAAACTTTTCCTCTGTATTTAATATCAAATTTATGTAATAAACAATTTACATAATTTTTTTATTCTAGAATAGTATTGACTGATTTTTATGAAAGAATCACTGATTGAAATCTCTTTTATGGTCGGAGTAGGAATCCATATCTTCGGAAATATATCTCAAGTACTCAACTAAGGCAGCCGATGCTACTGATGTTTTGTGAGATAAACATCCACCTGAAATACAGACAAATGCATAGAGTATTTATTAGGACAAGTATCATCTACACGTGCAGACTGTTATAAACAATATTTCTAATTATTAAACAGCAAATATTATACAAAATAACATAATACTAAAAATAAAATATTCAAAAAAGAACTAATTAATAGTTTGATGTAATTAAATTCATGATTCTTTATTAAAGTAAAATAATTAATTAATGATTAGATCATTTGTTATACCATGTAGTCAATTGCTATTGTTTTTTTTAACTGAGTGCATAGTATAGATAAACAAGTAAATATAATGATTAATAGATAGATAGATAGATAGATAGATAGATAGATAGATAGATAGATAGATAGATAGATAGATAGATAGATAGATAGATAGATAGATAGATAGATAGATAGATAGATAGATAGATAGATAGATAGATAGATAGATAGATAGATAGATAGATAGATAGATAGATAGATAGATAGATAGATAGATAGATAGATAGATAGATAGATAGATAGATAGATAGATAGATAGATAGATAGATAGATAGATAGATAGATAGATAGATAGATAGATAGATAGATAGATAGATAGATAGATAGATAGATAGATAGATAGATAGATAGATAGATAGATAGATAGATAGATAGATAGATAGATAGATAGATAGATAGATAGATAGATAGATAGATAGATAGATAGATAGATAGATAGATAGATAGATAGATAGATAGATAGATAGATAGATAGATAGATAGATAGATAGATAGATAGATAGATAGATAGATAGATAGATAGATAGATAGATAGATAGATAGATAGATAGATAGATAGGAATATTAGAAAAATTGACCATTTAAGTATAAATGAGAATTTCTATGTAGACAAATATTTCAGCTATCATACAAACAAAGCCATAACCAATTAAAACTGAAAGAGCATGATGAAGTATATATTTAGCAACTAATAATGAAACTTCCCTGAACTACTTTAACTTGCCAGATCATATGATTCTAACTTATTCCTCTAAGTTTTATTGATCATAGCCTTGGTTCTATCATAGCTGAAAGATTTATGTAGACTATGATATGGGTATTTCTACTACTATTTAACATTTTTATCTTTTAAGTTTATGAAAATCTGTTCATTCATCAAAAGACCCTCTACAAAAGAACTATTATAGGTTAATGAAAAAAACTTGTTTAACCTCAAGAATTGTCAATTAGTAGTAATTGATAATTTCTCTATAATATCAAAGATTAAAAGTTTATCTCTATTTACATGGATATTACTTCCTCATAATTGATAATTTTTTAGTAATATCAACGGTTAAAGTTTATCTCTATTTACATGGATATTACTTCCTCATTTATATTTATTATTATAATAATTCATATAAATATTTAATTCAATATATAAAGCTCCTTTAAAATCTTTTAAAATTCTATATATAGATCAAAAATCCTCTACAAAAGAGCTATTATAGGTTAATGAAAAAAACTTGTTTAACCTTAAGAATTGTCAATTAGTAGTAATTGATAATTTGTTCGTAATATCAAAAGTTAAAAGTTTATCTCTATTTAGATGGATATTACTTCCTCAAAATTGATAATTTCTTAGTAATATCAAAGGTTAAAGTTTATCTCCATTTACATGGATATTACTTCCTCATTTCTATTTATTATTATAACTCAAGAATTGTTAGTAGTAATTGATAATTTCTTGGTAATATCAAAGGTTAATGTTTATCTCTATTTACATGAATATTACTTCATTTTTATTTATTATAATAATCCATACAAATATTTAATTCAATATATAAAGCTCCTTTAGAATCCTTTAAAATTCTCTATATAGATAAAAAATGTGCATTGTTACTTTCCACCATATTGCTTTCACTATTAATATGATTACATTATACTTATATCATAAAGTCTCATTGATACATAATATTATTAATCAAATTAACTTAATACCAAATACTAACTCTTATTATGTCATCCTTCTAGGGGATTTTATTATGCTGTAAGTAAAATTTACCATAAAATATTTGCATCTTAACAATAGAATACTCATGAATGCAGAGTGATTCTCCTCAAATAACCCAATATCTTTTTATACAAAAAAAACATTTAACACTTATTGAAGGGTTATTTTACTCTCAGACATTCATTCTCATATAAAACTTTTTCTTTTATCTGTAATTCTTTTCTGATCATCTTGCACTTAATATGGAACTTAAAATTAACTTTCTTAATTAATGATTACTATCTGTAAACAACATCACAAGTTTGCTTCTTAAAACCATTACTCCATATGAAGTAATCTCAGAAATCTATATTTATTTTCCAAAAAATAAATACTATTTCCTTAGATCTAGGGGGGGGAAATGGTTCACATTTATTAATATAATTACATCAATAATTAAATTTTACACTCGAAAGAAAAAAATAAAACCCATATCATGTGTTAAAGATCCTGATGTACTTGCAAGTTAAATAATATCCCATATGACTCTTCATCCATATCCTTCTGTTATCTCTCTCAAACAAGAATATAAAAAAAAACTCAATTTTTATTAGCAGATTACCTAGTTGTAAAAATAATAAGATATTCTTAACATATCAACACAATTGGTCTAGGGGCTACATAAAATGAACTCTTGTTTAGACAGCCCCCAAAACACAAGCTTCCATAATTAAAAATAATCAACTTGATACTGGAGAAAATATGTTACCACATATATTCTTTCATTTTAAATTTAAACTTCAAACTTCAATAAACTTAGTTACTTCTCTTTTATGTTTGGTTTAAGTACAGGTAATCATGAAATATCCAGCCAAAAAATCATCTTAAAGCTTAGTTTCTTAGCAGATAGCATTTATTCAGGTCCTCACGCAATACCTAAATTTTTATTAATTCACCTCCATCATGTTACTGTTATGATTATACTGAATCTTCTATGTCATCTTTTTTTCCCCTCATGTGTCATAGCATCAGCCGGGAAGCAAACCTGCTAACCCAGGACAACTGCTTGTAAAGCAGCCATCACTGACCTCTCTACCACCAATGCTTGACTTCTATTTCATCTTGCAGTTCAAATTCATAGAATAGATCAATTACCAGTTTCTATGGTAACTTTTCCTTTAAAAACGTCATTCTTTCAACTTATGAATAATTTAAGATCCATTTCAATGACTCTTATATTAACCAAGACTATAGAATCCATTATAAAAGATAATATTCAACCTATCCTCATTCCATAAATCTTTTTTTTCCAATTAACTAAACAAAATTATCAGCTTCTGCTATAATTACCTTATTTAGGATCATATAATACAATTAAGGAAAGCAGGTCCTATCACTGTGCAGTTGGCCATAGCTGCTGCATTTGAGTCTGTTTTGAATAATGACCTATTATCCATGCTGAAATAACAAAGTTCCTTTACTAATAATTTATATATATTAGCCAACTTACTGTTAATAAGCAAATATATATTACATTAATTGGTAAAACATCACCAATCTTCCGTCCACATCAATCTATATTTGAGGGACTTCCCTTTAGCTCACTTTTCTTCATAACTAAAATAAATCTATTACTTAAAAAAATAGAAAAAAACCAGAAATATACATTTCAATTCTAAACCAAACTATTAATCATATAGCTTATATGGATGATTCGGACAATATTGTTCCATCCAAAAAACATTCATCCGAGCTCATAAACATATTTGAATAATATATACAAGCAAATATCACAAATTTAATAATAATAAGTCCTTTTTATGGAATATACTTACTGGTAATACTGTACTCTCTTCATTTACTGCACCACCACAGACATTTTTAGTTTTTCAATCTACCTCTCAGTAAATGTAATGAGATCTGAAATTCAAAATAATCTTCTCATTTCTATTTGAAATATTGTCAATTCCTTATCCAAATCTATTCATGCTAAGATCACTCTCATTAATATGTCCATTTTTCCAAGATTACTTATTATGCACCTATTATTAAATTTACTAACTCCTTCTTTAAAAAGGCACACTTGCTCTATATTAAACTAATTTGGACAAAAAATAGTAGCAATTAGCATTAGAGCCATGCAGAAGTACATTAAATATAATGGTGTCTCTTTACACTGCATATTAATCTTTTATCTACAAAAGGCTGTATATAAAGTAAGTAGACATATAGCAATATATCCACATATAAAATGCTATATTCAGATGTGATGTGATGTGATGTATTATGGCTTCTTCTTAAACGAAGTCAAGAATATCTCAGCAATTATGCCCAGATAAACCTGTTAGCTACTTTATTTTACATTCCCCACTCTAGATTTACCCATAATCTGCTCTATCCCATTTCCATAACATAATCTTTATCAACTCTATAACCTTTATATCTAAATCCCCCTTATCTTTTCCCAAACCCAGCACAAAAACCAATAATTCACTTTCTGTATAATCACTCTTTTCATATTTATTTTTCCACAACTTCATTATATGTACCCTTTCTGTTTTCAAACATTTACATTCAATTAACAAATGGCTAATATTTTCTATTCCTTCCTTACATAATTTACAAAATAAATCACCCATATTTTTCCATTAACATGTATATTCTTTTGTAGCTAAAGATCCCGTTCGAGCCTTAAACAATAAACTACTTTCCTTACTATTATCATATATTAACTCACACCTAATATTCTGTTTATTTCTATATATATTTAAACTCTTTTTACTCTCCATACTATTTCTCCATCTCTCTAACTCCCTATTCTTTATTAATAAATTTATTCTTTTATCCCATTCCTTACTACTATAACACTCAACAATTCTCTTAACACAATCATCCCATCTTTTGTACAAATATACTGATATAAATTCTTTATCCAAATCTTTTGCATACCGCATTACCTTTCTCACCCATCTTGTTACCTGCCCTTTACTCATAACCCAATTAAATACTATTTTGGCTATTCTTTTATTATCCATAAACTGCAATCTACCAAACATTTTCATTTTACTTTTTGCATCTCTCATATGAAAACTTGACCATCCCATTTCTCCTTGAATTGCCTTCCTTGCTGTCCATACTTCTGCATCCAATGCATGTCTTCCTACTTCACTTTGAGCTTTTTCTAAGTAATTTAATATCTTTTTACTAACATATAATGCATCATTACCATATGTTAACCCTGCTACTGCTACTCCTTTCCATATAATTCTAGCTACATCATATTTATTATATGAAAACACTGTTAATTTCTTTATCAATCCCTTTCTTTTCTTTGCTTTATTTTTCAATTTTTTCTCCCATTCATCCAAATAATTTTTCTGATTACTTAAAATAATTTCCAAATAACTATATCTACTCACCACACTTAACTTAATATCTCCCAATAAAAATTCATTAAAAAGACTAATCATTTAAATAAAGTATTTCTCTATACGGCAATCTGTTTATGCTGGTAAAATTAAGTACTGGCAAGCATAAAATCCAGCAAATAAAACTGAGCATATTAACAGTCCTTAATCATAACATACTTTTCCCAATAGCCACATAATTAAACATATTAAATTTTGATATTTTGAATCAATTTAGTGATTAAAATCAATCTAGGAGTTTTTTCTACAAATAGATTTTTAACCAGTAGACCAATAAATGCTAATATGGATGGAATCTGTTTCTTATGTCATAGTGATGAAGAAATTATAGATCATTTTCTTGCTCAATGACCAGTTCTATAAATATAGTGCATTTTCATAAGGACAATCATTAAATTACCAATCTCCTCACTTTCCATATTAATAAATAGCATAAGCAGAGGTCTGGTTCCAAAAATTAGGATTATTACATTTTTACTTTTCACCTAATGATTTCTGAAATGCCATTTCTGTTTCAATCTGGAATCTTGAAAGTTATCTTCTTTTTTTTTACAATAAATTTGCAAAAATTAAAAATCAGGAATCAAACTCCTGTACCTGCTGATATTTTTGCAGCCACAAGAAGCTTAACACCAATTCCTCAAGCAATACATTCATTGATTTTTTTCTATAATGATTTACAATATATTCTATTGATTGAAAATATATTATTTTAATTGTAAATTATTTCTTATGACAACAAAATGTACCATAATTCATTTATCTGCAATGTAATTATTGTGCAATCTAATTACCATCACAAATTAAACTACTGCTACTTAGTAGTAGTAGTGGTGGTAGTGGTAGTAGTAGTGGTAGTAGTCATGGCAATAGCAGTAACAGAAGCAGCTGCAGTAGCAGTAGCAGTCACAGCAATGGTCACAGCAGCAGTAGCAGTAGTAGTAGTAGTAGCAGCAGTAGTAGTAGTGGGAGAGGTGGTGGTAATGGTAGTGATGGTGGTGGTAGTAGTAGTAGTCATAGTAGTAGTAGTAATGGTGGTGGTAGTAGTAGTAATTATAGTAGTGGTGATGGTGGTAGTAGTGGTGATGTTGGTGGTAGTAGTAATAGTAGTAGTAGTAGTAATAGTAGTAGTAGTAGTGGTGGTGGTGGTGATGGTAGTGGTGATAGGGGTGGTAGTGGTGGTAGTAGCAATGGCAGTGGTAGTAGTAGTATAATAGTATAGTAGTAATAGTAGTAGTAGAAGTAGTAGTAGTGGTAATAGTAATAGTAGTAGTAGTAGTCGTACTAGTAGTAGTAGCAGTAATAATAATAAGAAAATGAAGAATACCAACAACAGCAACATAAGATAGAAAACTCTTTATGAAAAGTTTTTTTAATGCAATATGCTAATTATAACAATGTTATCTATTGCACACAAAAACAATATTTAAAAAACTATTATTAACTCTATCCTCAGGCTCTTTAGAAAATACCCCCAGGATAAGAAAAATAATGACAATCCCAAGTTAGTAGGATTCAAAGATCATTATCACATAATGATTTTGGATTTCATTCACTAGACATATTTAGAATTCAAAGATCACTTAACATCATGTTATTGTGTCAAACATCTTTTTCTTATCTTGAAACAACATTCAAAATCATTCCAAATCTAATCTTCTTCTTTACTGGTTATTTGCAACCTCTCAGAGATCTGTTACTTGAAATATAGAATTTTGTTTTCTACCCTCCTAAAAATAAATACCATTGTTAAAAAGTATATGCATTACTTTACTCAAGTACATACTATATTGAAAAAAAACCCATTCTTAACTTGACAAATAAACAACTATGCTACAAATTTAGATTACTGGTCACTTGAACCTAAAATTTTAATTTCCTTATGGAATTAAACTTAGAGGCATTCCCATCCATCATTCTTACAAATATAGAAAAAATGTTCAGATAACCCAAGTTCACTGTTATCTTCGCCATAACGAATCAGAAATATAATCTAATATTTGTCACTTGTCCTTGTCTTGATAAGGGCAAAGCTGAGAAAATGGTTAAATTTACAAATAAAACCATAGAACAAATATTTCATATATATATTGCTTATAATAACTTCTTTTATATACATTTCAATGCAAATTTTTTTAAATAAAACTTTATTTTTCTGAAAGTTTCGACTGTCCAGCAGTCTTCATCAGAGAGAATGTTTGAGAAATCCTTGATGAAGACTGCTGAACAGTCAAAACTGTCATGAAAATAAAAAAGTTTTATTTAAAAAAATGTTGGCATTAAAGTGTATATGAAAGAAGTTATTATAAGCAATGTATATGAATATATGAAGAAATGCAGAAAAAGTAAAGGAGAAGAATAAGAGTATATACTTCTAACAAATATTTCCTCAAACTTCTTGTTAAAAGTCTTTTTTCACATATCCATGCCAATATATTTATTCTTTATGCAACCTCATGTACAAAATTTATATTTGTATACAATAACGACTCAGAAGATATTCAAATACCTTTAGAAATAAGCTTAACATAGTAAAAAAGAATAATAATAGAGGAGCTGAATACAAAGTGTACATTAGAACTTTGTCAGTTCCTTCCCAATTATCAAAGCTATAATATTTACTGAGGTTATAGCCTCGATAATATGCGTATAAAATGCGATAGTAGGCATATTATCGAGGCTATAGCCTCAGTAAATATTACTTACGTAATCAATGTGCGTTTAATAAATTTATAATTACAAAGCTATAATATGAAACACTGCAATAAATTTAAAGCATATTAATTTATTAGCAAAAAGATTGTATTAGTCTTTTTAATTAGTTGAAAAGAACTTACACATATACATATATTTGTGTGAACCATATAAGATTTTTGGATTTACTTTCAAAATATATTTTATTCATTTATAGAGCAAGGTACATAATTGTGCATACAAGCAATAGTTAGAGCTGCTGTTAACAAGCATTGTCTGCAATGGGTCTACAGGGATACAATTCAGGTAGGAGGGTTAGGAGATGGGTGGTCCCATCCCTTTCATCACAGCAATAGGGGGAGGAATCAGTCCTTATAAGGTTACAGGCATCGTACATAGAATTAAACGGAATGTCTTGATTTGGTCATAGATTTCTGACACCTGTGCAATAATTGGATGTTTTCTTTTGAAATCTAGGCAATTAGGTATAGATGAAAGAAAAAATAAAAGTGTCAACAAATGTCTTCAATTTTCAATGAATAAATAAAGTTCCTTTGAAAGATGATGATGATGATGATGATGATAATATTGATAATAATAATATTTATTATTATTATATTAAAAGGTATGTTAATGTTATTCTTTTTTTTATTATTTTTCAATATTTATTAGCAATTATAATTCAATTTGTTATTATCAACTTTAATCATTTATATTTGCATGTAGATAATTACAGTCACTACTTAATGAGATTTAATTTTCCCATATTAGCATATTGTTTAAGCATATACAACACTTCTAATTAAATTAGCAGGTATTTATTTTTTTACACTATGACATTATATTATAATATAAAACATTAATATATATATATATTAACTAGCAAAACATTTTTACAGATAAATCAAATAAACCAAATTTTATACAAACGAAAATATATTTACACCTACGTTTGATGACAAAGAAGAAAAGGGTATGTAAGATATGGTAATTCAAGTCCTTGATTTCTTCCGGAGTAATTTCTAAGAGTTAAGTTAGGCATTTATTCCTCTATTTTTAAGTGACTGACAATTTATTTAGAGGATTTAAAATATATAATCTTAAATGCCCCTACATTTATTTAATTGCCCATAATTCTTCTTAAGAATTAAGTATTAATTGTTGGTGTTTTTACTAGATTTTTTATCTGGTACTTAGTGAGTATATTCACAGAAAATGTGGTTTTTAATATTCATCTTAATTACTGTCTGGCATTCTTTCAGTATATTTAATTTATCATATTCATGAAGTATGGAGAGATGCGTTGAAATAATTAAAAGACTGAACTGAAGTTGGGCTGGACATATTGCTAAAAGAGATGATAATAGATGGACAATTGAAATCTTAAACTGGATTCCAAGAGATTGTAAAAGACCCAGAAAGAGACCATATGTGAGATGAATGGTTGAAATAAGAAAGTGTGCAGGGATGATTTGGAGAAGGTAGGCTAGAGACCAGAGAAGATGGACTGAACTTGGAGAGACCTTCATTCTGCAGTGGATCGATAATGGTTGATGATGATGATTTATGGTATATAATGGTGTACTTACAAGTTCTTTATATCAATGTTTAATTATTATCCAATACATTATTCAACATATTAAATTTAAATTCAAATTTAGATTTATTCAAAGCACTCATATCTATGATATCGACATGCTTATAATCACCCCATTATCCATAATGAATATGGTATATTAAATATATTGAAAACATGCTAGGCAATAATAAAGATGGTTATTAAAAACTACTTTTTCTGTGAGTATATTCTTTAAGTACCCGATATTGTGTTGGGTCGGAAAAGAAGAAAATTAATAATAGTTGAGTTACTATATGTTTTGTATGTGTGGTGTTTATTTTTCTAGATTGAATATTATTTACTATTATCGATGCTATCATTGTAATGGTTATTGGTATTCATAAAACAAGAAAATATGCATATGATTTTTTATATGTTTGTGTGATTCCTAAGATTCCACATTGGATTTCAATACATAACAGATAATCATATGGATTCTTTATTTTTTTTAGATACATAAGCACATAATTAATTTACTTTTTAAACATGTACGTATAGTGCAAACAACAATAAAAAACTCTCTGGTGTACTGCTTTAGACACTGCAATTAAAGTATTCATGTATATCCAAACTTCCCAAAACAGCTGACAGTTTTGACACTCTAACTGCCTTCTTCAGATTTTTAAAATGCAGAACACATACATAGTGTATCCTAATACAAAGATGACTGGTGACTAGTTCTTTCTCCAAGATGGCTTCAACATCATCTCTGAATGAATGTGTTGTACAATGATTCAATTGAGTTATTCACCACAAAACTTTTATAGTATAAATATGTCCAGATCATCAGTCATAATATGATGTGTGGCATATATTATAACCTATAATGAAACAATGCTCTAACATTAAATTTTGTTTTAATTAAACGAAGCCACTACTGAAATATTTGAAAGGATTCATACTGTCTATGAAGTAAAGCCCTGAGCCGCAAAGATGTTTTTAAGTGGTTTGAAAAATTTTGTGATGGCAGAGAGAGACAGGGCATTGAAAGTAAGCCTGCAAAAATATATGATACAATAAACCATGTTGCAATGTGGTACGAGTTTTGATTAAGACATATAATTGTAGGCTACTTGAAAAGAGAATTAGTCACTCTTTTACTGAGACATACTGTCCATAAGTATGATTGTTATTCAAATTTGCAAATATATAATCATTACAAAGTGGGGTTTTTCTACTCTATAACTTAACACTAAGTGCACTTGGGTGAAGTCCCCCATAATCATAGCTCTCATACAAAAATATTGTTTATGCATATAAAAATTTATGGACAAAAAATTAATTTAAACAATTGCATTCAAATCTGATTAATCACATGACCAGCACTTCTTATGCTTGCGTATAACTATTGTTAAAACAGGTAAAAATCACTATATGTATTGCCACACACAGCAAGCTAGAGTGATCAATGGATGCCAGAAGGCACTAGATGAGGATTTTATGTACAAGCCTTCTGGAATCCATTGATTACTCTAGCTTGCTGTGTGTGGCAATACATATAGTGAGTTTTGCCTGTTTTAAATCTGATTGTTCATATTCATTTTATATTGTTATTAAATTACATGTGTTTATGAGCTCAATTTTAAAGTATATTCACTTTAAATAGTTAATGGGCTTGTAGTTTTAGATAGAAAAGAGTTACTGTAAAATTTATTGATTATTATATAATGTAACATCATCTAATATTGGCACAAAGTAAAGCTAATATTTCAGAAGTGTTAATAAGAGTATTAAAATAACAAATGAATTTAAAGTGAATGATTTATATATTAACCCTCTCACTTCTAGACACTTAAAATTGTCTCATATAATAACATTTGAGTTCACAAATAAGATGGCTGCTCTTATTGTCTTAAAGTCTGTACCTTGTGGCTAGAGTGAGATAACGTTGCAGATTTAATACCAATGTTTATCAGTAAATATCACATGACCACCACTTCTTATGTTTGCGTATAACTGTTATAAAGCAGGCAAAACTCACTATATGTATTGCCACACACAGCAAGCTAGAGTATTCAATGAATGCCAGAAGCTGATGATCTTGGATTGAAAACATTATGGTGTTTTCAATTTAAGACTCATAGTTTTGTAGTTAAGTGGAGATAAAAGGTGGCTGCTGAAGAGCTGCATTAGATCCTAATATCTAGGTGCAGTACTCTCAGATACAAAGCTCTTCACTGACTAAGACCACAAGCCAGAAACTAGTCTGGGGATATTGGATGAGTAGGTACTAGATAGGGATTTTATGCACAAGCTTTCTGGCATCCATTGATTACTCTAGCTTGCTGTGTGTGGCAATATGTATAGTGAGTTTTGCCTGTTTTATAATGTTTAACAGCACTGATAAGAAGGATTGATTGCCTTCTATGTTGTTATAAAAAATAATCCTAAAACTATTGCTATGAAATATTTTTTTTTTTAAAAAAAATTGTTTTTTATAAAATATAAACTCAATTTTTATAAATGAAAAAAACAAGTAAGACATTGTGCTTATATATACTTTTTGAATGTACTCTGTTTTTTATCTGTCTGTCTGTCTGATTATAAACTTTTGTGATTCAGTTTTCATGCATTTCTTATCTAGATAAAACATTGCATGTATATATATCCCCTATAATTATGCATTTACAAAAAGTGAAAACAATTTAGCAAAACATGATAGTAAGTTATAAACAATGAGGATTGTCAATTCCTCAACAAGCTTTGTGTTAAATGCTTAGCCAGAGAAAGCATTTAAAATATCTCTGTCAGAAACCCCTCCCCAAACCCTTGACCATAGCATTTAACACAAAGCTTGTTGAGGAATTGGCAATCCTCATTGTTTATAACTGACAAGCTTAATAGAATAGGGTCATGTGATCTATGACTCTTATTTTGATTAATGATAGTAAGTATTTACATTTTTAATATTACATAGGATTCAGCAGTCTTTGCAGTATAGCCACCTAGTGGTATTTAATTACATCTAAAATTTATTTAATTGTAATTTCTGTAACAATATACAACTAAAAAACAAATGCTTTTATTGACATAAATGAATTAAAAAAGTCAAAACATAAATTTTCTTTCAGCATACGCTGGTCATGTTTGGATTTTCAAAGAACCATTAAAACCAATTCACTTACTAATGCTGACATTTAATAAATTGGCTTTGATACACCCATACTCATTTATATTTTGAAATACTGTGATTTTACTTTTTCAATAGATTTTAATTTAAAATCATTTTCTTTTGACGCTTGTTTTTTTCATTACAGTAATTAAAAACAAGCAAAATTTTAATCTATTTGTAAAACCTTTTTAATTTTAAAAAGTTTTCATTGTGATCAAGTTTCTTTTTATTTTTTTTCCTCACATGTCATAGCATCAGCTGGAAAGCAAACCCGCTAACCTGGGGCAACTGCTTGTAAAGCAGCTGTTGCTGACCTCTCGACCACCAATGCTTTGACTTCTTTTTATTTTTGCTTGTAATTTATTTAAAAATTGAGATTTATTTTTTCATAATTTTGAAATAGATAAGAACCCTGGTCAGATGTTTTTTAATTAAGCTTAAGTTTTTCATAATTAATTTTTATTTAGATAAGAACCCTGGTCAGATGTTTTTTAATTAAGCTTAAGATTTACCCTGGTCAAAATCTTAATTAAATATTAGGTGGGAGATAACAATTCACATAAATAATCCTGGGTTTTTGACTGAAGGATGATTCTGTTTCTTATTCTTATTCAAATGCTTATGGTGATTCAGATTTATATTGCTGCTCTAATTTTTATATTTACTAATTGCTCAATGTGGATCATTGAAGTGCAGACTGCTGAAGTTAGATTTCTTTTTCTGACTTCTAATAGATTTTACTTATAGTATTTGTTGCTTACTGGGCTAAGAAATAATTGCTTAGCTACTTGCTAACATAAGAAGTGAATATGCTACAACTTTGAAAATAGTGACCATCCCTCCAGAATTCTAAAATTGCACACCATGAAGAACCTTCCTAATAATATGCAATGGTAAATCAACCCAAAGATGAAACCCAGAACTCCATAATTGTACCTCCAAGAACATGAGCTAAAAGTTTAGTCCAGAACTGATCCCAAAGATTGCCTTCAGATTCCCAAACACACAAATAAATGGAAATCAAAAACCTTCAAAATGAATTCTAGGTAGAATAAACTGTGCATTACTCCACTGGAAGAAATCAGCTGGACAGAACATTATGCCTCAAGGTAAAAGATTTTCATATTATAACCAGGGCTTAAATCTCTATGCTATAGTCTCAGCTTAATCTTAAAAACAAACCTGTCTTTATAATAAGTCATACATACTCATTAATTATTTTATTATGTGTTTTATTATCGGAGTCATAGTTTTAAGACTTCATATTGTAAATTTATTTGTCAGAGATTGTAGCATGTGTTTACAGTTTATATTCACTTTATTTCTCTTTTATATTACTAACCATTGATAAATGCTTGAGCAGATATTAGTAATTTTCTTTTAATTCATCTATCCCTTACTCTTTTGTTATAATTTATTTAGTCAATCTGGATTTATGTTTTCTGCAGACTATAAATCTTTTGGCTAGCAATTTACCGAGTATATTGTTATATTTTTCCTAAACAATGGAGTTTTTGTTTTTTTCTATTTAAGATTACATAAAATCATACAATTTTCTTGTTTTTCTTGTTAGAATCAGCCATGGGGGTCTTGAATGTGGCCTTTTTCTGGATTGTTTGCAGGCATTTGACATTCTTATGTTCTGATGTTTTTTTCCAGGCTAAGGAAAGCTTGTCTGCTCTGTTTGTCAACTTCCATGCAAGATCATTCTCTTTTGAAATCTCTAATTCAAGGAAAACTGTAATTTGTTTATATAAATTATTATCAGGAAGACATAAATTCATTTTAATTCTTAGATGAGAAAACAAACTTGATATGCCAGGGAGATTAATGTTACAATAGTCTCATACCCTCTCTGATAAATCTGCTAGAGAAATGTAAGTCAAACTTTCATATTTTTGTTTGACTGAGATTTTTTTTTTTTTAATATTTAATAAACTTTAAAATTATTTATAATTATTTTGGGATAACATTTGTTTCTGTGTTCTTTTCTCAATTGTCTGAACAATGTTAAAGGTCTCTTTTTCTCTCTGGGTCTAACTGGTAGCATTTGTCATCATCGTTAACTTTTGGATCACTGTAAAATAAATTTTCTAGGTCAATACTAGTCTAGCGGTGCCTTCAGTGATTAAAAAAAGATTGCAGTGACTGGTACAATATATATACATAATTCTAATAAAAATATTTACCTAATATGATTAATAATGCATTTATTTTGAATAAATAAAATGTTCGATTGGGTTGAAACCCCTATTTTATAATTTAGAATATAAATATAGTTGTATATTTCTGTAGATAAGGTTTATCTAGGCCAGAGGTTGCCAAAGTGGTCTAAATAGACCCCCAGGGGTCTATTTAACAAAAGTAGGGGTCGATCTGAGCCAGGGGGTCGATTGGGGATCGAAGGAAAAACAATTTTAATATGCAAATCACATATATTTTTCATAAAACTATTGTTACACAATGTAAAATTACTTTAATAAATGTTTAAAATCATAAAATAAATGTACAAACACAGTACCTAATAAATAGTTTTATTTTAATTAACTGAAAATTACTTTTTTGGGGGTCTATGGAGATTTCGAAAAATTATATAGGGATCTATGATCAAAAAAGTTTGGTGACCCCTGATCTAGGCATTTGTTTTAGTCTTAATATATCTGATTAAATGTGGTCATGTAAGAGGAAAAAAGACATTTTGTCACACAGCACCTAAACTTGTTTTTTGCAGTCCAAGAGAGCCTGTGCAAATAATTCCCTTATATCTTATTTAAAAAAATCAAAATATTTACCAGGTACTTTTTTCTCTTCTCTTTTAAATCTTGAAATATTTAAGCTTCCTTTCTTCCATCCTAAAAAAGAGGATTTGAACAAATAACATTTTTAAAGTTATGGATACATATCCTACTAATTTGAATTAATATATATGTATATATATATTATGTATATATATATATAAAATACATATTTTGCGGGTTCATCCTTTTTATAACTCTGTGGATGGCTTGTGTGACCAAGTCGAAACGTCAGTATATTGATATTAAAAGTTTTTAACACGGATGAACCCGCAAAATATGTATTTTATATATTTAACCCGTGCAAATCTTCATTTTAACATATATATATATGTTAACTAGAGGGAGCTTACCACTAGCTCCAATCAGGTAAGCTCCGTCTAGTGAACATTTTAGTACAAGCTTAAAAGCAAGTCACACAATTATTATATATATATAATTAATTTTAATCCCCATGATAATCTTTGTATGTTTAAATATTTAAAAAGATATTTTGGCAAAATAACATTTGCCTTTATTAAACTGAGAGAGTGCAAACCTCTCAAGTGCTTAGCCAATCAGATCACAAGTACTGAGACAGAGAATTTAACAAGAAAAAAGTGGTTCCACTCTCTTCTTTACTTGTCTTTCTATACATCCAAGCCAGTCCAAAGTACTTAGATCTGAAAGTGTGAATCTTAAATATCTTCACACTCAACTCACTGAGTTCTAATTATAAACATACAGCATGAAATCTTTTGATCTCTGTCTCGGTATTTGTGATCTGATTGGCTAAGTGCTTGAGAGGTTTGCACTCTCTCAATTTAATTTCAATACCATCTGCGCTTTGTAAAATAAATATTATTTGCCTTTATCTGGATTGCACATGAATAATCTCAAGATTTAAAATGAATTATATTACATATTTTATATATGAAATTTTTACTTCAACATATATATAGTCAGGAATCCATCTTTTAGTTATAGAGATTGCCTTAACAGATTAAAGGTTTATCTTTAATACTTGTTCACTATTTTAGAGCAATAACCATATATATATATATTGTACCTTTTACATATATAGGGTACAAGCGTTTGGCATTTGGTAATATTTAAAAAGCTAAAGAAGAAAAAAGTAAAATTTAAAAATCGCCAATGGATGCAGTTTT